>OZ005656.1:218887678-219487678 GCA_963930645.1 Salticus scenicus | reverse complement strand
TCATTGTTAACTTAAATTACTCAATAAACAAATAAATAAAATAAAAATAAAAATAAAAAAGTCACGATAATGTCTTGCATAAATTATTTTGTTTCGTGTACTTTTAAATGAACAACTTACAGTATTTTTTTTTTTTTTCTTAAGGGAAAAATTGTTTTAAAATATTTTAATCCAGTGAACAATCCATAAACTAGAAAAGTCTTTGGTTACTTCTGTGACAAAGCGTTTACGAAAATCAACGTGCTTTCTTATTTTTTAACTAAAGTTATTTAAAAACAGCCCTTTCCTAATTTTTTATAATTCCTAAAATCATACATACATATATATATATATATATATATATATATATATATAACATTCATTGCATCGTAATTATTAATGGGTCTTCAAATTTGAACGTACGCTTTGTAAGGTATGAAATCTTACGTGGTCTGTTTGAGTTGGAAGAGTGAAGGCCATGAGTTCAATAAAGTGGTAGATGGTGATGGTTCGGTGACAATGTCGAGTTCAGCATGGAAGCGTTGGTGTGGAAGAGTGAGGGTTACCAGTCAAATCCGGTGCTGAATAGAGATGGTGAAGGTGTTAGGTTAATCATAGAAGTATTAAGTTGAGGTAAAAGAATGTTGGTGTAAAAGGTTATTTTGGGGTAATTTGTCGTTTGGTTCAAGGAACATGTTCAACGAGTTTAAGAGAAGTTACGAAGGCGTATGTTCAGTTAATTATAGACAATTTTATGATGAAAATATTACAAAAATGAAGTGAATGTAACTATTTACGAAGCGTTATGTGAAGCGTTAGTAGAGAATGTAAAGCGTAATGAAGCGTTATGTAACTATTTACTTCAAATTTCAACCTCTAATTAAGGAAGTTCGTGCTTTCTATATGTGCTTTGATTAGTGCTTTCTATATGTGCTTTGAATAGTGCTTTCTATATGTGCTTTGATTAGTGCTTTGATATATGTTTTTTGGATGACAATATATATGATGAGGCTAAAATAAACCGGCCTGGCGACACGAAGCAACTCAAAGTGGTTAGACAAATTAATTTATAGTCTTTGTCATAATAAAATCGATCTAAGGTAATTAAGTATATATCTGTGATTGGACTTACTGCTCTCCTACTTCTAAGTAAAATAAAGAAGGTTTAGTTTTTTAAAAGTTGTCTCCATTAACTTCTTCATCCTACATTTGGATTATGACGCGAGAGAACAACACAGAGGCTGTAATACGGCCGCCACGACATTTTAAAATAATAGTTCAACATTTCACAAAAAAGGAAATTTGAAAAAAAAAGAAAGAGAAGAGTTCGATTACACAAATTTAGGTTCAATCAATATTTTAATTGTAAGTTTATTATTCTTTTAAACATATTGGTTGTAAATAAATTGGAACTATTTTTTGGGGATAAATGTAATAACGTCTATTTTAGCAATTATTTAATTTTCGAAAACAAGTCTTGCGAACATAACACGTTCGTGAAGTGATTTTCGGAGCTAAAATAACACAATGGACAATTGGCAATGGTGTGGGATCCCCTCGGCGGTGTCCAGATCATATGTTGATGTAATTTTCATCCCCCACAGATGAGATTACTTCCACACTATGGGAAGCCCAAAACTGTATTATTTATTATCGTTTATATATATATCGTTTATATCGTTAATATATATTATATTATATTATATTATATTATATTATATTATATTATATTATTGTATATTACATTATTATATTACATTATCGTATATATTTATATTATATTATATTTTTACAGTTATTATTTAACAGAACGTGTAGAATACTGCAGCCACGTCGGAGCAGACGGTCTTTAGCTTGCTAGATTATCGGTTCCACAATTATTCAATTACGAGCCCGATTTTTATCAGCTAGACTATCCCTGCCGTAACAGGCTCCTAGAAAAATGATGATTATGGTGCTTTACATGCGGGATAAAACATGATATCCGATCCAAGTTCGCAACGAGCTAAAATTCAAAACGATGTACAGCGCATTATTTTGTACACAAAAAGCTTTAAAAGCACCTAAAGTCTCACCATTGGCATAAAATATTGTGAACAGTGTAAGTAATTCACATCGACATTAAATATAAGAGGTGCGATTTTAGAGGGTAAGTATATTGCTTTATTTTGATGTTTCTTGTTTGTTTTTCGTTTATTTTCTCTTTAATTTGTTGTAAAATAGTAAAAATAAACAACTGTTTTATTATCATTATTATTAAGTATTTTTTGGGTTTCTTATAAGTGGTAGATTTTACATACCCGCCATCCAATTGGAATTTGATATTCTGACAAGTCTTAGAAAATGTACCAAATCAAATTTCAGACATTTAAATTAATGTAAAAAATAAACGACCTGTCAATTATTACAGCTTACTTAAACTTTTACATCTGGCATAAGTATTACAAAAAAATATATATCTATATATATATTTATTAACGTAAAGGTACATTTGATTAGCTATATCTTTTCCTTAGAGAAATAAATAGAATTTTTAATTACGATAAAACGTCTAAATTTCATGAGGCACATTAAAGGAGTATAAAAAGCAATATAAGTAATTCACCGTTAAAAAAAAAAAAAAAAAAAAATTCTTCTAACTTTATTATAAATTATTAAATTTTAAAACTCTCTATAAGATTTTCCTGTTTATGGGACAAAAAAAAAAAAAAAAAAAAACAATTGTTCATAAAAATTTAACTTCTTCAATAGTCTCTGTAACAGAAATTTCAAACTTTTCACACAATGTTCAATTTTGTTTCGAGTATTTCTTTAAAAATCAACAACATAAACCTAATTCTTCATTTTTCATAAGGAAAATATTGTTTTAGAATATTTAATACAGTGAATAACACACCAACTGGAAAATTTTATGGTTACATTATACTTTGAAATAATTGTAAACAGAAGAAATACAGTTCATAAGATTTTATTGTTAACTTAAATTACTCAATAAACAAAAAATAAAATAAAATAAGTCAATGATAATTTCTTGAATAATTTTTTTTTGTTGTTGTTTCGTGTATTTTTAAATGAGCAACTTATTTTTTTTTTTTTTTTTTTTCTAAGGAAAAGAGGTGTTTTAAAATATTTTAATCCAGTGAACAACGCACAAACTAGAAACGTCTTTGGTTATAATTTACTCTGAAGTATTTTTAAAAAGAAAAATAATGCAATTTCAAAAAGGATTTCGTTGTTCCCTTAAATTACTCATCAAAGCTTTCCTTGGTAATTAAATTACTATTCCAGAACTGAGTTATAAAAAATTAATTAAGTTTCTAATTTTCTATTTAACTTTTAAAAGCGAAATAACGAAGACGTTAACATAAAAGATCACAATCTGTTGAAGGAAATTTTTAAAAATTTGGTATCGCTTTAAAAAATAAAGATAAAATAAATTAATACTGAATACGTGAAACATTATTTTTAAAAATATATATAAGTTATACTGTGACAAAGCAATTTTCTAACTAAAATTATTTAAAAACAGCCCTTTGCTAAATTAGTTTTTAATTCCTAAAATAATATATATATATATATATATATATATATATAACATTCATTGCATTGTAATTTTTAATGGGTCTTCAAATTTGAAAGTACACTTTGTGAGTTATGAAATCTTACGCGGTCTGTTTGAGTTAGAAGAGTGAATGTCATCAGCTGGATAAAACGGTAGATGGCGATGGTTCGGTGACAATGTAGAGTTGAGCATTGGTTTGGAAGTGTCAGGGTTACCAGTCAAATCCGGTGCTGGATGGAGATGGTGGAGGTGTTAGGTTAATCATAGAAATATTGGGTTGAGGTAAAGGAAGGTTGGTGTAAAAGGTTACCAGCTATTTTGAGGTAATTTGTCGTTTGGTTCCAGGAACATGTAATACGAGTTTAAGGGAAGTTACGAAGGTGTACGTTCAGTTAATTATAGGCAATTTTATGATGAAAATATTAAAAAAATGAAGTGAATCGTTATGGAACGATTCACTTTAAATTTTAACTTCGAATTAAAGAAGTTCGTGTTTTCTATATGTGCTTTGTTTAGTGCTTTGATAAATGTTTTTTTGGATGACAATATTTATGATGAGTCTAAAATAAACCGCCTGGCGACACGAAATAACTCAATGTGGTTAGACAAATTTAATTATAGTCTTTGTCATAACAAACTCGATCTAAGTTAATTAAGTCTATATCTGTGATTGGTCTTAGTGCTCCCCCCTCTCTTCTAAGCAAAAATGAAGAAATAATAGTTTTTTATAAGTTTTCTTCATTAACTCCTTCACCCTACTTTTGCTTTACGATAGGAGAGAACAACACATAGGCTGTAAACCAGCCATCAAAACTTTTTAAATAATAGTTGTTCAACATTTCACAAAAAAAGGAAAAAAAAAAAAAAAACTAGTATGTTGTGGCCACCAAATGATTTTCTTCTATATTTCCCAGTACAAATTCACTCAGTAAAAATAACTTATTAAAATTATTATTTAAAAAAAATATCTTCCATGATAATGCAGACGATTTCCATATTAGAGAAGTAGTATAACACTAAACATCCAAAAAAAAGTCAATTTTATTCTCAATATTACATTTTAAAAAAATGTTAAAAATGAAAAAAAAAATCGATAACTTTATTTTAAATTATCGCAGATCGATGGTTCAACCATTAGTTTTAAAGGTATTGGCGAGCTCTTTTGACAGAGAACCATCATGAAAATTTACCCCTCTCGAGGGGGTATTTGCCCCCAGGGGGGGGGGGAGGCGAGGCTCCTCATACACATTTTTTCCCCAGTTGACTATTATTAATTCTTTTAAATTTCATGATGATTATTAAAAAATAATTCTCTTTATGCGCATTTATAAGAAATTTTGTCCTATACCCCAATATTAAAAATTTAGAAAAAGCGGGATGGCAACGCAAGCTGTTGGACAATTTTTACCAAATGTTGTTAGACACTAATTTATGTCAATATGTAACTACATACCAATTTTTAAGAAATTGTGCGCAGTAGTACCTGAGATATAGTTGGCTCAAAATTCTCTCTCTCTCTCTCTCTCTCACACACACACACACATTTTCTAAAAATGGTCAAATCGTGTTCTACAACTCTCAAAACGTGTAAATCCATCAAAAACCCGAGGTCGAAAATTTCTATGAAACTAATACTTTCTTCTATTGAATATAGAAGAGAGTAAAAAAGAAAGAGAAGTGTCCAGCTACACAAATTTAGCTTCAACCTATGTCTTACTTGTAATATTTTTATTCTATTAGTGCTTTCTACTAAAATGTCAGTACTAAAATAATCAAATATAACAAACCAAAATTTTAAACATATTGGTTGCAAATACATTGGAACTATTTTTCTGATAGAATATAATAGGGTGAAAGGGGGGGGGGGTAATAACTTTTGTATTATTCAATATTGACTTTATTAGTTGCAATTATTTTGTATTGCTCTCTAATATGTACAAATATTCAGTATTTGTTTTCTATAAAGTATAGGATAAATCTGAGATTATATTGAACATTCTATCTTGTATTATTGCTTTGAAAATTAGAATTTCAAGAAGGAGGTTTTTATTATTATTATTATTATTATTATTATTATTATTATTATTATTATTATTATTATTATAACTTTACACAACACAAATCAGTGATAATAAGTACATAAATTGGGATATTACGCATATCTAAAAATACGTGCGAAGCCTTATTCAATACAAATTAGCTTTTTTTTTTTTTTTATGAAACAGAATTGTAAATAATTAAAAAAAAAATAAGAGATTACTTATTTTTATTTATCTGTTTATTTATTTATTTTACATAAATTGTATGTTCAGTTTAAATTAAACTTTAGTCAAATGTATTTTTTTTCTTTTACAATGAATTGATACGCATTAAGCTTACATTTTTTATCTTAATTTTAAAATAATTCTAAAAAAAAAAAAAAAATGGTCAAGGACAAGCTGTTTTTTTTAATAAATTCAAAAAAAAAAAAAAAAAAAAAAATTAAATGTTCTCTTTCAATACTTAAAAGAAATATTAGCAGCAATTGTTATTTTAATATTTTGTATATTAATAGAATAAATATATATATATATATATATATATATATATAACGGGAATAAAAACAATGTTCTGTGAAACTGTTAAAGTAAAAAGAAAATTTATCTGATATACGCATATGCATTTTATTTGGGATTTTGTAAAATATCTTTAAAACAAATTTGAATTATATTATAGTGAAAATATTTTTAAAATAGCTATTCATAACCTGAAGACTTCTTTTTCTTTCATTTTTTTTTTTTTTTTTTTTTTTTTTTTTTGTAAATTAGATTAATTGATGCATTTCTGAAGAAGAAATATATATTTAAATATCCATTTAAAATAATACAAATTTATGAAATGGCTAAGATTCTTTAAAATAATACATTTAAAATAATACAAAATTATAAAGTTGCCAATATACTTACAAAGGTTAAATTCAAATTAAATTAGCAGAAAATCATTTGCAAAATTTCATCAAATAACAAAGAATAATGAAGCATTCATTTCTATTTATTGCTTTTTCTTCCTGTTATTATTTATTAACCGTTGAAATCTAAAATTATAGTTAATGTTAACAATTTACTACACATGTATTTATACATTTCCGTTCCCAGAGCAGAAGTTACCTAGTCTGTAGAGGACTAGGATATAGAGGATATAGAGGATTTTCAATAATAATACACTGCACAGTAATTGCACGTTAAAATTTTAACATTTAGAAATTATTCGAGCAATTTATTGGCAGGATTTTTTTCCTAAAGAAATTTATATATTTAAAGACATTTCTGATACACACCTGTTTCTTAAAACAAATTTCTTCATTCAAAATAAGGTTATTTCAACAACACTAGAATTCGATATTTGTTAGTCTAGAAATTTCTAATCCTTTATACATATGTGGTTGATATGGATTTAAAGTTGTTAAACCTATATTAATTATTAATATTATTGCTATTTAAGAATAAAGATTTTGCCTCATTTTGTGTTTTACAATGAAGTTATAAATGTTTCTTTCACATTTATTTAAATTTTGCAATATTTTTATAGCGTTTCCCAAGAACAAATCCCATTCCACATTCTACTATGCATAATAAAAACAGAATAACAATTACTTTAACCACAAAAATAAAATGTGTTCTTTTCTTTTTGCCGCTAGCAAACTGAGCCTATTATTGTTCCGAAGAAATCATTGCGGAAACGTGACGAAATTGTTTTACAACTGAATTTCTACGTGACATAAAATTTATATGAGCATAATAGTTGCTTTTTTCCTGATTTGTTTTGCTTTGTACTGGAAGTAATAAATAGCGCCATTTGCATTTGCATTTTTATGGGATAAATGGCAGAAAATACGAAAAGCAAATTCTATATAATAAATGATACATTTTTATTACAAAATGACTCTTATGTCAATTAAATCAAATTATTAGTACATTTTAAAAGTTATTCTTTGACAGAGTATTGCATAATGATACTAAACAATAATAGTATATAAAAAAGGGCTTTAAATTTATATCAAATGCTACAAAAAATTATATGCTCTTATATAAAGCAAAAAGAACATTAGGCTGATTTCTCTATAAATGGCCTTTTTGAGAATTACTTTACAATGCTTACAATTAGTATGTCTAATATTCATGCTTAGAATATGATTAAGAAAAAATCTTGATATTTTATTTTCATTTAGCGCAGTACATATTATATGCGAATTTTAAAACTCCCATTTACCGAAAGACAAACTATTAGGCAAAATGTTTAGATTTAATTTGGTATATAAAAATTTTAAACTTAAATATCATATACCGGTCAAGTTTTGAATGCTTTTAGCTAGTGATTATTTAATTTAAGAAATTTTTGAAATTATTAGATACCATTTATGCAATTTTTAATGTCTAATACTCAATCTTACTTGTTGGTAGTGTTAAATATCTAAAACTTTACTCGTCAAAAATATAAGAATTTTCTGCACTAACCCAAAAGAAAAAATAGGTTAGAATACTCTTCTATGTTCTTACTATATTTTATTTTTATTTTTTTTTTTTTTTTTTTTTAAATGGAAGAATTTTTATTTTTATTTTTTGTATTATTATTAATACACATAGTCCTAATTTACTATATCTATAGATTTTTGTTATTTTAAAATACCAAAAAAAAAAAAAAAAATTATAGTTTTACAGCCAAGTATTTTATTTTCATTTAAAAAGACATATTCTCCGTACCATTACACTGATATATAATATTAAAAAATAAACAATATCAATAGAAAACTAAAAAGCATCATTTCAAAAATTTTCATTAGTAATACATTAATCTGTATGAAAACGTAAATTAATACCAAAACTGAAAGTCTGAAGGTTTTTTTAGACTTCCCTTAAATAATTATATTTTTCCATTTCCGCAGATTATTTCCTCTAATCAGATATGGTTGATTACATTAAAATTACATCTGAATAATTCCTGCCTAGTATTAAGTACATGCGATAACTCGGTAAGAAGATATACTTAAAACTTATTCCGTGTCAGCAAAATTTTCTCCCGTACTTTTGATAGATCTACTCTCTTTATAAATCAGCTACATATTTGTGCATGCATGAATAAGCCCCGATAATGTAACTCAAGTTTCAAAAAAAAAAAAAAGATAAAAAAAAAAGATAAAAATAATGCTACTTATGAAATATTTCAGATCTGTGTATCAACAAGCATTGAAGCTTGAAATATGCAAGAAAATGTTCATGAATTTGAAATCAAAGGAATAACTTGCAGTTTATTCAAAAATTTGTTGTTGTGATTAATTAAAAATATATCATCAAACTATGTGTCTCTTCTGAAAAATCTATATTTAGACAAAGTTTATAAAGGAATATTTACTAATTGGCAAACAGCTTCTTTAAAACTTGTATATTTATTTCCTTTTATTTATTTTTTTATTTACTTATTTATTATTATTACTATTATTATTATTATTATTATATATATATATATATATATTCATAAATTTTTGAAAGGGGCTGTGACAGCATCTGCCACGCTTCACCATAGGATTTTGTAAGTGGTTAAACAAAAGTTTAAACAAGAAACCTCTCAAAAGGTTAAACAAGAAACTCATTCATAGGTTTAAAATATCAAAATGTAAATAAATCTATCCAAAACAATGACTATGAATAACAGTACTATTCAGTAATTGTATTTATGTTAAATATCTGACTTTGAGATTTTGGTGTTTGTATAGGTTTTGAGGTCCACTAAGTTCCTTTTTACTATTTTTACGATGATGCATGTATGTGTGTATATATGTGAGTGAACACGACAGCGCCCAAACGCTTTATTACAAAGAGTTGAAATTCGGTATGAATGTAGGTCACCATAGCACGAACCCGCTTGCTTTTGGTGCATGTAGGTCTTATAGTTATTTTACAGGGACACAAAAAATTCTCTATCACTATGCCCTACGGGCCCAGTTTTTTAAAGTGTGGTAACGTCTAAACACCATATTCGATTGAACTGAGATCTTATACGCATGACAGAGATCCCCGTCGTATGAACTATACATATTTTGGTGATTCTAACACTTATAGTGTTTTACAGAGACACAAAGAAATATTCTTTATCATTATGGCTCATGGCCCCATTTTTATTAAAGTATGATAGTATCAAAACGCTATATTCAATTGAGCTGAAATTTTATACACATGCTATATGTCATCGTCGCACGAAATGTATAGATTTCGATGATTCTAGCCCTTATAGATTTTTACAGGGACACGACTAAAAATTCTGTGTCATTATAATATACGGGCTCAAAGTACTTGAAGTGCAATAGCGTAAAATTAAACAATGGAGAAAAATACTCAAACACCCTATTATAATTTTCACTTTTGTTTATTTAACGACTTGTCTTACTTTAGTTTATTTATACAAGTGTTAATTATTTTATGTTCAGAAAATCGAGTGGAGTCATTCGAGATTTTTTTTAACCCATTGAACGCCGCTATATGAATCTCTCTCTCTTATATATATATATATATATATACGTATATTTTGAGTTTCATTGTGCATTTCTTATTATATGTAGCTTAAATAATTATAAAAAATGTGTTTTGTTACAAGATATGTTTCCAAAATGGGAGATTTGACATAAAATTTGAGTAGAACCGATGTGGAAAAATTGCAAAACCCTTTTTAAATTAGTTTTCTTGATCCTTGACTGTTAAAATTTGTGAAAAGAACTGTTTTATTTCATATCCATTGATTTAAACCCCTGCACTCGAATGAGTTATTTATTATTTTTTTCCTTTGCTAATGTTTTGCAGAAAAACAAACATTTTTGTTTGAATAATTGAAAAAAAATAACAGAATTTACATTACAAACTTTAAAAAAAATATATATATATATATATATGCTAATGAAGCTAGGTGTTTCAAAACTGAATATAAAAATTCGAAATACATTTATCTTAATTACTTGCAGAGTAAAAAAATTAAAAAAAAAAAAAAAAATGTTCCCACAGAGGGAGCTTTAAAGCCTAATGGATAGCCTATATATATAGAAATATTTTTAACAGCAAATATAACCATTTAGAAGATTATAAAATATATTACAAAAATTAAACACTTACGTAAGCGATACTTTTTTAAGATAAGATTTACAAATAAAGAAAAAAAAAACAAATACAAGGCATTTTATTGAAAATTTCATAATTTGAATAAAAATTATAAAGTTTACATCGATAATACCACTAAATCTCAAAGGAAAATTGTTTTATTCAAATTTACTCTATTTACAATAGAATTTATATTTTTTTCAGTCAATGAACATTCTTTCATGTGATAAATGAATATTTTATATTTGATGCTTTCAAACACTTTTGAATGACTAATTATCATAACAATGTAAACATATCCAGATAATCGTTTATATCTTACATAAATTAATGCTCAGTTGTTCTCGAAAGCCTTTTTTTTAGCACAGAATTTAACAAAGCTTTTGAAATCTACCACAGCATTTAAACATTCTTTATCGAGAAATGATACTTGAAATTTACTTAAGCACTTTAAAAACAACCATAAAATGTAATTATTTGAATTTTTAATTAATGTAAGATAAAATGCTTTTGTAACAGATGTTTTCGATAGTTATTGAAGATATATTATCTTCAATTTTTGTGGTGTTATCTTTAAAAAAAAAAAATATTATCTGCAAAATGTAAAAATATCTACTGATAAATATATACATTCTATAAATATTGACATATGTTTGGCATGTAAAAATATTAGGTTATACTTTTAATTTTATTTGTCTATTTTTTTTATTTATTTATATGTTATTAGATGTTGTTTTACATAAAATAAATTATATAAATTTAAATTTTAAAGACGCATGCATTAAAATAGAAGATATTCTCACAATGACAAGATAATTTAAGTCACATACAAATATATAATAAAATACAATTGTTGTCAGCACATATATTTAAAAAAGAAAGTGACAAGGAAAAGGGAAAAAAAATATCTAAAGAATCGAAAATTTCTGTAAAAATCGAAAATTCCATACATAAAATTTATGTTTACTGTTATTATTATTATTATTATTATTAACATTGATATTATTATAGCTTTATACAACACACATGAGTGATAATAAGTACATTAATTGTGATATTACAGACATCTAAAAATACGAACGAAGCCTTATTTAATACAAATTAGTTATTATTATTATTATTATTATTATTATTATTTCTGAAACTTAATTCTAAGTAATTAAAAAAAATTATTTATTTTCATTTTTATTTATTTATTTATTTATTTTACATTAATTGTATGTTTAGTTTAAATTAAACCTATCAATTTTTTTTTTTTTTTTTTTTTTTTTTTTTAATAATTTTTAAAAAATGTTGAAATGTAAACTCTTCTTTTAATAAATTCCAAAAAAAAATTGCAAATTTTAAAAATGTTCTCTTTCAGTACTTAATAAAGATGTTAGCAACAATTTTTATTTTCATATTTGGTGTAGAAGTATAATAAAAATTATTTTTTATTTTTATGCAATAGGAAAAAAACAATATTCTGTGAAACTGTTAAAGTAGAAAAAAAAAATTATCTAATATACGAATACGCATATTATTTGGGATTTTATAAAATATCTTTAAAATAAATTAAGATTATATTATAGTGACAATAAAATATGTTTAAAATAGGTATATATGGCCAGAAGATGTTTTCTTTTTTAAATCAGATTAACTGATACATTTCTGAAGAACAAATATATAATTAATTATTCATTTAAAATAATACAAAATTATGAAATGGCTAATATACTTTAAAATAATACAAAATGCTTTTAAAATAATACAAAATTATAAAGTGGCCAATATACTTTTAAAGGTTAAGTTCAAATTAAATTAACCAAAAATCCTTTGTAAAATTCAATCATAGGACAAAGAATTATACAGCATTCATTTTTATTTATTGTTTTTTCTTACTATTATTAATTATTAACCGTTGAAATATGAAATTATAGTTAATGTTCACAATTTACCACACATTTGTTTATACATTTCCGTTCCCAGAACCTAAGTAGCCTAGTGTTTGGAGAGCCCAGCTCGTAAATGGACATTGAAGATTTGACACTCGAGATGTCCATAGATCGTCGTGTTCACTAACAGAGCCGGGTAAGGGTTCACTTAAAGTTCTCAATAGCCTCAGTTTTCTCCATGTTCTGCACATATAGAATTTTTGGGGGTCACTGAAATGGAGAAGCCATCCTTTCCGTAGAGGATGAAAACTCTGATGGTATATTTTGAAAAACCAAGGGGAGTTCCAGAAAGTAGATAACTGTCCAGTGCGCAACTATAGGGCGACGTTAAAACCTCCTCCATTCCATAACCGTTTCGTCTTTTCAGTAATAATAAATTGCACAATAAAGGCACGTTATAATTTTAGCATTTAGAAATTGTTCAAGTAATTTAATTCCAGCATGTTTTTTTTTTTTTCATAAAGAAATTTACATATTTAAAGAAACTTCTGATACACATATGTTTCTTAAAACAAATTTGTTCATTCAAAATAAGGCTATATCAATTACACTAGAATTCTATATTTGTTATTCGAGAAAATTCTAATCCTTTATACATATGTAGATGATATGGATTAAAAATTAATAAACCTATATTTAGGTTTTTTTTTTTTTTTTTTTTTTTTTTTTTTTAATAAATATTTTTCATCATTTTGTGTTTTCCAATGAAGTTATGAATGTTTATTTCACATTTATTTAAATTTTGAAATATTTTCCTAGCATTCGCCAAGAACAAATTCCTTTCCACATTCTACCATGCGTAATAAAAACTGAATACCAATTACTTTAACCACAAAAATAAAATGTGTTATTTTCTTTCTGCCGCTAGCAAACTGAACCTACAATTGTTCCGAAAAAATCATTGTGGAAACGTGACGAAATTGTTTTACAACTGAATTTTTACGTGACATAAAATTTATATGAGCGTAATACATTATTTTTTCTTGATCTGTTTTGCTTTGTGCTGGAAGTAATTAATAGCGCCATTTGTATTTGCATATTTATGGGATAAATAGCATAAAATATGAGGAATATATCCTTTGGTATAATAAATGTTACTTTGCATTTCAGAATAATTTTTATGTCAATTAAATCAAAAAGATATTATATTTCAAAAATTATTCATTGTCTTTGTATTGAATAATGATACTAAACAGTAATATTATGTAAAAAAGGGCTTTAAATTTATATTAAACTCTACAGAAAATTATATACTCATAATATAAAACAATAAGTGATTTCTCTATAAGTGGCATTTTTCAGAATTATTTTACAATGCTGCTGCTTACAATGTCTAATATTCATACTTATTATATGAATAAGAAAGATCCTTGATATTTTATTTTCATTTAGTGCAGTATATATTATATGTGAATTTTCAATCTCCCCTTTACCGAAAAAAAGTATTAGGTTAAATTTGTAAATTTAAACTGGTATATGAAAATTTTAAGTTTAAATATCATTTACTGCTTAAGCTTTGACTGGTATTAGCTAGTGATTATTTAATTTAAGAAATTGGTGAAATTATTATATATCATTTATATAATTTTTAATGTCTAATACTCATTTTTACTTGTTGTTAGTGTTATATATTTAAAAATTTACGTGTCAAAAATATAAGAAATTTCTGCACTAACTCAAAAGAAAAAAATAGTTTGGATTTTTTTTTTTTTTTTTTTTTTTTTTTTATGTTCTTACTATATTTTATAAATTTATATTTCTTGTTTTCTTTTCTTTTTTTTTTTTTTTTTTTTGTATCATTGATAAGCATAGTTAGGCTGACCAGATCATAGTACATTTATAATAGAGAAGCATAAAAAATTGCTACAATTATCGAATTATGGATGCATTTTTTTCATTCCTGATAAATAAGGACTAAAAATAAAGTGCTACAAATTAATAATTTAGTTTCTACAATTATTTAAAACTTAGAAAAATGCCTTCAAATAAAAGGGCGTTACCATTTGTCCCCAGAAAATGGGAACGTTTGGTCAGTATACACATAGTTCTAATTTTAATCTATCTATATTTTTTTGTCGTTGTTGTTGTTATAGTCATTTAAAATGACAAAAAAAAAAAACGTTATCTTTTTTCCATCAAGTATTTTACTTGCATGTAAGAAGACACAAATGTGGTTTCTATTCACCGAGCTAATTTACTAAATATGTGTCATATAATACACTAAATATGTGCCACATAATACACTACTACGAACCACATAATACTTATATATATATATATATATATATATATATATATATATATATAAACACTATAGGACTTTCACCATAGGATGTTGTAAGAGGTTAAACATAAGGTTAAACAAGAAACCTCTCAAAAGGTTACACAAGAAATTTATTCATAGGTTTAAAACATCATGTTGTAAATAAATTTATCCAAAACATGAATATGAATAACAGTACTATTCAGTAATTGTTATTATGTTAAATATCTGACTTAGAGATTTTGGTGTTTGTATAGGTTTTGATGTGAACTAAGTTCATTTTTACTATTTTTACGATGATGTATGTGTGTATGTTAGTGAACACGACAGTGCATTAACGCTTTATTACAAAGAGTTGAAATTCGGTATGTATGCAGATCACCATAGCACGAACCCTATTGCTTTTGGTGAATGTAGGTCTTATAGTTCTTTTACAGGGACACAAAAAATCCTTTATCACTATGGCCTACGGGCCCAGTTTTTTAAAGTGTGGTAACGTCTAAATACCTTATTCGATTGAACTGGAATCTTATACACATCATAGTAGTCACTGTCGTATAAACTATACAGACTTTTATTTTTCGAACACTTATAGTGTTTTACAAGGACACAAAGAAATATTTTTTATCATTATGGCATATGCGCCCAAAATTTTTAAAGTGTGATAATATCTAAACGCTATATTCGACTGAGCTGAAAATTTATACGCATGCTATATGTCATCGGCGCACAAAATGTATAGATTTCGATGATTCTAGCCCTTATAGATTTTTACAGGGACACGACTAAAAATTCTGTGCCATTATAATCTACGGGCTCAAAGTACTTGAAGTGCAATAGCGTAAAATTAAACAATGGAGAAAAATACTCAAACATATTATTATAATTTTTACTTTTGTTTATTTAACGACTTGTCGTACTTTATACAACCAATAATTACTTAATGTTCAGAAAATCGAGTGGAGTCATTCGAGATTTTTTTAAAATCATTAAACGCCGCTATATCAATCTCTCTAATTATATATATATATATTCGTATATTTTGAATTTCAGTGTGCATTTCTTATCATATGTAGTTTAAATAACTATAAAAATGTATTTTTTTAGAAGATATGTTTCCAAAATGGGAGATTCGACATAAAATTTGAGTAGAACCGATGTGGAAAAATTGCAAAACCCTTTTTAAATTAGTTTTCTTCATCCTTGATTATTATAATTTATGAAAAGAACTGTTTTATTTCGCATCCATTGTTTTAAACCCCTGCACTCGAATGAGTTATTTTTTTTTTTTTTTTTTTTCTTTGCTAAAGTTTTGCAGAAAAACAAACATCTTTGTTTGAATAATTGAAAACAATAACAGAATTTAGATTACAAACTTTTTTTTAAAAAAATTACCAACAAGCCTAGGTGTTTCAAAACTTAATATAAAAATTCGAAATACGTTTATCTTAATTACTTGCAGAGTAAAAAATAAATAAATAAAAAAATAAAAAATAAAAAAAAATGTTCCCACTGAGGTAGCTTTAAAGCCTAATGGATTGATATATAGAGAAATATTTTTAACAGCAAATATAACCATTCAGAAGATTATAAAATATATTACAAAAATTAAACACTTACGTAAGCGTTACTTTTTTAAGATAAGATTTACAAATAAAGAAAAAAAACAAATACAAGACATTTTATTGAAAATTGTATAATTTGAATAAAAATTAAAAAGTTTACATCGATAATACCGCTAAATCTCAAAGGAAAATTGTTTTATTCAAATTTACACTATTTACAATAGAATTTATATTTTTTTCTGTGAATGAATATTCTTTCATGTGATAAATGAATATTTTATATTTGATGTTTCCAAACACTTTTGAATGACTGATTATCATAACAATGTAAACATATCCAGATAATTGTTTATATCGTACATAAATTAATACTCAGTTATTCTCAAAAGCCTTTTATCTAGCACTGAATTTAACAAAGCTTTTGAAATCTGCCACAGCATTTAAACATTCTTTATCGAGAAATGATACTTGAAATTCATTTAAGCACTTCAAAAACAGCGCTAAAATGTAATTATTTGAATTTTAAATTAATGTAAGAAAAAATGCTTTTGAAACAGATGTTTTCGATAGTTATTGAAGCCATATAATCTGCAACTTTTGTGGTGTTATCTTTAAAAGAAATTCGTTTTCTGCAAATTGTTAAACTATCTACTGATAAATATATACATTCTATAAATATTGACATATGTTTGGCATGTAAAAATCTTAGTTTATACTTTTAATTTTATTTGTCTACTTTTTTTTTATGTTATTAGATATTATTTTTCATAAAATAAATTATGTAAATTTAAATTTTAAAGACGCATAGCATTAAAATAGAATATATTCTCACGATAACAAGATAATTTAAGTCACATACAATGATGTAATAAAATGTAATTGTTATCAGCACATATAATTAAAAAGAAAAAAATCTGAAATGGAAAAAGGAAAAAATATCTAAAGAATCGAAAATTTCTGTAAAAATCGAAAATTCCATGCATAAAAATTATGTTTACTAAAACTACAGAAATTTACTTTAAATCTACATATTCATCTGTTAAATGAAGCATGTTTTCTACAATCAGATTAAATTTGTAAATATCCATACAGATCCATATGAATGACCACGATATTTCAATTTAGAATTTTTTTTTATTCATGAATTCATCAACCGTGAGTATTCATATGAATATTCACGGTTGATATGAATTCATGAATAAAAAAATTTCTAAATTGAAATTTCGTGGTCTATGAAGTTGTGCTACGATTAATATTCTCTCACCTGTTATATCTGCGTTAGCAGATTCGGTGACTTTGCGAACAAATATTACGTGAGAAATGCCTAGCTGGTTGTCAGCCAGGGAAGCTCAGTGGTAGAACATCCGTGCATTAAGCGAGGGGGCCGGGTTCGATTCCCGGCTCTGATGTTTTTCAAATAGTTGGTGTTTGAACGTAGAATTTGGTTTCGATTTGCTCCATCCCGCCCGACTTGGCTCTTTGCCAAATGAGAGGTGATTTTTTCTCCTTTTGAGAATGTTACTTTTTTTTTAGTTTAGTTTTCGGCCTGTCTAAAACAGGAAGTATTTTTCTTTTCTCTTGAACATGAAAAGTTATTATTTACATATCTTGATTCTTGGCTCCTTTTATGGAGAAACAATGTTATCCTGAATAATTACTGAATTAATTTATAATTGTGAATTCTTCAAAGTATACTGCAAATAGTCATTTATTGTGTGTTTAATTTCTAATAAAGAATATAAGCTCTCCCAACCTGAATTTATGACTGAAATGAACACTAGAACTATAGATTTATAGATTATAAAGAGTTTGTGATTACATGATTCTGCAAATTTTCATGGTACGAATTTTTTCATGGCGCAGTAATATTTTTTTTTTCATGGTGAACGAAACTCGGGATAAGTGAAATCCCTTGAAAGTGAAATTACCTTTAGATATTAATTTATCTGGATTTGGATTTGAAAGCTTGGATAATTTATTGTGAAAACGAAACTGAAAAATAATAATGACTGGAATTCCGGATTCGTTATTGGATAGCTGCCTGGATATGGAACCAGGTAAGCAAAATTTAACTACTATTTATAACATTGATTAAATGAAATTAGAAATTTTAATTATTTGAATTATTTTGTTTGATTATTTGCTCGCTATGAACATAGAGAAGTTAAAAGCTAAGCGTTCTACGGAACGCTCAAACGTAACTAAATTAATAAATAAATTAGAGAATTTATTATTGGATGATCTAGAAAATACAAAATCAGACGAAATTATAGAAATTCAGGAAATGATAGGTGAAAGAGAAATTGCATTAAAAAATTTAAATAATGAAATTGAAAATTTAATAGTAGATATTAAAGAGTATGAAAAAGATATCGCGACCAGCGATAAATACGGCGAGCAAATAATTTCTGCCAAATGCAAAATCAAACTGAGATTAAAAAGATTATGTAATAATAAAGATGAAAGTAGTTCAAACTGTTCTGTCAGTGAAACCCAAACAAAAACTGGTTCGGCAGTGAGATTGCCGAAAATGTCCTTACCAAAATTTGGTGGACAAATAGAAAAATGGAACGAATTTTTCGATTGTTTCGAAAATTCAATCCATTTAAATGAAAATCTTACAAAGATTGAAAAATTCACTTACTTGAAAACGCTTTTAACTGACAAAGCGTACAATGTTATTGAAGGGTTTTCACTTACGGAACAAAATTATGATAATTGCATAGAAATGTTGAAGTCACGTTTTGGGCAAAAGGATATTATCATTAATGCTCACATGAATAAATTGATAAACTTAGAAGGCGTAAAAAGTTCATCAAATATAACTGCTTTTCGAAAGTTTTATGACGCTTGTGAAGTAAATATTCGCAGTTTATCTAATTTAGGGGTGACAAAAGGCCAATATGGTCATTTACTGAATCCAATTTTATTAAAATTATTGCCAAACGATCTAGTAGTTGAATATTACAGGCAAAGTGATAAAAGGAAGGATGAGTCTGATGTGACAGACTTAATTAATTTTCTTAAAGTAGAACTTGAATCGCGTGAAAAATCACTTAGTATGATTAATTATAAAAATGCTTCGGTAATTGTAAATAAAAATAAAGCCGAAATTAATGACAGAAAATTTTCAAATAAAATGAATTCATTGAATGTAGGTGTAAAAAATATATGCATATTTTGCAAGAATTATGATCATCATTCTCTTGAATGTACTAATTTAACTGATGTTGAGAAAAGGTTAAAATTAAAGAAGGATGGCAGGTGTTATAAATGTTTTCTAAAATCTCATCTGTCATCACAGTGCAGGGTGAAATCGCAGCCTTGCGAAAAATGTAAAGCAACAGATCATAACAAATTATTTTGTTTTTCAAAAAACTTGAAACCAGAAGTAGTAGAGAACACTATAGTATCGAATTCACATTTGAAAAACAGTAATCAGGCAGCGTTATTGCAAACATGTTGCGTCATAGCACAATCTAATTCTAGATCAAAAACTGTCAGACTCTTATTGGATTCCGGAAGTGAAAAAAGTTTTATTACTAAAGAATTGGCCCACGAATTAAAATTAACCCGTGTAAGAACAGAAAAGCTAACTGTTTTTGCCTTTGGTATAAATAAAGGTAAAGAAGAGGAATTCGAGGTTTTTAATATTGAACTGCGTAGCAAAATAAATCCTCGTCGGCTCATCCATGTTGAAGTATTAGCTACAGACTTAATAACCGCGACTCCCTTGAAAAGCCCAAGGGGCGAACCAGAAATTGAAAGTTATATTAAAAATAAAAACTGGAAATTGGCAGACAATTCATTAAGTGATTCCAAAATTAATATTTTGCTAGGAGCTGATTATTTTTGGAAAATACAGAGAGGTATCATTGAAGAAATCGGTGATAATTTATATGTTGCTAATACTATTTTCGGATATACTGTAGTGGGGAAATTGAATAATAATAGTACAGAAGTAATTAATTCGCATTTTGTATCTGTAAATAAATTTGACAGTTTTGATTTGCAGCGTTTTTGGAATTTAGAATCACTTGGAATATGTGACAGTAAGAATGATTCTATGTCACAGAGAGATATAGAAATTATTAATTCTTTTAATGAAAATTTAAATTTTGTTAAGGGAAGATATGAAATTCAATTTTTGTGGAAGGAAAATAAATATGAATTAAAATCGAATATAGAAATAGCCAAAAATAGACTTTGGGGTTTGAGAACAAAACTGTCTAAAAATGAATGGCTTAAAAATGAATATGAAAAAATTCTTGAGGAACAAAAGAAAATGGGTATAATAGCGGAGTGTGAAATAAACAAAAATGAAACTGGTGTATATTATATGCCCCACAGACCGGGATAAGAACAGATAAGTCCACTACAAAGGTCAGAATAGTGTTTGATGCTTCTTCCAAAGAAAAGGAAGCAAAATCTTTAAATGAATGTTTATTTGCAGGCCCCAATTTAAATCCTAATATTTTGGATATTATTTTAAAATTCCGCATTCATAAAATTGCCTTTGTTTGTGACATTGAAAAAGCTTTTCTGCAAACACAGGTTGCAGAAAATGATAGAAACTTTTTGAGATTTCTATGGTTTGAGGATATAAATAGTAAAAATCCTCTATTAAAGGTTTTCCGCATGACTCGGGTAACTTTTGGTGTTACAACATCACCCTTTTTGCTCTCAGCTACCATTAAACATCACATAAAAGGATATAAAGACTTGTTTGAGAAAGTAGTTAATATGCTTGATACTTCCTTATATGTTGATGATCTCTTTCATGGCGCTAATTCTGTAAATGAAGCATTTATTTTATCGTCTGGTGCTGTGAAAATACTTAAAGATGCCAATATGACATTAAGAAAATTTAAAAGCAATTCTTACGAATTAAGCAAATTGTGGGAAAAACATGGAATAAACGTTGATGAAGAAATAAATGAGGGAAATATCTCTAAGATATTGGGAATAATGTGGTCAACTAATAATGACACGTTAAGAATAGACTTTCAATCTCTGTTAGAAGGGTTTGATAATGAAATTATCACTAAGAGAATTGTTTTACAAACTGTAGCAAAGGTGTATGACTCTGTAGGGTTTATTTCCCCTTTTATAATAAGAGTTAAATTTCTAATGCAAGAATTATGGGAGCAGGGTGTTGATTGGGATTCTGCTTTACCTGATGCTTTAACACAAAAATTTAAGAAATGGCATAGTGAAATACAGGATTTAGAAAGTTTTGAAGTGCCTAGAAAATATTTTACGAATTTTGAAAAATTAACTCCTGAAACTATACAAATTTGTGTTTTCTGCGATGCCAGTTTGAAGGGATATGGTACAGTAGCTTATTTTCGTGATCCTTGTTCCCGTGAAACTTCATTTATTATGTCAAAGACAAGAGTAGCTCCTCTCAAAAAACTTACTTTGCCTCGACTTGAATTGATGGGAGCCTTAACAGCTGCTCGATTAGCTCATTATCTTGGGCAGCTATTCTCAATTCCCGTCAAAAACATACTATGCTTCTGTGATTCCCAAATTACCCTTTATTGGGTGAAAGGAAGTGCTAGTAACTGGAAGCCCTTTGTAGAGAACAGAGTGCGTGAAATTCAACGATTAGTAGCCCCATCTCAGTGGAGATTTTGTCCAGGGGTTAAAAATCCCGCTGATGTGCTATCTCGTGGTTGCACAGCAACCTTAGTCATCATTAGTATAACTTAGTCATCGACACAAAATATGAACACGACAACTCTTGTGATGTTACACTGTACTTAACTAGTGGATCTACAGATCAGGTACCTAAACGTCCTATTTGCATTACTCATTACCCAGTTGATCATTTAATTTATCCTATATTATATATATAAACAAACTGATAATAAATGTAAAGTAATCTCAAAACACATGGAGGCCTTCTTCATAGGGACCCCTCCCCCCATCCACTTAAGGAATGGTAAATGAGAAATTTCTGAAGAAACGTGCGCTTTTTAGCCAAAAAATACGTTTCTAGCCCCAAACTTCTCATAGATGAAAGTAAAAATACACAGCAAACGAATTCAAGATTGGAATTGAATTAACATAAATAATAAAAAAAGCAATTATATTCATAAATAAAGTAGAATAGTAAATATATCAATGTGAAAATGCGAAAATATAAATATTTATAAGGACAAATTTATACGACAAGTAGAGTTTAAAAAAAAAAAAAAAAAAGAACCCCCTCCCCACCAAAAAGGACGAACCCTCTTCGGCTGGTAGGAAAACTTACCAGCTCTTAAATGTTGTCTGATATAAAGAAAAATTTTAAGCTAGATTATATTCAAGAAGACTAAAATGTTTATGTAGTAGGAAAACAGGATAGTGGTTGACAGTTAAAATGTTTTTGAGATATTCAAGAGCTAAATTCAGTTCTAAATGGTTATTGCAAATCATTTTAATTCTGTTAATTTAGGTAAAAATAATATAAAAAAAATCTATGACCAGGAAAACCTGTATTAATTATAGAGAGAATATTATTGAAATTATTTTGATTTGTCCTGTAAACAATTTACCAACAATTTTATGTTGGTGTGTGTTTATTTCATTATGTTTAACTTCGTGTAGCCATGTTAAAATTCACCCATACCGTCTATTAACGGTAATGGTACGAAATACTTTTAAGTGTTTTTGTGCACAGCCATAGTAGTTATGTACATTAATAAAAACTATACAACTAATTTATTGTAAGTCATTAATATTTAAACAAAATTTAATACTATTTGGATGATTACAAAATGTCATCGGAATTCTTGTGTGTGGTCCTATAAATAAATTATTTAGTCTACACATAGCTTTGTCTACAGAAAACATGCGTTTAAGCATCTTAATAATGCATACTAATTCCAGTATATTGAATGTAGTATACCGAAATTTGCCATAATTTGGATTATTATGTGACATTGTCGGAAGACTTTTATAGGGCCCTGTATATGTACACTGATTATTGTCTATAAGAACACATTTTCTTCTGAAAACATGTTTTAAAGAATCTGTTAAATGCAATATTTCCATGTTAATGTGAGTTTATACGAAAATCTGTGAGTTTATACGAAAATAAAAAAAAAACTTTGGTGTGTCCCTGTACACGAACAATAAACAATATGTACACGAAAAATTCTACAGCTATTTCTGTGTAGCCCCTAAACATGTGTATCAATGTGCAAGTCAATAGGGTAATTTTTGCAGCCGCTATTGATATTGCAATATATACAAATTCTGTCCATAAGCCGTAATGATAAAAAAAAAACTTTGGTGTATCCTTGTACACGAAATACAAATAGTATACACATCCAAAACTATACAGCTAATTCTGTGTGACTCATAAATATGTGTACGAAATTGCAAGTGAATTGCTTGTTTTCTGCTGACGATATCTCGTAACATACGTATATACAGACAGACAAACAAACAAAAGCATTTTGTATCCGCACTCTCAACGTAGAAGCCTCCACTGACGTTTCAGCAAATAAAATTTTAAATACTTAGAAGATTTATCGGTTTAAATGAAAATTTATCTGCTTAATAAAAACTTAATTTTTCTCAACAATAATGTATTTTTTTTTTCTTTTAAATATCTCGAAAAATAAAAATAAAATATTTATTAAAAAATATATAAAGTTCTAGATTTTGATTTGTTTTGAATAATTAAAAAAAAAAAAAAAAAAAAAAAAAAAAAAAACCCAACAACACGGAGGTAATCCTTTCTAGAGAAAAAGAAAAGATTCTTTTAGAATATTTTAATCCAGAAAACAGCGAAACTACTAGAAAAGTTTCTTGTTACAATATATTCCGAAATATTTGGATAAAAAAAAGAAAAAGAATGCAATTTAAAGAAGCATTTTGTTTCTAGATAAACTTCCTACACAAAGCTTTCCCTGCTGTTAAAACTAGAACAAATTAAAACTTTAATTAGGTTTATAATTTTGTCTTTAAGTTATTACTAGTGAAATTTAATGTATAACAGAGTTACGCTGCCCCCCCCCCCCTATTGAAAAAAGCAAAACAAAACAGAAATAAATAGTAATCAAAACTTGGAAAAGTACTTTAAAAAAAAATCATACACGGAGTTCCTACAAACTAAAGTATTTATGAAAATTAGAGCTTAAAAAAAAAAAAAAAATTAGTTAATTTTTTTTTTTTTTTTTTTTTTTTTTTTTTGAGATTCGTATTTAAGATTTTTTTTTTTTTTTCATGATTTCGAGTATCCAATACATTTTAGCTACAAAGTGCTTCTGTTATATTTTTTTAGTATTTACATTAATACCTCAGTGCTAAAAGTTTTGAAACAACTTTATCTGATTAACATATAAGCAGTGTATTTATAATTATGTAAAGTACATAAAAAGTAAATAGTAATGAAATTTATAAATTGAAAACATTCTGTATTATATTAACATTTTTCAGATACTTATTTTCAAACGTAATTATTTGTTTAAAATTCATGTTTCGGTGTTTTTGTATCTCGTTAATACAATTAGTACATAAAATTTTCGAATATCTGTTACACTTTTCAGTACAGATGAGCCAAACAGTTACTTTTCAGCAATAGGTTATTTTGTTCCGTACACTGTAAAAAAATAACTATTACCAGCTGCAAGAAACTCTCTGTGATTGGAGAAAATAATTATTTTATCCAATCAAAGAGAGTTTCTTGCAGCTGGTATTAGTTATTTTTTTTACTGTGTACTACCTTTAGTAATAGGCTCCTATAACATATTATTTTTATAACCTATTATTATTTAGTTGATATATGACTAATGTCTTTCTAATCTTTCGGAATGTAAACGTGCCCATACATGTGCACGCAATAAAAAAAAAGAAAGAAAGCAAAATGCTGACATGAATTAGTGGTAAAGTCAAATTATAAGAAGTTTTACAAGGACATTAAAAATGTTGCAAATCATTAAGCATAAGATTCTAATAAAACAAGTACCTCCGTTAAACACGATGGCCGAATGTTTTAAATAATATCAAGTAATACTTACACGAGTGCAGTGTTCTGCGACATAGATTTCTCATATTATAAGCCATATGATTAGTAAATAAATAAATAAATAGCAATAATAAATCTTTAAAAAATGTCTTTAAAACATCTCAAATTTTAAACTATGGAATAATTGTCTTTTTTGTTTTTCGAAAGAACATGAACATTCCAAATTGAAAAGAAAATTAATATTCTTCAGTAAAGTTCCATGACGTCTAGAAGTGGTATTTAGACAGGAAATGAGTGGCAACAGCCAAAAAAGAAGGAACGGGGTTTTGGATGGAACGAGAAGAATGACATGTTTAGAGTTGGTTCGCGTAGAATATTTTTATTTGTGTTCTAAATGTTTATCTATGTTTTGTGCGTTTTTTAGTAGTGTCTTATTAAATGTTTTCGGCTTTAAGTACGATGTGTTTTATTTCAAAGCCACGACTGAATTCATTTTAATTTTAAATGATGGTGTCTCCAATCAAGCAGAGACGAGGATCGAATTTTACTGGCGCAGCCTTTGACTAGGATAGAAAACGATACCTAGAAAATGGGGAAGGTAAGAGCTTTCGTGTATATGCCCAAATATTTTAAGTGTACATTTTAAAAAATGTTATTTTTTTAATAACATAAAGTGAAAATAGAACGTCAATTCTAATATTTTTGAATGTGTTCGATATGAATCACGCGAGTGCAAAATAAATATTCTATAAGAAACACGCCAGTGCTAATTCTGTGTTTAAAAAAAAAAAATTGTTGGTATTATAACGTAAAATTATATACATAATAGAACGCCAGTTCTAAGTTTTTTTTTTTTTTTTTTTTTTTTTGTTCTCAAATACATTCGAATAAAGTTCACGCCAGTGAATGTCAATTTTAATACAGTGTGAATGTATTAAGTGTATTATATTTTACGCTGGTAAATAACAGCATACGATGTCACGCCAGTGATTGTTTAATTTTAATACAGCGTATATGTATTAATTACATTTACTTACGGCAGTGAATAAAGGTTTAATATTTCACGCCAGTGAATATTAATTTTAATACAATGTGATTTTTTTTTTATTAACTTCAAAAAATATATAGTTGTTTATCTGTTAAATATCTACAACAGTAGATCTTGATATTTTCCCCCTCAGTTTGATATATATACATATCTATATATTTGTTTGTTTGCTCTCCGAAATAAGAGTTAAAAGTATTTTGTGTGATGAAATAAATAAGAGTAAATATCGTATTTTGTTCCTGAAATTGGAAAATCTATTTTTTTTTTAGAATATTTATATTTTAATGAATGTACCTAATATGAAATATACATGAGAGTTGATTCATTTTAGTTATTAAGTGCTGAAATCACACAAATAGTGTTTTGTTTATTTCATTTAAAAACGAGCCATAATAAAGTAATTTGTTTTCGAACGAAATAGCTAATGCTGACGAAAATCGTCTGCGTTATTATTATTTTTATTTTGTTTGTTCCATTGCATTATTTTATAGAAAGAGTAATTTTTTTTTTCTGTGTTTATGCTTATGACACATGGTAATTATATAAAAAGTGTTAAAGATTACATTTTTTTTAATTGTTTATTTTTTTTTTACAAACTTTGAAGTAAGCTTATGATAGAAATGTTTGTTTATTCATTTCATATGAAATAAAAGTGTTGGTTTCAATAAAAAATAAATTGGATAAATAAGAAAAGAATTTTATTTTATATTTCATTGCGTAAGGAAATGTAAATATGCACGACAGTGTGTTTTAAATTATTTCTAATGTGTGAAAATATCATTCACGTATTTTTAAAGTCAATTTGATTCATAAGCTAAGTAAAGAAATTTATACAAATATCAATTGCTTTAGGTATAAATTATGGGTTTTGTATATGGTATATAATTTTATTTCCATTAATATTTAACAAAGTGTTTTAATCAGCACCACCTTGGGGAATTTTTGCTAAGTTTCAGTTCAGAAAATTTTAGGTGTATAAGATGGCATATTTGGGTCGCGCAAAGAAAGAGGATTTGAAATTGTTGGCTGTGGAGTTGAATCTTCAGGTCACGAATGAAATTACTGTAAGCGATTTACGCAAATTAATTACCAAAGATAAAGATTATGACGAAGAATTTACTAAGAATCAGCTCGAGATTATTATCGAAGATAGGAAGCTCCGTGAGAAACAAGATGCTGAAAAGCAATTCCAAGAGCTAGAGATTGAAAAATTACGTGAACAGCAAGAAAAACAAAAACGCAAATATGAATTTGAGTTAGAAAAAATCCGTTTGGAAGCTGAAAAGTTTAAAGTAGCACCGATTTCTGAAGCTAAGAGTAGTACGCAAGATTTAACAAAAATCATTCCAAAATTCGAAATGAGAGATGGAGATATAGTGCTGTTCTTGACTTTGTTTGAGCGTCAAGCCAAGAGAATTAATCTAGATAAATGTAACTGGGTGTCAGCTCTTTTAGCTCTTATGCCAAAAGAAATCACTCAATTAATAGCTCGGGAGTCAGAAGAAAAATTTGACGATTATGATTATATCAAAGGTTTATTATTAAAACGATTTAAATTAGGCCCTGAACATTTCAGACTAAAATTTGTAAAACATCAGCGAAACCCTACTCGATCTTGGCGAGACTTTGTTTTCGAAATAACAATCTACTTTGAGGAATGGCTTGAAGGAGTTGCAGTAAATGATTTTGAAGGATTGAAGAATCTTATGATTACGGATCAGTTAAAAAGACGCGTTCCAGGTGATATCCGAGAACATTTCGTCGATGACTGGGCTAAATTACTTGTTCCGGGTGTTTTAGCTGATAAGTTGGATGAGTACGAAAGTGTACGATTGAATGCTAAGGGATCCGGTTTGGGTGATATGAAACATAGAACAACTAGAAATTACAAACCTGATTTTAAAGAGTTTAGCAACAAACAAAAAGACGAACAGCCATCTAGGAAATTTAGGGCATCATTTCCTCCAAGAACTGATCAAAATACAAGTTTTAAACCTACTTGTTTTACGTGTGGATCTGTGGGGCATTTATCTAGAGTTCGTCCCAAGAATTCCAAGAAAACATCAACTCGTAATGCCGTAAGTAATGTGGTTGAAGCCAAAGACGTTAAGCCAAAGACAGCGAACGAAGTTGTAACTGCTAAGGTGTCAATTCCTGTGTCAACCTCTATGCCGATTAAAGATGGAATCGATGATTTGAAATACGTAAATATCACATGTGGAGAAAAAGTTTTGAAGGCAATAGTGGATACTGGAGCACAAATTTCAGTCTTACGTGCAGGTTTGGTCGATACCGACTTTGGAGAAGGGGATGGAACAATCCAAATTATTTCGGCTTTCGGTTAAAAAGAAGTAGCTGCTCTAAAGATTTTTGATCTAAAGATAGATGATGGGAAACACGGCAATGTACCTGTAACTTGTGCAGTGTCGAAGAAACTTGTGAATGATATGCTAATTTGTTAAACTGCCTATGAAGTTTTAATGGAGAATGTACAATTAAATGGATGTATGAATCATGTACTTTCAAAGTTAAATGAGAGCATCGAAAAAGAAAATCAGGAAGAACATGATGAAAAGAAAAACATCTCAACGTCCCTTCAACTTAATGCTGAGATTACCGATGATGAAAGCAATGGAAATAAAGAAGATTTTATAAAATTAAAGAAATCCTCCTAAAATTTAAAGAAATCCTGGTTTTATGTCAAAAATGGGAAGAATTCATTTAAAATTAGTAATGGAGTTCTTGTCCATTCAGAATGCTTATGTGGAGAAAATGTTGATCAAGTTGTTCTGCCCACATGCAAAAGAAAAGAAGTTCTTAGGATGGCACACGAAATACCATTGGCTGGTCATCTAGGCGAACAGAAAACAAAGCAGAGAATAAAATATTCATTTTATTGGCCAAGTCTCAAAGAAGAACTTAAAAAATTTTGTGAAAGTTGCAAAACCTGCTAATTACACAGAACAGTTTCCTATAGGGATCGTATACCGATACAACCCATCGTTAGGCCAGAAATTCCATTTGAAGTCTGGAGTTTGGACTGTATTGGACCTTTAGAACCCCCGTCTCGAAGAGGACATAAATATGTGATTTGTGCAGTTGACTTATGTACTAGATAGGCTGAAGCTATTCCCGTGACTAACATCAATGCTAAAACAACTTGCAATAATCTGATGAGAATATTTACACAGACAGGGTTCCCCAAAGTAATATGTACAGACCAAGGTACTAATTTTACTGCTAAGTTAAGTGAAGCATTTGTGGAACTTCTTGGAGTTTCTCCGAGGTTTGCAACGCCAGGCCATCCAGAAAGTATGATTGCAGTGGAACGTTGGAATCGAACATTGAAAGATATGTTAAATAAAAATATACAGGAATATGGATCTAACTGGGATTTGCATCTTCCATATCTACTTTTTGCTTACAGAGAAGTTCCTCATAGTACGACAGGTGTTTCTCCGTTTCAGTTAGTTTATGGGCGTTTGTCTCCTGGACCATTGTCACTATTGAAAGACGTATGGACTGATGAGAGGAAAATTCCCACTTCAGCTTCCGCATCAGTTGAAAAATATATATCAGAACTAGTTGAGAAACTAAGAAAAGCACATGAAATTGCATCAGAATATGCTCAGGATGCTCAAGAAAGATATACTTCACGGTATAATTTGAGAGCAAGAGATAAACAGTTTAATGTTGGTGATAAAGTACTAATACTAGTTCCTTCATCATCGCATAAATTACATAAAACTTGGATTGGCCCAGCTACTGTTGTTGAAATCACTAGACCACATTCAGCCTTAGTTGAATTAGAGAATGGGTCCAGAAGAGAACTGCATTTTAATAAGCTCAGACCATACGTTGCTCGAATTGACCATGTTGGCCTAATATTTGATGAAGATAAAGATTTTGGTGATATTCATTATGCACCATTCGGAAATGGATGCCTAACATAAATTCCCTGGTCTGATGCCCAAGAAACAGCTTTTCAAAATTTGAAACACCATTTAATGAATATGCCATCTCTATATACGCCTAATATAGCAAAGCAATTCAAATTGTACACTGATGCTTCCAGCAAAGCTATAGGAGCATGTTTATCTCAGTCGGACGATTCTGGCAAAGGACATCCGATTGCTTTTTTTAGTAAAAAACTGTCTCCGTGCCAAGTCAAATGGTCAACGATCGAACGAGAGACTTACAGTGTGCTGACTGCTCTACGAAAGTTTGATACTTGGCTCTTCGGTGCAGAAGTCGAAGTAATTTCCGATCACAATCCTCTGACTTTTCTGACCCAAACAATGCCACACGGTGCAAAGTTAGCACGTTGGTATCTTTAGCTTTGCAAAGATATAATCTAAAAATTACGTATAGGAAGGGGAAAAATCATGGCAATGCCGATTCTTTATCTAGACTTCCTTAAGATATTTCTAATAGTATTTCAGTTGTACCTAATTATTCAAATTTAATTTACCTCGTGATATACTATATAATTCATGTGCATATTATAAGGGTTGTTTGTAAGATATTTAATGTTAGATCAATTATTTGTGTGTATTGCTGTTGTTGTTTATTGCTGAATATACTATGCATTTATTTTTTTTTTCTATGGGCATATGCAGAAGCTCTTCCTAAAGATTTTATGATATATGCATTTTTTTTATAAACTCTTGATAGAAACTTTTAGGATTTACATATATGAACATTTATTTTATAAACTTTTTCTAAAAAGAATTTTTGTGGTACCTACATGAACATTTTCTTAGAAACTCTTAGTATTATCTGTTGGTGTTCTTCCTATATGACAAACTTATATCAAAAACTATTCAGCATTATCATGAATGTGAACATTTATGTAGAAACTCTCTATATCATGAAACAGTTTTCTAAGTTTGGTAGCATCATAGTCACTCCTGTGACGTATGAGCTCAAAAAGGAGGGACGAGTAAAGTTCCATGACGTCTAGAAGTGGTATTTAGACAGGAAATGAGTGGCAACAGCCAAGGAAGAAGGAACGGGGTTTTGGATGGAACGAGAAGAATGACATGTTTAGAGTTGGTTCGCGTAGAATAATTTTATTTGTGTTCTAAATGTTTATCTATGTTTTGTGCGTTTTTTAGTAGTGTCTTATTAAATGTTTTCGTCTTTAAGTACGATGTGTTTTATTTCAAAGCGACGACTGAATTCATTTTAATTTTAAATGATGGTGTCTCCAATCAAGCAGAGACGAGGATGGAATTTTACTCTTCAATCATAGTTGGCAAACGAACACTTTGAATATGTTTTCCCAAATTAGAAACAGTTGGTTTAAAATTTAAATTTTGTTTACAAATATAGCATGAAGTCATTTCTTTTCTCAGACACTTATTTTTAACATGCAACCATAATTAACTAGTCTTGACACATTTACTTATTCGAAATCTTTAGAAAATATCTAACGAAAAAATCAGGAGGAAAAAATAAATAAATAAATAAATAAGTAAATAAATATTCTATTTCCTAATGAAATTATTCTTGAATAAACTCAAACAATACTCTTGTTAAAATCACAATTAATAAATGTTCACGAACAATATCATATATGCCTCTGCGATTACGCATTTTCAGTTGCAAATCTTTCAGCTGCTATAAGCAATATCAAATAGAAACAAACACTCTTCATCTTTCGCCTCCCTTGCCACGCATCATTTTAAAACTTCGTCCACCGTCTCCCGAAACTAACTGTTACGAATACGCAAAGAGAATAGAAATTTAGTTAGTGCATTCCCATTCCTCATCCCCATTACGAATTAATGAGCATCAAAGAATTACCTTTAATCCCTCTCATGATGGCTTGTAGTATTAAGTATATTCGACGTATTACGGACATACACTACACTAATATTTAAAATAAACAAATACACAATAAGATTCAGTTTAGAATAATACTTTGAATGAATTATTAAAAAGATGTAAAATAATCAAAGCTATTACATATTTCAAAAGAATATATGACTAATATGTAATCCACGAAGTTAAATTTCACAGGCAGACTAGAACGATATTTAAACTAAACCAGTACACCAAAACAGTCGGTTTAGAGTAATACTCACAAACAAAATATTAAGAAGATGTTAAATAATCAAAGCTACCCAAGTAGCACATAACATTGTGATAGCGTTGCAACCAAGTCTGAACAGTGAAAACTTAGTTATAACAACGTTATGTGCTACCCGGGTATTACTTATTTCAAAAGAATATTTGACTAAAATGAACCTACGAAGTTAAACTTCACAGACAGACTATACTGATGTTTAAACTAAACCAATATACCATAATAGTCGGTTTAGAATAATACTTCAACAAAATATTAGAAAGATGTTAAATAATCAAAGCTATTACTTATTTCTAAAGATTATTTGACTGATATGAAACCAACGAAATTAATAAATATTTGTTTAAGTCTTTAAATGAAAGCTGGTGAGAATATTTCACTGCTTTGTGCAATTCCTGTTAAAAGAAAAAAAAAATCACTCTAACAAATAATTTTGTTTGTGTTGTACTCGCACGTTGCCAGAGATGTTAGATAAGATGAAAGCGTTATTTATTTAATGTGATCTTTTCAGTAATATATTACAGTGTTAATAGGGTCTTATTCAATTAACAGTATTGCTTATCCTATTATGTGAAATAACGCCCAACTCTATTTTAAAGGTCAGGCTCCACTGAAATTAGAAGAGGATCCTCCATGAAGTAAAGACTTCATGGAGGTCAATTAATTAGAAAAAAAATCAGGAGTGTAATGTTATTCTTTAGTGCATGTTTTAAAGTGTTAAAAACATCCACAGGTATCATGAATAAGATAAAAATTAAATATAGAGATGCCTTTTTCTAGGAAAGAATGATTTCTTTATGAGGAGATTATCCGTATCCAGTCATTGCGAGTCTATGGCATAAAATAAAATAAAAAATAAATAAATCCTCATGTGGATAACACATGACTTTCTTATACACCCATTGAAATATACATATTGTTACGATGATGCGATTTTTGTGTGGGGTACCTGGTTCTTAAATTAAAAGCTAGTTCCGGTTCGTGATTTTCCCTAAAAACAAGCCAAGAAATCCTTTTTTTAAAGCAGATTTTTACTTTTTTTTATATTCAATAGAAGAAAATATTGGTTTCGTAAAAAATTTTTGATACAATGTTTTAAATGGATTTACACGTTTTGAGAGTTTTAGAATACTATCTGATCATTTTAAAATAATGTCTACCAACGTGTGGTTCTGTTTGTGTGTGACAAATAATTTTTGATAACAGTATCTGTGGAACGACTAAACAGATTTCTATGGAAATTGATATGTAATATTACACATTGATATAAATTACAGCCTACAAACTTTCGGTGAATATCGTCCAAAAGGTAAAGTTTCGATCTCATTCTTTTCTACATTTTTAACATGGCGGTACAGAACAAAATTTCCTATAAATGAGCATAATAAGAATTATTTTTAACGAATCATTATGAAATTAAAATGAATAAATTATTTATAATAATAATAGACATGGGAAAAAATCGACTTGAAAACACTTTTGGACACGTTGAAGCAACGTGTCCAAAGATAAGTCCTATCGGAAATCGTACCGTAGAGGGGAAATGTTTCAATATCAGTATTTTTCAAAAGAACTCGTAAATACCTTTGAAATGAAAGGTCGAACAATATGAACAATGTTCATATTGTTATGGAACAATATATATATATACACACCTATATATATATATATATTTCTAGTTTTACGTGCATGGGTGCAAGTTTCTTATACAAGTTTTTCAGGTGTAATGTATGTTATACTTTAGTTTTATTAATTATTACTAGTATTTCATTTAACTATTTTTATTAGTATTTCCATTAATAATATTGTATATTGCTGCATGAATCAAAATGTTTGATTTTAATAAGGTTTTCATAACTTTTCAGTTTTAATTTTCTCTTTTTTGGTGGTGTTATTGGGGGTAGCTTGTTGTAAATATTTAGCAATTTGCATACAACAAGACAGAAAGAACACCTACTTTACATGCAACATTCATTCTGCTCCCTTGAAAACGTAATGAATTTGCATGTTTCCATTTATGGATGTTTGATAGTCGCAATCTCTTTTAGAATTTTTCTGTTTTATCTTTTTCAATGTTTCTTGTTTTCATCTATTCAATGTTTGAAAAGGTTTTCAATATATATATAGGTAACTATTGTAACGAATTTATGAGTTGAAAGATAAGAAAAACAGAAAAGGAAAATTAAAAACCAATGCACAGAATTGCTGCAAAAAGAAATGCAAAACTTAAATATAGGAATAGATTATCAATGAATAAAATAAATATAGGAATAGATCATCAATGAATAAAATGAAATAAAACACCAGAAAACACTGAAGTCTTCACCACCGAAGAGGGTTAGTTTATCAGTCGGGGAGGGGGTGTTAATTTTATTGAATTTCATTATATTGTATTTTGTTATTTCTTATATTCTTGTATATTTCATATATATTAATTTGTTGTAATTGTACTACTTTTGTAATTTTGGTAATTTTATAACTGTTTTTGGAATTTTTAAATTATATGTATGTCAGATTTCTTCTCAGTTAAAGGTGATTTTCCGTTTGGGGAGAAGTTGGGGGCTAAGGACAGTTATTAGCTAATTGCTACTGTCTTTTCAGAAACTTCCTTTTCATCCCTACAGTGAGGGGCCTCCCTAATGAAGATTTTAGTGTTTTGGGGGGTTTTATTTCATTTTATTCATTGATAATCTATTCCTATATATATATATATATACATTAGAGATGAGACGGGCTCAGCCCGAGCTCGAGCCCGATCGGGCTCATATCTTACGCTACGGGCTCAAATCTTAAGCTCAAATCTTACGCTTAGTCTTCGGGCTCCGGGCGGGCTCGGATTCAAGCTAAAAGTTCCGTTTATTTTATTCTTCACTAACTGGAAAATGTAAAAAGAAAAAAAAAGAAATTTTATTCATTTTGAGAGCACCTTTAGTAATGCCATAATAGTCATGATAGGTTATAAATCACAAATTAATCTTGCAAACCTTAGTAGCTTTGACTTTCCTTTTTTCTAAATAGAACTTTTTTTTAAACGGGATGCATATTATGTCATAGTGTTATACAGTAATCCTTCCTACTTCAAGCCTCATTATATTGAGTCTCATATATCGGCCTCATTATATTGAGCCTCATATTGAGCCTCATTATATCACTCATTCGGAAAAAAAAATTTTGTCCCCCGATAGGCGCGTTATAAACAATGGGCTGCACTATAAATATATATTATATAAATATATACATGTCTACAAAGACACAGATATTATAAATTGTTATAAAAACATTTCTAGTTATTTAAATTGAGGATTGATAATAAGAAAAATAATTTGAAAATGAAAACGGTATTTGATTTTACTATTGTGTATGCGTTGCATAGCGTACCGCTTTCAATAATGGGCTCGGGCGGGCCCGGGCTCTGATCACACAAAATATTTCGGGCTCGGGCGAGCTCAGTTCAAAAATGTTTCGGGCCCGGGCGGGCTCGGATTGCCAAAATAGAGCCCAAACTCACCTCTAATATATATATATATATATATATATATACTTTTTTGAAATTAAAATAATTTAAAATAATTTAGGTCCTTCTTATTGAATTCATTAAGCACTGTTAAAAATTTTGTCATTGGTTGAACTAAAATATGGTACTACAGCAGCTGCAACCATGAGATGGTGAAACTTTTTACCGAGATTTGGTACTTGATTCTACCACAGCTTGGTACTGTAGTTGCTGTAACCATAAGATAGTGTGATCTTTTTACCATTATTTGGTGCTTTTCTTCAACAAGAAGTAGCAAATCAAGAATGTGTCACCATCGATTTCTTACAGGTACTGTAATACCAGGATTTGGTTCAATCTAGCATATTGCAGCTACCATAGTACCAAATTTTTGTTCAACCTTGAACTGAAATTTTTAATAGTGAGGTATTGTCAGCATTCATAATGGGAAATCACTTTAATAAATAATAATAATAATTATATATATATATATATATATATATATATATATATATATATATATATATATATATATATATATATATATATATATAATTTGAATAATTTAATTCCTTTACAACACGCAGCAAATGAAAGAACCAGCAAATGAAATACCAACATATGAAATTTTAAATGAGATGTATTTCGAAAAAAATTATTCTCACGATGATAATTTAACTTAATTACACTGAGTAGTAAAAGTGTGTTAAAGTACTTACGCAGAAGAGAAATGACACACATAACACATAAGCCTAACGATGAGATAATTTGCATAATCCATTAATCCAGTAGAAACATTCATTAAATAATAGAAATGGAAAGAGATAAATTAACCAAAAGGATCTTTTAAAAGAAAAAGAGAATTCATGAAATGGAAAATAGTATTTTAAATGCTGAAAACCAGAAATGATCAAACATCAGGGAAATTGCATCTTTCAGCATATGCAAGATTTCGGATCGCTGTATAACTAATTCAAGCAATACTCAACTGAAGTTTGTATCTTGCAGCAAAACAAAGTAAAAAAGAATATTAGATTAAACAGTAACACAACCAGAATTGAAAAATGGAATAAGTATTTTTGATAAGTCCTCATGTAACCGATTCCAAACAGAAATAGTACAAATAAACAGGTTGCCAAAACGAACATATATATATATATATATATATATATATATATATTTCTAAATGAATCTGTATAGAAAAATGTAGAAGAACGTTTTGTGATCGTCACAGCATCTTACTTTTATTTGGAAAAAACATTTTGCATTTTGTTATTTGCAATGCAATTTCTAAATGTTTCTTTCACAATAGTTTATCTTACCGCAGTATTTTTGCAGAATTCGCCATGTCCAAATCCATTTCGACATCATATTATGCATAGTAAAAACTGAAAAACAATTGCCTTAGCCACAAAAATAAAGTGCGTATTTTTCTCCCCTGCCAAAACAGATTGTACATTTTCTTCCGAAGAAATCATTCGGGAAACGTGACGAAAATATTTTACAGCTGAATTTCTGCGTGACATAAAATTTAGCTAAGTATAATAGTTTCTTTGTTTCCTGATTTGTTTTACTTTGTACAGAAAGTAATTATTAACATCATTTGAATTTGCATTTTTATGAGATAAATGGCATAGAAGGCGAAGCACTATTATTTATTTTAGTTAATGTTACATTGTATTTTGAAATTCTGGTAACTATTGGTTTGTTTCAGATTTTTTTTTTTTTTTTATGTATTCCTTAATAACATAAAATGTTGATGTTTATTTATTTATTTATTTTTTTTTTTTAAGTTAGCAATTATTTAAATCTGTAAAAAATAACAACATTTCATTGTTAAATTTATAAGCAATAACTTTAAATATAATGTCATGTGAAAAGAACTATAGACATCCATAAGACCATGTGACGTAAGAACGTATTACAACACATTCATTTCAGCAATACGGGACCAGTTACAAATTAAAAAAAAAGTAATAATGTTTAAAATCACCTTGTCAAAAGATACTTGCAATACATTTGCATTGTAGCTGTAATCTTTAATATGAAGCTTCTTTTGATTACCTGTATTCACTTGTATCAAAATAGTCAGCATATCCATGAGGATATAATGATTTCATCGAACAATATTCAAAATCATCTACCAATCTTTGATTATAACATACAATGTATTCAGCATTCTTTCGAAGAACTCTGGAGAGATACAAACAGGTTTTACTTTCTAAATGATCCTCGTAAATACTTTTGAATAATAAATACACTGAGGAAAAAAATTTGTATACAACTTCATCTAGAACGAAGAAGTGGTCATTTTCTAAATCCCTAAATGGGAAATATAGATTTCCGAGCTATGCGTATAAAGCACGCCAATAAGCTGAATAGACGTAATTATCGAAAATTTCTAGTCTGTACATTTCTAGATAGAGAAACAATATTATGAATCCTTTGTATTGCCAGAAATTCATGTTTGATTTTCTAGAATTGTGACATAAACCAAAATTATAGCTGCTAAAACTCGCCTCTTGTATTCTCATTCGTTTGCAGAATTTTTTTTTAAAATAAGTTTGACCTTGATAATATAGACAAACGCTCTAGAATTCAATCTGGTGTTTCTAGAACTCGCTGTCAAAATGGACTGGAATTTATAAGGATGACATAGAACTATTTTTCTAGAGCCACAATTTTGATTCTAGATGTCAGTTACAAAATTTTTTCTCAATGTATAATTATTAAAAAAAAAAAAAAAAAAAAAAAAAAATCTGTATTATTTTGATAAATAAATTAAAAAAAAAAAAATGTTAACATTCAGTACATTCAATTCATATACATATCACTGCTTCTCAGTATAATTTAATAACCGATAACCGATATATTTAATGTGATGTGTGTTTGAATTATTGTTACATTTTTTATGTCTATTTTAATAACCTAGTTAACTTCTTTATATTTTCCAACAACTTAATATATTTCCATTTCAAACAATTCAGTTTCAAATACATAAAAAATTGAATCAAAAGCAACAAAATATATTCTTCATTTTTAATCTTTGGATTATTTTCAGATAAATAAATTGAAATTCTTATTTAAGTAGATTATTTATCATTGTATTTTAAAATAACAATTCATATTTTCCTTGTAAAAAAAAATATAAAAAATCGATTTTCCTTTTTACATGTTTACCTCCTGCCAGTGGCGGATCCAGAACTTGACTTTTGGGGGGGGGGCTAAGATTTTTCAATGTGTTATTCTAGACCAATAAAAAATTTACAATTGCAAAATTCAATTGTGAATGTCAGTGTTTTGGGGGGGGGGCTTCAGCCCCCTAGCCCCCCCCCCTTAAATCCGCCACTGCCTCCTGCAGCTAGTCGAATTACAATCTGATTTATGACTTAAAGATAATTCAATAATGTAGCTCGAGAAAGATATTAAATGAACAGTTCTTTTCAGTTAAAACTTTTACGAAAAGAAAGAAAATACTTTTGTGTGAAAAATATTTTATAATATTCCTTTATCTTATCTCATAACTTATGCTATTAATGACTTAATTTAGAGATATTTAATTTCTGTGTAATTTACTCAGATTCTTTTTTAAGATGTGATGAAGGAATAAAATTTAACATCATTGATTGTGAAATGTTTAACTTTCAACACTATATTTTTATATTTATTTAAATATTCGATAGCTGCAGTATATAGTGATTTTCTATTGTTCCATTTATAATCTCTCTCTCCCTCTCTTATTTAATTAATTGCTTAATTATTTGAACAATTCATCAATCACATATCGAGTAATACATTTTCATGAGCTGAAAATGCTAATTTCAAAATTCAGAGACTTTGTAGTTTCACCCTATACCTTGAATTGCATACTATATATATGTATAGAATTTTTCATTGGAATGTTTCAGTTTATATTTTAAATAATATACAGTGGGTTTTGCCAAATTATTGTCGACATTTGACTCTTTTTACATTTTACATGCTTTTTTATGTCACTTACAATTCATATAAGTGGTTCTTATGTTACCGGAACGCATTTGTATCACACTTTATTGTGTTACACATTATTTTAAGTGACTTAAACGAAAAATATAGAGCTTAGCGACATTTGTGTGACAGTCACTTCATTTTACGTAGTAAAGTGCTCACAGCATGTAACACTGAACATGCATTTTGGAACCTTGGAACTTAGATTTAATGTGTATTCGGACGAATCTTTAATAACGTAAGTAAAATTTGGTGATTGAATTCCAATAAATTCATTTTGACTACATTTTTATAACTCTTTTTTACTTATTTATTTACGATTTTTATATAGTGAGATTAAATGACATTTTTCCGAGAAAACAAAAATGCTAAATTAAAACTCTCCTCGAGCACACACAACGCACCCTGAGGAAAGTATACAAAAATCTCTCCTTTTTACCGAAAAAAAAAAAAAAACCGAAAAAAAGCAACATAGTAGTGTGGTAGAAAACATGTAGCTACTCCCAGAACAGACAGAAAGATTGGAGACATTCGATTACGTTACAGGAAAAAAAAAACTGCTGCTACATTGACTCTTATTGTTCAGGGGTCAAGTATTGCCATTTCTAAAGAACTGTGCAGCGAAAATTGACAGAGTAGAGCCTGATAAGTCATCCAGTTTGCAAGCCTAAGCTTACAGAGGCTATGGAAAAGAAACGACTCGATTGGGTTCGAAACCATCACCACATGGATGTAAAAGTTTGAAGTAAGGTAATACATGATATTTATTAACAGTTTTAATGATGTGTAAGTCTTATTTTTTAATTAAACCATAACTTATTTCAATTCCAGGTGTGTTTCTTAGACGAGTCGCCTTTTGAAATTTTAGCCTACAAAAGAAGTTTCGTTCTCCAGCATCCTGGAGGACGTTTAACCCTGAGTGCATGACAGAAAGGATTAAACATCCACTGTAGGTTATAGTTTAGTCTATTATAAATACCAGAGGAGTAGGAAGTTTACAAATTGTTTAAGAAACCATGAAACAGGGCCAATATTAGGAAGTTCTACGAATTCACTTTCTTCCAGAGCTTGAAAAATAATTCTCGGAATGTGAGTATAGTGTTATGCATGATTCTGCCCTTTGCCATAAAGCTAAAGTGTTACCGATTTTTTACGGATCAAGAATATCGTAGTATTGCCTTTACATGTCAATTCGCGCGATATGAATCCTATAGCAAAGGTATGAGAAGTTACAAATTGCCAAGGAAAATATTACAATCAAGACGCAAGCGATCGAAAATTTCTGGCATCACAATATTTTAACTATAGAAAGTGCAATAATCGCGCATAGAAACATGCCGCGGCACACTGAAGCATTAATATTAGCCAAAGGAAATGTCACCAAATATTAATACCTCACAAATTTGTCTTTTTTTTTTTATTATTATGAAATTTTTGTGTCCATTATACACATTTTTATCATATAACTATTAAATATATGTATATTAACAGTAAAAAAACTAATAAATACCAATTGCAGTAAAGTATTTTTTATTTAGAAAAACCCACGATAACTTGATTTTTTATGTGTATCCACAGTTATTTGGCAACGCACTGTTACGTGATTAATTTTTATGACTTTCATATAAAAATACATAAAAGACAGCAATTTAGGAAGGGTTATTTTTAATTTCTTGAAATTTTCATATAAAATAATAAAAACAACAATAATAATTTTGTATATTTTCCTTCTAATTTATTAAAAGATTCTATGACAAATTCATTATATTCAGTACTAGCCTTCCCTGTGCAGAACATCTGCGTGATAGTTCCTACATACCTATAGGAATGTATGTCTACATTCCTAATATGAAAATAATATTATATAATAATATTTTCTGAAAAATCTTATAAATAGAATCACTGAAAAAATTCATATATACATATATATATATTCGTTTCTTTTTTAATTTTTATTATTAATAAAAGAGATTTAAATCATTCACATCTGTATTTTAATTTTAATTTTACAAAATATATATATATATTTTTTTTCAGCCGCTGAGTTGAAAATTCTGAGAATTAAATTAAATTATTGTTACATTAAAAATGAATTATTTCCTAAAATTTGACTGAATGAAATTGCCATATCTCTATAGATAACAGAAGTTCAATAATTAATAAATTTATTTACAAAATAAATAGTAAATATATATATATATATATATATATAACGTTCATTCAATTTATGAAAAGCCTAAAAAAATGAAATAGGTAGCGCCAGCTCTGTCCGGCTGAATAGCCACCATTAAATGCGAGGCCTATCTTCCTAATTCTTCCAAATATGGTTTTATATATGAGATTTTTAACATATGTTTCAGCACAAAAAATTACTATATATATATATATATATATATATTTTTTTTTTTTTTTTTAATGAGCATTTAGATTATATTTTTTTAGCTGAAATTTCTAACCAAAGCGCTTAACATTTCTTTGTCTCTAGCAACTGAATTTGTATTAAAACCCGAATAAACTACTACGTCAGAAACGCCAAAAAAATATATATTTGCGATGCATACAGCTGTTTCGGTAGCCTTAAGCGTACCGTCTTCAGTGCAAAAAAATTCTGAATCTGGAGAAGTGCTCGTATATATAGGAGATTCACTTCTCCACATTCAGAATTCTTTTTGCAGCGAAGACGGTACGCTTAAGGCTACCGAAATAGCTGTATGCATCGCAAATATTTTTCTTTTGGCGTTTCTGACATAGTAGTTTATTCGGCTTTCAATATTCCAACACCAATCTCCTGTTATTATAACTGAATTTATACTTTACATCTGGGTTGACCAAAGAGCTAACACTTTATGTCACTATCGTAACGTTTCGAAAAGATTTAACCGTAACTGGTCTACGTTAGAAAAGTATTCTATAAATTTTCTTAATAAAAAATAAATGTTAATCGATACTTTATTAAAAAATTGAAAATTTATTTAAAAGTTTTATTATTTTTTATTATTTTAACTGATTATTTAATCAAATTTTCCTTATCATTTTTTTAGTTTCTGTTAAATATAATTGAAGCCATACTAAAACCATTCTCTGTACTATTTGTATATCTCATTATGAAAACAAAAACATTAATTATATGCATAGCAGGATATTTTTGTTGTATGTAGTTTTATTACCATTTCAATTATAATTTTCCTTTTCCTTTCTTATTTTCGCAGCACGTAATTAAATATTTCATTTAACCTGATTTCTTTCTTTCTTTTTTTTACCAATAGGAGATATTTTCAAAGGTATAAAATTATTTCATAGCTATTATGAAATAAATATTAGAATATAGAATTTTTAATATTTTTATTTAATTCGTGGTCTTTAACTACAAATAAAATAAAAGAATGCCTGAAACATAAGTATATATCTATCCATTTTAATAAATATTTATTTTTCATGTATATTATTTTTAATTAAAAATATATTAATAATTCTTGACAAGTAAACATTTTGTTAATAACCGCTGTTTTTCCTTTCTTAATATCTACAAATGGTAAAAGGTGTTATTTGTCCTTTTACAAAGAAAATGAAAAATTATTTTCAACTCAGTATTAATTATGTTTCTCAAATATTCAATTTTTCTTTTAATTTTAAAAAGAAAAACCTTAAATGAATTTTAATTAATCTGTTTTCATGCATTTAAAATATGAAAACATATGCAAGAAAAAAGATTTTGCTATTGTTATTAAAGTAGGAAATAGGTGAGAACAATTAAACAGCAAAGAAAAACCCTTATTATTGTTATGAAATAAAAATTAAGTAAAAATATTGTAATTGTGTACTACATAAGTATTTTATTTTACTTTGTAGGAATTTTAAAATATATTTTTTTGTGTGGATGACAATGAAAACATGTTGTGAACTGAAGTAATTTTGTGGTAAATAATAATTAAAAAAAAAAGAAAGAAAGAAAGAAATTACTGTATACATGCTTATTTAATTACTGTATACATGCATATCCAAAATACATGCTTGACATAGACACTGTGTTTTGTGTATATTGGTTATAAAAGTAATTGACAACGTGATATCTGTGATGGATGCTCTTCATGACTTTCTAATGTGTGCTAGTCGATACTCGGTCAAGTTTCAGAGAAAAGCACGGGAAACAATCCAGTTTAACATAAACTGTAAAATTAAAGCTAATATTCCTGCATTTTTTGAACATTTAAGTAACTTTATTTGTTGAGTTCGATAATGCATAAGATAATTTGAATAAGGAAAGATAGATAAGATTTTTCTAAAACAAAATAAGGACTAAAAAGGACTAAAAAAGGACTTTGCTATAATAATTTATATTTATTAGGAAAGTACATTTTATGGAAGGACGAGCCAATAATTTTAAATAGCCAGCTTTTTAAAACGTTGAATGTTTATGCTCAATAAAACTTTAAAAAAATTATCGCTTTTTTTTCACTATGTGGACTTAAAAAATTATTGAACCGTTTGCTCTTTTCCTGTGAATTTCGGCTAGTAACATAATAACTATTAATGCCATTACTTTTTTCCACCTTTCTACGCTTCTAAATTTTGAAAGAAAATATAAGAATTTTAATCAAGACTAAAACATCATATTAAATAAATATTGTGCAAGCTCAATTGAATGGAAATTTTATTAGCGATTAGTTATAAGATTTTGTAAAATTTGTTTTAATAAATAACCATTTGCAACTATTTTAATAAATAACCATTTACAACTATTTTAATAAATAACCATTTACAAAAAATAATGATTACATCTCTAAATGTTAATATCTATTAAAAATATTGCAATAAATGTAAAATCTTTGAAGTATATAAAGATTCAGTTTTAGTTTATTTAGTTTTAATTAACATTGAAGTTACTAAATGTATACAGATAGGCTCAAAGATAATTAATCAGGTTTTAAAATAGGATCAATACTCTAGTATTCATAAGAATTTGTAATTTAACTGTATGGTTTATATGATAGCTGGTATATTATAGTGATACAGAAAACTCTTTAAACCAATTAATGCTTGCTGTTCTTCTGTCTCAACTTGTCATAGAAAAAGCTATGACACTTATTGAATATTATTGTTATATTGAATATCATACTTGCCAACTATCTCATTATGAACCGTAAAATTTTTAGTACCCGCCTTTTTTTTCACACCAATAATTTTTTAGAGTAATTTTAGTCTTATTTAATCGTAACAACATTTGGAGAGAATTACTCTAAAAATTTAGTGGTGTGAGAAGAGGGGCGTTAACAACTGTACGGTTATTAATGAGGTGGTTGACAAGTATAGAATATTAATCAACGATGAAGATGACGGAAAAACATAATGTTAGCTTTTCTATGAATTTGATGTATGTGATAGCTGGTATATTATAGTGATATAGAAAACTCTTTGTAGTAATTAATGTTTGGTATTCTTCTGTCTGAACTTGTCATAACAAAAACCTTTGACACTTATTGAAAATTATTGTTATATTGAATATCATTAATCAACTATGAAGATAACAAAAAAATATTATATTAGCTTTTCTATGAACTTTAGTAATAAACTCCATTAGCGTACACATATGAATAAGATTTGCAAAGTTATATATTTTCTATATTATTTAAAAAACACTAAAAAACGATTTTCCCATCCTCCCTTTAAATTAACAGCTTGGACAAGAAAATTATTTTTTTGACATTTCCGTTCATTGTTAATAATATTTAGTTTATATTTATGCCATTACATGAGGTAAAGTTAAACAATAATTCCATTAATTTTCTGTCGTGGCCGCAATGCCCCCATGTTCCCACCAAAATTATACCTCTGGGGGTCACCGAAGCGGGAGAGTCATTCTTCCGTGGAGAATCAAAATTGGGATAACATGTCTCCGAACCACCTCTGGGATGAATCCCAAACCGTCGCCAATTGCCCACTGCGCAGCTCTAGTGCGACTTAAAAAAAACAACCAACCAACCATTAATTCTCCCCAACATTTAAAAAAATTACTTTTTTCTTAACCGTGAGAAATAAATTACTGATATGAAAAGCAAAAAGAAAGGGAATAATTGGAAATTTAGAAGTTTGTTTTAAGGTTATACTAGCAATCCATATACATTATATACAATTCGAAGTTATATTTAATACTTTTGGTTGATAAAACATTATATTATCATCATTACATTTTAAAACTAGTTATAGTAAATTTAGCTGTATATACTAAACACATAATTTATACTAAACTATATATACTGAACTATATCATTTAAAATGTGATTCTTCATTTCATTCAAAGGTAATATGTTTATTAACATTATTTACAAATTATAAGTGAGATCATTTGCTCATTTGAAGATCCATGTATGTTGTGATACATACTTCTTTATCAACGAGTTAAAAGAGAAATGTTACTTATTAATAAATTAGTAAAATATACTCGATTATTACGTCTAACTAAAATATATCTTTACGTGTCTAAGCCTTTTATTCTATTCACTTTGCATGTTATTTGTATATCTATATTTTTCCCTATTTCCACAATTTAATCTAATTTATATGAACTAAAATTTTATGAAGTAACTGAACTTAATAAATCCAAAATTTTTACAAAATGTTTTAATTTTGTATATGAAAAAAAAAAAATAAAAAAATTAGTACATTTCGTTGATTTTTTTAACAGCAAACATTTCTTTTATTATTTGCAAAGAGCGGCATTTCCAACATCTAGAACAAAAATATTATTTTAAGGAAGAAATTTTAAACTAACGTCAATAACAAACGACTTCATTATGAAGGCAAAGTACTCTTTAATAAATAAAAAATGAATAATTATTCAACTGCGTCACAAAATTTCTCTGGAGTAATCAAATAAACTAAATGAATCTAATTTATTATCCAAAATAATTTATATTTGTAATATTTATTTAATTTAGAATTTTATACCTGTTCATTTGTTCGAATTTTGAAGTATTGATTCGGAAGTAATGAAATGAAAATGAACAAGTGAATCAATTATGAAGTAACTTAATGTTATATATTATCTTGAATATATCATTTAAAGCTATTGTATTTCGTCCACTAATTGTAGTGAATGATGATTAATGTGATGAAAAGAAAAAAGTAAGCTATTTCTTTTTCTTTTTTTCACTTTTATGTACTAAAACATTAACTACATAATTCGAAAATGGTACATTCTTTGATGATGATACTAATAAGAAGTGTTTTTAGAAAAAATATTTTTTGAAATTTTTGAATTTAATGGTTATTTTATTTTAAAATATTATTTTAATTAAATTTATTTAAAAAGGAAACATAGCAAAGTTACCTGCAAGTAAAAAAAAAAAAAAAAAAAAAAAAAAAAAAGAAAAAAAAAAGTATTATTATTATTATTATTTAGAAAAGTTTAATATTTTAATGCATGTGATGAAAAGAAAAAAGTAAGCTATTTATTTTTCTTTTTTTACTTTTATGTACTAAAACATTACCTACATAATTCGAAAATGGTACATTCTTTGATGATGATTCTAATAAGAAGTGTTTTTAGAAAAAATATTTTTTGAAATTTTTTAATTTAATGGTTATTTTATTTTAAAATATTATTTTAATTAAATTTATTTAAAAAGGAAACATAGCAAAATGACATGAAAGTAAAAAAAAAAAAAAGAAAAAAAAAGTATTGTTATTGTTATTATTTAGAAAAGTTTAATATCTTAATGCATATGTGTACAGGCATTGTAACATATATGCATGCAAATGTCTTATCATATATATATGAAAATTGTATTAACCCTGAGACAGTAATGCACAAAAACGATTTATAAATTTCACCATTCTTGTTAGAGTGTCATGTGTATTTACATTTGGGAATAAATATTTAAGTCGATCAAATGATGCAAAAGATACTATTTATAAAATTAAAACGTTTTGTGGAGTACTTTCATGTGCGAGTGTACATATCACAGTCTAATTAGACAATAAGATGATGAAAATATGACCAAGAAAAAGTCAGTGTCCTTCTAATTACTGGAATGAGAAATAACTATATGAATTTCTGTAGTACATTTTTATTAGACTTAGCATCTACAAAAAAATTTTGAAGCGATATTAAGCGTAAATGAAAAGAGAAATTGAAACCACAGAATAAAAAGGAGCATACATAAGTTTATTTATAATGCTTATATTATTTTCTTAAAGCTAAGTAACTTTCATGCCGTTGTAATTATGGTGGATAAATTAATAGTATCAATACCTAGTGTATACATGTCATGATATTTATGACTATTTCAAGAACTTTTAATGACAGTGCTTGATTGTAAATGAAGTAAGTTACATCAGAGTGAAATTTAAATATTTTCATTGTTTTTTATTTATTTATTTTTTTCCAAAGGAATCGATGAGTGAGTAAGTGAGTGAGTGGAATTTATGTCGCACTTGTGCTATGCTACGGGCAATTGGTTTCGTCCTGGGAAACACTTCTACGGGTAGTCCGTAGAAAATGACTCTAATAAAATAAATTAATAGATTAGAATAAGATAAATATATCGATGTGAACGGTGGATAGCCTATTAGGCGGAGATTTCATTCTATTACTGTATTATATATTGAAATTAATATAGTTATTTCTTATTCCAATAATTAGAAGGACACTGATTTTTTCTTGGTCATCTCTTCACCATCTTATTGTCTAATTAGACCGTGATATGTACACTCGCACATGAAAGTACTCCACAAAACAATTTAATTTTACAAATAGTATCTTTTGCATCATTTGATCGACTTAAATATTTATTCCCAAATGTAAATACACATGACACTCTAACAAGAATGGTGAAATTTATAAATCGTTTTTGTGCTTTACTGTCTCAGGGTTAATACAATTTTCATATACATATGATAAGACATATGCATGTATATGTATTACAATGTCTGCATATGCATTACAATGTCTACATGTGCATTAAAATTTTAAACTTCATTCTGTTACTGCATTTGGTCAAAATCATTTCTCTTTAACGCGATTATAATATGTCCTGCACTAGAAAGTTATAAGAACGTATAAATGATGGGAAACTGAGCAGAGTCCATTTATGCCAACTAGTTTTTTTTTTTTTTTTTTTTTTTTTTTTCAATTGTGCAATGAATATCAGCATCGTTTGTATTTAAGACAAATATTTCAGGTGCAAATTACCCTTGCCGGAAATTATCCATAACAATCTGAATGCGAATAACTAGGTTAAATATCTGTCAAAAAATCGCTCTCATTTTATAATGGAAGTGATAATATGTAGGTAAGTAATCATTATTTGAAGTAGTAAATTTGCGCAAGCCTTACAGAATGGGAAGTTGTTAAACAGAACTGAATTCTTTTACTATTTTCTATATAAATCTTTATAGTTAAAGTAAATTTATATTTGAAACGAAGTTTGCCTTTTATTTAAAAATAATATGAATGAAGCAAACAGATGTACTTATGAATAGTGTATTGTTTTACAGTATAACAAAATAAAGGCTAATAAAAGCTATTCAATATTGCAATTTGTTTTACCTTTTTCTCTTTTTGAATATCGTTTTTTGAAAAATGTATTAGTATAAGTTACAATGACAAACATGATTATATAAGGCCTTTGCTTTGCTGTGTTGTTAAAATAATTAATAGTTTGTTTGGTCAAACAACTATTATAATGGCATTCATAAAATGCACATAACTTAAACGAATTTATTCTGCATGATCATTGCTCCATAACTTAAGGAGATGAATACGCTTTAGTAGAAAGTGATGCTGACAAATGATAGTGATGATTACAAATGTGCCACACAAATTTGTTGAGCCGATTATATTTTTGAGATCTTTCATACATTATTCATCTTTCGTAGTAAATAATTTACGCATTATGAAGTGATTATCTGTTGACAAGCAATTAAATACATATCATTTTTAAAAATAAAATTCGAATTTAGATTGCAGATTCTCAGCTGCTGTTTGTATATATTATACACTATTAAAAGTTTTGGTTCGTTATTCGCTGTTTTACAGGGTTATCTTCGAAATTTCCGTGAGTTGAGACTGAGACACCTTCGAAGGAAAAACAAGGAAGACATACAGACCTGGTCTATGACAATTTTTTTGTCTTTTGATCTTATTCGCTAAAACCACAATCGCACCATCTATGTTATAAACACATATTTAATATATAAGAAAAATAATAATATTTATCAAATATGTTTTTTACCTCCTCTTACCCATAACTAATCCAAAAAATATTGTTTTGGATAAAATTTGTGAAATTAATCTCTTGTTACACATTTTGAGGTGGTTTCCAGAAATTTAGGTTTTTTAGTGGTTGGTGTGTTTGTTATCAGTATACTTCAAGAACAAATAGTGCAAGACGTCCAAATCTAAACTTCTGTCATTCTGGGATGCTACACTAAATCTTGGTAGGCTTGATCTCAAACCTTTCATTGAAAACAATCAAATAGTTCATGTACAATTATTATTAACACAAGAATATCTAAGAAAACTCATATACATTACGTCTATAGACGAAATTTGTGGTGTGTGCACTTATACATCTAAAGGCTGCACTAACTTAAAAAAAGTACGTATATGTATATTTATACGCATAAAAGTATGTTTTGTGTAGAATACGGTATTGAAATCCCTGATAATTCGTTCATAGAACTATTCGAAAGAATTTGAATATACACTTTTTAAATAAATACTTGGATATATCTACTTTTCAGAGTAAGTTCATATTAAAATGCAGGCTTAAAGAAAGTTGTCTGTGTGACACACCAGATTATTTGTCATTATTTATTTATTATTATTACTTACTGGGAATTTAATTCAGTACCCGACATGTTTTAATTGTCCCCACATAAAAAAAAAAATCCTTTAAAATTACCACAAAGTGAAATATTTATATAATGCATAATTAAACGTTAAAATGTCTTCGCTTATATTTTCTTTCATGAACATAATAATTTTTTTTATTAGGCGTTAAATTATTTTCACCTCTTTCTCTTTCATAACGACAACAAAAGTTTTTTTTTTCATATTTTAATGAAGATTTATTTAATGTATTTCATTTCAAAATAAAAATAAAAATAATTTATTTTAGAAATATAATTAATCCTAACGTTAAAAATTATTATTTTCTTTTTCAATGAACAAAATATATTTTCATATTTGTGAAAATTAAAATAAAAAAGCACTTATTCTATAGAGATATGTATGCTTGTCAAGAGTTAAATATATATTTAGTTTAAATAAATATATATATTAGGCAAAAACGCTTTTAATGAAGGTTGACATATTATTTTATTTCAAGCATTTTGTCATTATTATTATTTTTTAAATTCTTATGCATTCTATTAATTTTAAAGAGAAACAAATACAAAATTATTTATTCTAAAATTTATTTCATTGCTTCAGTGAAATTTAGTTTGATATCAATTTAACAATAGTAATAATCCCCATAAGTAATATATATATATAATATTTAATTAAATCTGCTAAATAAACAAGTAATATGGAAGAAAAAAATTTTAAGTCAATTCCTACTTTCAACCCCTATCAAAAAAGTTATATATATATATATATATATATATATATATATATATATATATTTAAACTAAGAAATAAAAAGCACGCGTGCAAAATGAAATAAAAATAATTATAAGAAAAAAAAAAAAAAAAAAAACTTCTTATATACCATGTTTTAAATTGTCTGATGAATTATAGAGCTCTTATCAATGTGCATAAAATTTTTAAATTGATAATGACGTCAATTTTTGTGAGATGCATAATTTAACTTTTTATAATTTTTTAATGTTCACATTTAATTAAATGTATTTATTTTTATTTCGAAAGAAAATGAACTCTTAATTTGGCAACAATTAAGTTATAGCTAATATTTTAATAGATTTTTTAATGCTATTAGGATGTTATTATTTTCATATTTAATTAATTATAAGAAAACTAATAAAAAAATTCGAAAATCGTACTTCGCAGTATTGTGTTGTCACCGAGTTCTCAGCAATCCTGAAAGTTTCAGATTTCTAGCCAGTCGGGAAGTTAGTTAAAAAACGATTGCAAGATTTGTACAAGATATATATAGTGAGAGTGTGAACCAATATGAGGAATTGAAAAAAGAAAAACAGATTCTAGTTAAAAATGATGAAATTACATCTAATGAAAATTTCCTGCTATGCATTTGACTAATGTTTTGTCCTTATAATGAGATCTACAAATAATATTCAAATAATTGTTTCGGCTTTACTTAACTTAGGTTAACCTTAAATAAAAACAGTGATAAAAAATATTAAAATAATGATAATAATAATAATAATAACAATAAGTTTTAAAATAAATAAATGAATAAAATAAAAGTAAGAATAAAAATAAAAGCTGCAAATATATATATATACCGGGTCAGTCAAAAAATTGTATACACACTTTGAACCGTCATAGAAAATTGATGTTCCGTTCAACAAGGTTGAATTGCATGAAATGGAAAGCTTAAAGTCCAATTTGAAACTTAAATGCACTTTCTGATGCAAATGTGATTACTATTCAAATTGGCTACCTTCAGAATCATAGCATTGATGAGTACGAGTCACCACTGATTCCGTACATCGTACCAACGTGTCCATTGGGATTTCTGCGCACACAGCTTGAATCTCATTCTAAAGTGCGTCTAAGTTACGTGGTTTACGTTTGTACACCTCATCTTTTGCTGTGCCCCACAAGAAGAAATCCATCGGCGTAAGGTCTGGAGAGCGTGGAGGAAACTCGATTGGCCTCCTGCGTCCTAATCCACTGGCTTTCTAAATTTTGATCCAGGTATGCTCGTGCGTCGCGATGATAGTGTGGCGGGGCGCCATATTGTTGGAAATTGAACCTTGTAGCACGGAAAATACAGTTTCTGTGACGGTTCAAAGTGTGTATATTTTTCCTTTTTTTTTTTTTCAGATTTTCAAACAATATTATTTTTATTTAAACATCACCCATCATTTTCTTTTTATTATGAAAATGATTACACAAATTTTTTCTTCAAAGCACCTTTGCAGAAATAAACAAGTACGAAAAATCATGCAGTACGACTTGATAATTAATACTACTTTCCAAATGTACGTATTTCTCGTATCTCAATGCTCGTACGAACAAATAAGCTTTGAAATACATTTCCAAAAGCAATCGGATAATTGATAGATAATATCGGATAATAAATTGGATAATAAATAGCAGATAATTGAAAATTTACTTCTGGAGAACCAACTAACCGAATTCAAATAAAAATTTTCTAAGCTATTTTATGAATATAGTGATCAGTTTGGCGGTCAAAATCTGTTTATAATATCCATAAAATCAAAAACTAATATGATAAAGGAAGTTATAGTTAGTATAAAAATGGATTATTTTGTAAATAATCTTTAACATTTTTAATTAATTCAAAAAAGCATTTTTTTTTTATTTTATTCAGCTTATATTTTTATATCAAAGCATTTTGAATGCTATTAAATTGTTATGACAACTTACTTCATTATAAACTAACATATTGACAATAAATATATTATCTATGACTTTTGAAATTTACATTTTTATATAAAATATTAAAAAATGTTTTATATAACGAATAATATTGTATATAAAGAATGAATTGAAAAAATGATTAAGCAATTAAAAAAAAAAAAAACGATTCTTATGTAATAAAACATTAAACAAATCTTTATAAACAACAAATATCGAATATTAGATTAAATAATAAAATATAATTTTTAAAATTGAATATTTTACAATTATTGATATTTACAATTGTGTTTTTATTACATCTGATAAAAGCATAGAAATTCCATATCTCTAATTCTCCAGAAACATAACTTATTAAAAGATAAAGAATCTTTTTTTACACAAAAAAAGTATTTCGTTCCGTTTATAAAATTTTGAAGGGAAAAGCATTGTTCATTTAATAACTTGCTCGAGCTAAATTATTAAACTATCCACAAGTCATAAAACAGATTTTAATCTCAGTGTCTGTAGGAGGTATTTGTGTAAAAGAAAAATTGATTTTTTTTTTTTTTTTTTTTTTTTTTTTTTACAACACAGACTATATGAATTATCCTTTCAAAAGACAGTGATAAATACGTTACTTAAATGGAAATTTTAATTCATTTCTTCCATCTGAAAATAATCTAAAGATCTAAAAAAGAATATATTTTATTGCAATTTATTCATATCTTCATATATTTAAAATGAAATTACTTTAAGCTGAAATGTATTAATTTGCTGTAAAATATAAAGAGTTTAAATAATGTTAAAAAAAAAACATAAAACAATACAACAATAAAATTAAAAAAATATATTACATTAAAGATATAATCTCATTGAAATATGCTCAAAAACAATGACAAGTATATGAATTAAATATATAGATTGTTAAAAATTTCTTTTAATTTTCTAAATAGATTTGACAAAGAAATATAAAAATTTCTTGTGGTATGAATCATTTATTCATATTTGTTATTGAAGGATATCGCAGATCTACGCTTCAGAACTTCTAGCAAGGGTAGGGTGCATCTCAACGATTCGGAAACATAAAGAAATGTGGAGTCGTAATTTCTTTCATGCGAGATGAAGTATACAGAAATATCAGAAATAAAAATATGACACTTTAGTAATAATTCGTTTTAATAATGAATGTGCATGAATAAAAGGGCATATATCAAACGTTTGATATTTCGTCAAATAACTTCAGTGCAGGCTGATGAAATTTCGAACATTCTAGAATACTTCAGTTTTATCTCGAATTTTCCCTCTAGATACTGCGATATCGTGCAAGTGTGATAATTGTAATTTCATGCGAGGGCTGTAGATGCAAGTCCTGTATTGAAGTCGATTGACAAAACATTGCACATTATCACTGACACGTGTTTCTTCGGGCATTGTCTGGTGCAACTGCCACTGTCACTGTTCATATACATTTACCATATTAAAAGGAATATTCACTTCATTTTTAATTCTGATATATCTGTATATGCCACTGCATCAGGAAAGTTTTTCCGAACTTACATTGATACTATATAATTCCGAGTCATCGGGATGAGTTCTACCTTCCTAGAAATTCTGAAACACGTTACTGAGACACCCTGTAAACGAGAGTTATTTTAAAAGTAAATTCCATTTGTATTTCTTCAGAGTTTCGACATTTTACTAATATTTCTTGTTGAATTATGTTGATGCCAGTCTAACACAACGATTGCACCGCAACATATAGGCAGATACTTTTAAAAGAGGAAACCATAAAATTTTTAAATATAGCAAAATATCCATTTCGAAAATTCGATACAAAAACAATATTTTCTCTAAATCGAAAGTAATTAGTACTTTAAGTATGTGTACTTTTTTTAAAAAATGATAGTTTTAAATATTCTAATTTAGGTTGTATCAATAAATAAAAACGGATATATATTGCAATTTCATTTTGTTGAACATTCCTTATATCTCCTAATATTTTATTCATAGAATGAATAGCCCTGTATATAAATCAATTCGGTAGAATAATAAATCATTTCAATTTTTAGAATTTGCGTTAGAAATGTATTTTAACCAGAAAGAATACATTACAATTTAATTTTGGAAATTTCAAGTAAGTTTGAAATACGTATTATTCGCATTTATATTCAATTAATCCTTATCCTTTATTTAGAAATGTGTGTATCTGACAGGAACATAATTTCATATCAAGTCAATATTCATGTAATATTTATTTGAACGAACTTAACGCTGACTAAAGATTTAATTTAGAACAATGTTTTGAGAGTATTTTAAAACATTTAAATTTTAAGTAGTTATGCTATCAAAAGTGTACTTCAGATTTATATTACTAATAATACTGAAATTATTCTTTTGTTAATGTTGTCGCAGATAGTTATGATTCATGAACCAATAGGATTTCTTTTAATTCATAACAACAAAAGGAAGTTCTTTATATCGGTACCTAATTTATAAGTCAAAAATTATCAACGTAATTGCGATGTTATATTTTATGCTCAAAAACTCGTCAGTGTGATTAGTTTAAAGTTTTCATATAACACAAATATAAATATTTTATTACTTTTTGCCTGATATTGTTTGAAGAGTAAAAATATGGATGATGTTATAGAGTAAGTGCACCAGTGATTGACACTTTTATAGCAATCTCTGATGTTTTTAATGTTCTAGTCATCAGAAAATATTTTTTGCAATCTTAAGTTAATACGTATGGTATGAAAGACATTCAAAACCACATATATGTTAAAATATATACATTTGATAATATTTATTATTATTATATTTTTTTTATGAATTTATATTTGACACCCACTCAATGTTCCAGTAATTGACACTGCCAGTTTTTCATTTTATTAAATATTGGCACCCTATCTTCCAGTGTTTGACACTGCTACTTATTCATTTTACCAGTTATTAGCAACCTATGCTCCAGTATTTGACATAAAATGTTAAAATTCTTATATGTAAAATATATGATTTTATTATTTTTCTTATTTATTAATTATTTCGGGAGAGATGTCAATTACTGGAGCATGCCAATCACTGGAGCACCTACCCTATTATAAAAGTTTAAAAATTTAAACCATATCATTCATTTCATTAATATATATTATTAATTAAAATTTAGTAATAATCAAATTAAAGCAAGTAAGTCTGATTATAATCATACGTAAGTTACTTAAAATCGCTACAAGCTGTTTGAAAATTTTATAAAAAATAGTAATATTTAAGAATGAATAAAAACAAATATTGTGTTTTTCTACATTTTAAGCAGATTCACTCTTACGAGTTATTCTCTCCAACTCCCTACTCTGTCACAGGTACTCGTAGTAAAGAAATCTTAATTTTCTAAAAAAAAAAAAAAAAAAATCCTCATGTAAAATTTTAAATATTATTGGTCAACCTTCTAGCATAAATAATTTATTTCTAATTTGAGATATTCTTCGACAAGAATAAACAGCGTTATTTTTCCTTTTTCATTTGGTTATAAGGTCATTCCGTATGCTAGTTGGACCGCTACTCTTGTTTTTCATTTTCTTTCTGAACGAATTTTCTTTCAAAGAGAATAAAGAAATGAAAAGCTTATATTTGCTTAAAAATTAATATTTATATAACTATAAAAACAGTAAACCAAAGATTTTCGATAAAAATGAGTCCTACGTATATTAGAGTATGGTTATCTAAATCGTATAAAAACTTCAAGATATATTTCACGTATTTTTACTTCCATTATCAGACTACCGTAGATACGTTTGGACAAGTATGAGTGCGGTGTATCTGTTGTAATTGAAGAAAATAAAAAGTTTTTTTTTTTTTTTATTTTATTTTATTTTATTATTTTTTTTTCATTATTATTGTTATAAGATGTATGGTATTCAACCCAAATGCATATCAATTTTAGAAAATTTGACATACTAAATTAGACACAATGTATTGAAATTAGAACATAAAACTTATTAATATATTTTCAAAAACAAACGAATGTTTGTACTAAATAATTTGTAACTGAGTATATACAAACATAAAAACTATCTCTTGCCTAACTAATTAGCTCAATGTATCGGACTAATTCCATGAAAACCTCAAATAAATATAGAAAATATTCAAAATGTTATCATCGATAGAATGAAATAAATTTCAGCTCCCCTCAAAAAAATCAAAACGATAAGAAATTTTCTAAATCATATCTAAGTTAATCAGCAGTCAAGTTTTCTAAAAATATCATTGCATTAAGTTGAATATGCTGTAAGTTATAATAATAATAATAATAATAATAATATATATGTGGGAAGTTATGTGGAAAGCTTTATGGGACGCATTCCTTGTACAGTGAACAGATGGCGCTGCCTCTGATGCTCATCTTTCGACGGGAGGATGAACGGAAGTCAGTTGAGATCTGTCTGCCATGGAAAGCTATTGAGACCGTCAGCGCGAAGGCTGATATGGTCATTTTCTTCTAATTAGAGCTTGAAGTGCTCTTAATAGTTGGGTAGAGCCATGGAGGGCTCAATACCTCAATATCACACATTTAAAATAGTGCGCGTAGGTACTATTGTGAATTATAAGAGCGAGTGAGTGCTCATATGTTACTTTGTGATAGTTATTCTGATGAAGTGAGCTTCTTAGTTCTGTGTGTTAAGCCTCGGAACCATTAGTTGGTTAATGATACAAATTCTGCTATTATCATTCTATCTTTGTGTAAACTGTGTTGTGTATGTTACGTAATAAATGCTTAGGTATCTAAGTCGCATCTCATCATTGCCTCACCCCTAGACGCCCAGCCAAGATTCTGCATATATATATATATATATATATATATATATATATATATATATACATAATTTTAAATTCAGACACAAATGAACATAATAAACAGTTAAGAGGAGCCTCATAATCAGTGCTACTGCTCCGATATGTTTCGAGCATTTTTTCTTTTTAATTTGTGGCTGGTCCCTTTTTGAATTCTTAACAAAATTCTTTCTAGAATATATGGGATATAACGCGTAAATCACTCCGTTCAAGATGTAAGAGAATCTATCCGGTATATCTTTACCTATTCGACAGAACGTTAAAAGTTTTTGAGTACTTATGTCCATAAAACGTAATATTACTGAGTAAATTGCTATTGCATGTTTCGTTTTTTTTTTTTTTTTTTTTTTTTTTTTTACACTATATTCTTTGGCTTTTGAAAAAAAAATTACTATATTTTTAGACTATAAATATATAGTCTGATTTACGTTTAAACTGAATTAGATTTGCGAAGTTTTTTGTTCATTAAGAAACCGGGTATTAGCAATTATATTAATATATATATATATATATAAACAATTTTACCCTTTCTCTCTGCTACCAAAAGTTTAGTCACAATTTCTAATAAAATCATTTGATCATTAAATATTTGATTATAAATAGCGATTTCTCCACAAATAAAAGCTGTAATCAGATGAAATATAATAACTTCCTTTTTTCTAAATCAATTAAAAAATAATCTATTAAAGTATTTGCTTTATTTAACTTTGTAATAACAATTTCATTAAAAGCTAGTTATTAATAATCCTAATCATTATTCAATTATTACGTACACTTATAGACATTTGAAGTTATTTCAAGTGACACGATAACTTAATGTACACTGTTAATAAAATATCATGTTATTAACGATATTATAACATGTTATTACTTTAGAAAAGAATCTATTAATGTAATTGCTTTATTTAACTTTCTAATAACAATTTCATTAAAAGTTAGTTATTCATCCTAATCATTATTCAATTATTACCTACTCGAAATCTTATCGACATTTGAAGTTATTTCACGTGACATGATATCTTAATGTATACCCTTAATAAAATTACATATCAATGCTAAAATAAAATACTATTAATCCTCAAATAATTGAAAGAAACGTTAAATTACTTTTTATTTAAATTATATTTTCATCTAATTATTATACACCTATGAACTTCTGAATGATACTAATAATTACTTTCATTACAACATAAGCCAATGAGGAATACAGAATAACATTTACTGAAATAAATATTAGTGCCTTGCATTTTCGGCTATTTACCTCATAAAAATCAGATTCAAATGAAGCTATTAATTACTTTCAGTATAATACAAAACGCATCAGGAAACAAAGAAATCATAACACTCGTATAAATTTTATGTCACGTAGAAATTCAGCTGTAAAACATTTTCGTCACGTTTCCGGAACGATTTCTTTGGAATAAAAGCCCCAATCTGTTGGCAGTGATAAAAATATGTATTACTTTATTGTGAGTAAAGTAATAGTAATTCAGTTTTGGTTATGCATAATAGAAAGTGGAAATGGATTTGTTCGTGGCAAATCCTGTCAAAATTTAAAGAAATGTGAAAGACACATTTATAAATTGCATTGTGAAATACAAAATGCAAAATAGTTATTAAAAAATATAGACTGTAACTTACGATTCAATATATTAAATGCAAGGCGTCTGCATTTTTATAAAAAGTTATAATTTTTTACAGTATCTAACAACGAATTTCAGTGAAGTTGATCTAGACTTATTTCTAATGTATAAATGATTTTTGTTAAGAGATCAGCCTCTAAATTGTATTTCTTTGGTGAACATTATGTAGAAAATAAACTACGGTGTATATTTAAATATATCGAATGTATTTAAAATACTTAATTTTTAGCAGTTTATTGTGAAATTTTCTTATCATTGACAGGATGGTACAGACATGTGTATTATCTACTATATGTTAATGTCAAGGTTCTAAACGCTGTTTTTAATTTTACTTATAATCGGTTCAGAAAAAGATAAATTAAATTATCAATTGAAATTAAGATAAAAGAAAAACGCTCTATATTTTTATATTACATAATTACGTCGCGTTATTACTTCACGGAGCTAGTTTACTAATTAATTTTAAACGCGACTTTGAATAGATTTTTGCAACACAAAAGTATTATGGTCTGTTTCAGTTGGGCCTGCATAAAAACAGAAAAGCACTAATATTTAATAACTTTAAATAAATAGTTTTATATATATACATATATCTCATATGCGTATATCATATAAAGCCATAAAAAAACATTGCCTCTAAAAATGAACGTTTAAATCATTCGAAATGGATGTTTAAATCACTCTTCCAAATGCTACACTTTCACAATACATTACTTATGTAATTTATTATTGTAAAAAGAAGGAGCACATAAGTATAATGTATATGTTTAAGTCCAGATTCTGAACTCTGTTTTAATGCATTTTAAAATATTTTGTATCGTTCATATGCACAAAAACGTATTTCGTGTTAAATTTGAAAGTTCCCATTCATTTACAGGACTTTCAAAAAAAGCTAGATTATATTGTGACAATACATGGAATGAGATGAAAATGTGTATTTCAGGCCCTTCTGTGTGTTATTATTGTAAGACTATATTTAAGAACGGAATGTGGTGTGTGTACACTGTAAAAAATTTCTGCAGTACATTACAGCACAGTGTGCTGGTAAAAGTATTGCCTACTCACTGTGCTATATTTTTACAATGTGCAGGAAAATAAATTTGTTGCGATTTTTACTCACGCGTACTGTAATTTCCACAGTATGCTTTAAAAATATTACCTCTAATTATTACACATGCGTGATCCACAGCAAAAAGCTACTTATTTATTTTTTTACACATATAATTTACTTTACTTATTTATTCACGCGGAGCAAACGGTCTTGGATAGCCCGGGAATCGAACTCACAATCTTCTGTTCCAGAAGCCAGCACTTTGCCAATCGCGCAGTTAGAATCACAATGAATGTTCGTTAGAAAAACAGATAAGGTCAACAACAGCACTGATTGACTGATAAAACATGTCATACGCACCAAAATCTTCTGGAAAAATTTTGATACCGATTTACAGCACAATGTGAAGTAACCAGTTTTTAATTATTTTTACAGAACTAGCTGTAAAAATATACAGCAACCTATGCTGTATTTATGTAAAAAAAGTGCTTTTTTTTTTACAGAAATTTTTTACAGTGTATAGTTTAGAGAATAACTCCCAGGCAATGAATAATTGTGTAAAAACTTACTTTTTTATTGAATGTTATTTGTGGAAGTGCTATACTATATTTTAATATGTTCTGCAAAACTGCCCAGAAATGAAAATTAAAATCTGATATACGTACATTAAATAAAGTCCGTTTTAAGTTAAACTTTTATCGTTTTTCTTGTATACTTATGCGTTTTGAGATTCTTTGAATACTAAAGTTAAATTTTTAATGGTTTATCTTTATGTAAATTTGTTTTCCGCATAATTTAAAAACACAAATAGTTACAGGCCATTCAGTTATTTTGAAGTCGATATGAGGTTGTTACTTGAATAAATTCATCATGATTGATAAGTTTAAAGGTGTGGAGTGGAGTGGTGCGACAGAAAATTGTCTGAATAATTTTGAGTGAACTGCAAAATTTAATAACTGACTTGAATTCTATAGAAATGTAGGTAATATATTTTAAAGGGAAGATCATACGGGCGATAGCCCTCTAACACAGAATTATTTGTGATATAAAACTATAACTAAACCAAATTTGAATTCTTGAAAGGGTGTTTATATGCACACTTCTATATATTAACACTTAACCAGAAATCTGTTTTTATAATATTGAAAAGCAGCGTAAGAAAAAGTCCAGTAAATGCCACACCAGATTATTATTATTTTTTTTTTTTTTTCTTTTTTTGTAACGAGGAACTACCAGTTTTAAGAGATTACTGTGTTTATATTTAATGTCCCAACAATATATACTCTTGCTCCAATTAATCCTGCGTTATTTTCAATTAAGTATTTAAAATTTAATATAAAAAGTGGCTGACTTTAAATAAAAATAAAGCTAACCTATTGATTTTAATGAATATTTAATCTTGATTTAATTTGATTAATATTTTTTTTAATAATTTTCAAATTTTCTGGTACTTTTTTTTAAATTTTATATCTTATAAAATATATACAAAATTTTATAATAAATATCCTTCAACGAACTAGGATCTTTTAAGTTAGCTTCCTTAATATTAGTTTTTATCTTTTTCAAACTTAAAGAGGAAATTAAAAACCTAATTAACTTTTTCATAATTCAAAACTTCTAAGTTAATTACCGGGGAAATTTTTATTGCATTATTTGATCCAGAAACAAAATACATTTAAAAATTTCGTATTTTTCTTTTTACAAATCTTTCAGTGCATATTGTAACCAGAACTTTTCTAGTTGTTGGGATGTTGACTGGATTAAAATATTCTGAACAAAACTTTTTCTTAAGAAAAATAATACATTACCTTCATCTTACAAGTTATTTTAAATTACTCAATATAAATTACTTAATATAAATATTCTAGAAGTTTTCACCGACTTCATTTTCCTTTAATTTTCCTTTATTTTATTATTAATAAAGGTATTAAAAAAAATAATAATGATAAAAGCAATTCCCTTTTAAGAAAGATTCATTTTTATAATCAAAGTTAAAATTGTTTTTAGAAGTTTAATTTTTCTCAATAATTTAAAAATTTAGTGAGAACAGCATTGCAAGAGCTGTTGGGTTCAATATTTTGTTTAGGCGATTGAATTATTTATATTTATTTTAATTAATTTATATGAAATTTAGCTTTGATAAATTATATATGTATATATATATATATATATACTAATTAAATATATTTTTTTAATTTAAAACTATATTGATAATATTTTTTGTTTAACTTCTGTTTAATTTACAACTTTTTTTTTTTTTTTATTTAACTTTTAAAACCTCTTTCTATATAAAATTATATTTTTTTTATATACACTATCTATCAATAAATATTTGGAAAATTTCAAATTCTGACGTTTTGTCAAATAGAAAAGTTCTTTAGAAATCGTCTTGAAACTTTGGTAGTGTAAATAAAATGTTATGCTTCGTGTATTTCAGCAAAAGCTGGGTCTTGAAGAGGAAAAACGGACTATTAAAAAATTAAACAAATGTGAAAATGTTTTGGATCACCCTGGAAAAAGTAGCATATGATTAACAGGCTGTAACATGTAATTAAGAGGATGTTTTTTATTATTGGTTTAAAATGTTATGAAGCTATCACGTATACTCTAGGAGATATAATGATGTTGTTTAAAAAATTGTAAAAAAAAAATAAAAAAAAATCCACTTTTTAAATTATAACACGTAGGGTATCAGACCCAGTGCAAAGCCATTTTTAATAAATTTGGCATGCTAGTAGCATACTAGTGCCAATTTAGCAAATTTGGCATGGACATAGCATAGTGCAATCAGAATGCAAAAATTTTAAACATCTTACAAAATATGAGCATTTTATTTTTACTCAAAAGGAAACATTTAAATGGTGTCGTCTTCAAAAAATATTGAAAAAAAATATATGATTCTTCTCTTTATAAAACACCGGAAAGTGAAAAAATTATCAGCTGAAAGGAATTACAGAGACCACAAAAAATTATCAAAATGAAACATTTTTGCGATTTAGCGCTTTCAGGCAATAAGTTCGCTAGCCCCGAGATTGCCGTGTATGAACAGAAACGTGTTTTGCTTCTCCGCCAACTACACAAAATCAATCGACTAACAGTGTAAAATCGCCAAATGTGCTTAATTTTGATTTTATTTATTTATTTATTTATTTATTTATTTTCTGGTCGGTGTAATCCATTTCAGCCGATATTTTTTTCAATTTCTGATGTTTTATGAAGAGTAGTATCACACATACTTTTTTCAATATTTTTCGAAGACGACACATTTTGAATGTTTCCTTGACAATAATTTTTAACTATTCATGCGCTAGCTTAAAAAAAATTTCGTTTGCATAATTTAATAGCCAAAAGCATTCAGCAACTTATATGGAAACCCCAAACAAATATCGCGTAAATTCAAAAAGTTATGAGAGAAAGAATATACATAATTTCAGTTCTCTCAAAATAAGAACTAAACTATAAATAGTTTTTCTCATATTTTTATTTTAATTCAATGAATGTCCAATGGTAATACAGTGTTCACTGATTGTAAATAAATATTGATAAAAAGCTTTTTTTTTTTTTTTTTTTTTTTTAATGAATTGAATTTTTCTTCATTCTCTCTCTCATAACTGTCTGAATTTACAGGATATTTGTTTGGAATTTTCATATAAGTTGCTCAATACTTTTGGCTATTAAATTATGAAAATAAAATTATTTAAAAGGTATCGAATATGTAGTTAAAATTATTTAGTAAAAATGTTCATATTTTGTAAGATGTTTAACATTTTTGCTGTGTCTAATGTGCAGTATGCTGTTTCTAATGTAGTATGCCAATTTTTTTTACACATGGCTATATACTTGGTCTAAAACCCTACATGTTATAATTTAAAAAGTGGAAATTCTTTTTGCATTTTTTTTTCTTTAAAACAGTATATCTCCATGAATATATGTGGTAGCCTTTTAAAAACTTATAAAAATAATGAGAAAAATCCTCATAACCACATGCTGCAGCTAACATGCTTTTAATGTATTACTTTTTACAAGGTAATACAAAACATATTGCTTATTGTTTATTTTTTTATTTTTTTTACTTGACCCCTTTTCCTCTTCAGGACACAACTTTTACTGACATATATGAGGTACAGAACATTCTTTACACTACCAAACTTTCAAGATGATTTCTAAAGAACTTTTCTAGATATTTGACAAAACATTTAAATTCGAAAGCGTACAAGTATTTACTGGTATACAGTGTATAAAAACATTATAAAAACATACAGTATTACTACAATGTTATCTACTAAATACATTCATTACATTAAATCTATATTCGTACTTAAAAACCACGAAAATATAGTGTAATTTAGTAATTAAAATATAATTTGAAACATTGATGATTTTAATTAATTTTATTTGAAAAAGCAAGTTCTTAAACTAATAATCGTAAAAGCTTTGTCATGAAACAAATTCACATGATTTTTTTTTTTTTTTTCTTTTAAGATTTGATTGCTATTTTATTCTATTTTGATATTTAAAAAAAAATATTCAAAATTTTAGAAATTACACTTAATTTGATAGATATATTTTATATAAGCATCTACACAAAATAGTCAGGGTAATGCGAGGGTAATTTTATACAACAACAGATTACTTTTAGAAATTACATACTATCTCTTTTTATAAATATATCAGTGTGCATTTTTTAAAAAACTTTTCTAGTTGTGGCGTTGTTCACTAAAAAATTATTCTAAAAAATCTTAAACTTAAAGAAGGGAAGGTAGCTTCATGTTGTTAGTTGTTTTATTTTATAATACTCAAAACAAGACATTCTCTAAAAGTTTTTGCAGACTTTCTTTTATTTACTTTTCATTATTTCAGATGCTTGAATTAGGGGAAAAGGGACACTGTTGTTGAGAAAATACATTTTTCATGAACAAAATTAAAGTTATTATTCAAGCGTATAAATCTTCTAAATAGTTTAAAATTTAAATGAATTACAATAACATTATGAGGGCTATTGTGTTTAATATATTTTTTTCTATCAATGAATTATTTATATTGGTTTTAGAAACTTTATATTTCATAAAATTCAGTTGTATTTATCCTAAATAAATAATCTATTCTAGTATCTTCTTTTCAAATGATTTTGTTAATCATTTGTATTGTTACATTAGTAAAATCACTTTTTTTTTTTTTTACATGTCTACAGACAAAAAAAAAAGAAAGAAAGAAAAAAAAAAGGTGATCTGTAAACTTGAACTGGTAAAATTCAAGACATGATATAAATGTTCTATTACAGTCTGTGAAACTTTACAATTAACATAGTTAAACAAAAAAAAAAAAAAAAAAAAAAAACTTTTTTTTTTTTTTTTTTTTTTTTTTTTTCTGTATTACTCGTATTAACTTTTTTTTCCCCGAAAAAACTTTCAAAATGTGGAAATGGAATTTAAGGAGAAGTAACGATTAGTAAGTAATTCTTATAATAAAGTTCGCCCTAACATAACGGAGATTGGCACCGGTGGCAATTACTAATGCAAGTCAGAATATTGATATCTCATTATATTTAAATATTTATATGTATAAAAGAGTAAACTCACTGATTAACTGATTCACTGTCTCAACACTATGCGATACTATGGGATATGGGAGATAGAGTCACAAATTTTGGTGAGCAGGTGTTTTTTTTTTTCTTTTTTTTTTTTTTTTTTTTAACCCTAACCCCCCACTAAGACGGGATTTTGCGAATTAACCCCGTTCCTCCACTGGGGAGGCAGAAGACAAAAACCCCTTTATAAGCATAACTCGACTTCAAATTACTTCATGGTGAAGAAACTGCATATGGAGAGATTAGACTTATACAAAAAATCATTTTCTTCGATGTTGAAATTTTGGATTTTTAAGGGGAGGAGGGGGCAAAAATGATTTTCGGGGGCAAATTTAGCAAAATACGGATTTTCGAGTGGAACTCAACCAATAATAGCACAAAGATATATAAAACCTCCATCCGTCTTCTTGAGGAATTTTCCAAAAATTCCTTTTTGATTTTTTACGATTTTTGATTTTGGGAGAGTTATGAGGGTGCAAATTCGACCGGCTTTTTTAGCGCTAAATACGTCCGGGGAAATCTATAGGAGCTGAGGTCACAAATTTTAGTGTGTGGATTATTTACGTGTATCCAATACCTTTGTCGAAAATCCCCACTTTCCCGATTGAGAGCGAAGGGGTGAGCAATAAACAAGTTTCCAAGCGTAAATTTCCTTCAAATTAACTCACTGAGATTAATTGTTATCTATAGGTTGATTATACGTTCTCAACACGCACTATAAAGGGATTTTACGAAATTTTTCCCTGCCCCTTTAAGGGCGAGGGGCGGGATACACGCTTCTAAGAGTAACTCTGCTCCAAATTATCTAAGGATGGCGGATTTTTGATATGTCGATTAGTTATGCGTACTCAAATTACACCCTATTCCCCTGGGGGGGGGGATCATGTTTCCATGCTTAACTCTGCTCCGAATTATCTAAAAATAGTGACTTTTCATGTGTGGGCTAGTTATGCTTTCCTAACACGCACTATAAACGGATTTTGCGAAATTTTCTCTTTCCCCAAAACATGTTTTTAAGTGTTACTCTGCTCCAAATTATGTCAGAAAAGATTTTTTGATATGTCAGATTTTTTGATATGTTGATTATTTATGCTTACGCAACACACACACAACAAAGGAATTTTTTGAAATCCTGTTCTACCTGAAAAATGTTTTCCCCCTTCCTCCCCAAACCCCAGGGGGAGGAGGGGAACATTTTTCCATGCGTAACTCTGTTCCATATTATCTTTAAATGACAATATTTGGTGGCGGGCTGCTTTTGCGTTCTCAACACACACTACAAAGGGAATTTGTGAAATTCCACCTTACTGCCCTTTGAGGGTGAGGAGCCAAAAAACATACATCCATGCGTAACTGCACATTAAATTATCTTAGGATAGAGATTTTTTATGTGTGGGTCGGTTATATGCATCTAACTTATAGTATAAAGAGTTTTTACGAAATTCCCTCCCGTTCCTTCCTTTAAGAACGGGGGTGGGGGGGGGGGGGTTCAAAACATGTTTTAAAACATAACTCTGCTTTAAAAAATCTCAAGATCTCGATTTTTTGATGTGTCGGTTAAGTATATGTATGCAACATGCACTATTAATTGATTTCGCGAAATTATATTTTCCCCCTCTTTGGAGTGGGGTCAAAAACCCCCCTTTTCAAGCTTAAATCTGCTCCAAATTACCTTAGAATAGCGGATTTTGGTGTGTGAGTTTTAATAAAGTGTAGACAATATGCACTTTGATGGGATTAATAATCCCATCAAATACTAAGTAAGGAAAAATTAATATTTTTCCTTACTTAGTATTTTAGATTTAAAAAAGGTCAGAGACTTTTTATTCCACTCAATCTCCAAGTGACTTCGATTTCAGATTTACTTTCACTAAAATATTATATCTGGAGATTAAGTTTGCTTACCTTCGGACGTCATTCTAACTTCGTTACAATTAACGAATTTCCCGAATCCTCACCAACCATGATATCTTCGAATAAACTTCTTAGGGAACCATTTCAACCAGACCCTTTCTTCACTAAGCAAGATATCCATTCTACACTTTTGTTCATATTTCAAGAACTCAACCTAACTCCCTTGCTTCATACATGTTATCGACTTCACAGACTAATTCTACGCTAAAGTCCAACACTTCTATGAATATAGTGAAGCGTCTTATATAGATAATAAGTAAAAAAATAAATATTTTTATATGGTTTTTCTTCTATTCACTTTCAATATTCTACATTTTTGCTTTGTGTTTCGTTTTGAAAAGCCATCATAAATTGAATAATTCAGTCAGTTTTAATTATAACAGGATACGTCTTTTGTTTCATGTAAGAGTAGTACAGTTGTTTTGTACTAACTAGAGACATCTGTGGACTATATAAAAAATTCAACTTAGTATTTTTTAAAAATTAATTTTGTAAATTTTATGATTGCGTTGAATATTTCATTTAAAATATAATTTCAATTGGAAGTATAGTTTTTTGACAATATTCTTGAAACTATCTGATGACAAAAACTGCACTTTTTAGTATTGCTACGAATTTGTAAATTTATTCTTATGTAAATTCACTCAAAAAGGCTTAGTCAGTTATAAAATGTTTATTTTCTGCATTTCTAGTTTTATTTTTCGCATTAAAAGAGCTCATATCCCATTAAAAACATGATAAAAAGCTTCACCAAGGCAGATAATGATCTTGGCGCCAAATTTGGCAACTTTTTCGCTCCTTGGCAACTTTCTTGGCAACCTTGGCGAGAAAATCCTTATTGCCGATATACCAAATATCTAAGCTCTTATTTGACTGGCTAGGAAGTTTCTGGAATTCTCTCCATTTTCTATGTGGGCATTTAAGGAATCGAATCGCGCCAATTGAGTCAATTGAGTCAACAATTTTGCCAATGTATTGATTGCTGCATTAAGTGCACTGTGCCACTTTGGAATACAGCTTGTTGCTCTCTGTTAATGCTATTTTGCAGTTTATGCTGTGAATTTAATGCTGTCAGCTGATATTTAAGTTATGTTTTCTGGTAATACTGAAGTCGATAATAGGTTCATAGACCTGTAATCGTCTAGAATTTTCTGTAAATAAAATATGACCCTCTACAAGATTTACCTTCCATTCAGAGATAATTCACGCCCGAGTACGCAATAGTATGTATGTGTATCTAAAACTTAAAATTAATTAAGAAAATAATTTTGTCATTATGTTGCAATCATGACAATATCTTTTACATATCTCCTACATTTTTTGACATTTAAATTTATAAAATATTTATTAAATAAGTAATATCTAATGTCATTTAAATTTAAAATAAATATAATATGCAAACACATTTTAAAGTAACCTTAATCTACTTACATGATAAACAAATATATTTCAATATATATAGGAGTTATACATTTTAAAGTGATATTTTAATATTTTGTAGATAAAGATTTTCATTCATATAGATAATACCACAAAAGTAGAGGAGTAAATAGCTTCAATAGCTATCAGAAACATCTGTTCAAAAGCTTTATCTCACAGGTTAATTTAAAATTCAAATAATGGCATTTTAGCACCGTTCTTAATGCGATGAACTTAATCTCGAGTATCATTTCACGATAAAGATTTTTAAAATGCGGTGGCAAATTTCAAATTATTTGTTTAATTTTATGGTAACTAAAAGGTATTCGAGGCTGTCTATGTGTTAATTTCTGAACAATGTTCATGATTATCAAGGAATGCTTACATTGTTGTGCAAATAAAAGTTATTCAAAAGAGTTTGGAAACATCAGATGAGTAAAATATTTGCTTTCCAGATGAAAGATATTTGTTTGATTGAAAATTATAAATTATATTGTGAGCAGTCTAGACTTAATTCTCCATTGAGAATTCGAGGTTTTAGCAAAGAAAACGTTTTAATGTGTATTAAAAATATGCAGACTTTTGTTTGTTTCTTCTTTATCTATAAATCTGGTTTTATGGAATATTACTTATGGAGGTTTAAATCTTTTTATTGTATTGTATCGTTTTACGAAAACCTATATTTATTAATAAAAATATTCAGTACATAAATAAGAAGCAGAATAAATATGTAAAAATAAAATAAACAGTTAAAACTTTGTAACTACTGAGTGTATTAAAAGGTATCCTAATTATATATATAAGTATATGTGTATTTAGTTTTAAATTTAATATTTTTTTTTTTTTTGTCCTCTTTTTATTTTATTTTATTTTATTTTTTATTTTATTTTATTTTATTTATTTATTTATTTATTTTTTAATAAGCACGAAAAATGGGAACCAGCATTTCTTAAATTCCTTTTGTATTTTTAAAATATTTAATTATTTTCAATTTATATGTAAAAAAAAAAAAAAAAAAAATAAAAGAAAAGAAAGGAGGAAAGAAAAGAAAAGAAAGGAGGAAAGAAAAGAAAAGAAAGAAAGAAGGAAAGAAAAGAAATGAAAAGAAAAAAAGAAAAAGAAATAGACATAGAAAAATGGAAATAGAAACAAACAAATGAAAAAACACATGTATAAATTATCTGAGAAAGTAAATTTAATTAAAACTGCAATAAAGAGGACAATATAGTTTTTGCTTTTAATTTATTGAATTTTTTAATATATTGCACTGACAAATACCAAAATTGCATTAATTTTACATATATTCTCCGTTAGACGACCTCTACCTCGCAAAATGGAGTTTTTTTTTTTTTTTTTTTTCACTACCTTCTAGTTTTACCGAAAATTATATTTAAAATATTTACGTAAATTAGATGAGAACCTACAAATTAATCAGGATAATTGTAATAAGTTTAAATAATTTAACTGCAATAATAATGAAATAAAACAAAAATTTAACTGGAATAAATTTACGAATATTTCACTTATTCGATTCTTAATTGCAAGCAAGACACCAACTGAAATTAACGGAAATCTAAAATGCAATAAATAAATAAATTTCAAAATATATCATTTATTTATTTCTTAATTACAAACAAAACGCAAGCTTCAAATAAGCCCAGTGTTAATAATAATTATTGCCAAATGCCCTAAATAGCATGGCAATTGTCTACCAAAAAAGTACTACCTTTATAAAAATATAAATTTTTACTTTCCGAACATACGTATGTAAGGAAAGTAATCATGTCAAAAAAACCAAATTCGATATTTTGGTGTTTCTATACGTTTTGAGGTCCCCTGAGTACGTATTCACTATTTTTACGATGATGTATGTATGTGTGTGTATGTATGTGTGTGTATGTATGTGTGTCTGTGTATGTATGTGTGTCTGTGTATGTATGTGAGTGAACACGCTAGCGTCTAAACGCTTTGCTCGAATGAGCTGTAAGTTGGTACGCCTGTTGTAAGTCACCGTAACACGAACTCTATTGATTTTGGTGACTCTAGAGCTTATAGTTTTTTTTACAGGGACACAAAGAAAATTTTTTTATCATTATGGCCTACGGTGCCAAATTTTTAAACGCGTGATAACGTCTACACGCCTAATTCAATTCAGCAAAAAAATTATGGACATATTATAGGTCACAGTTGAACGAACTCTATAGATTTTGGTGTATTTAGCACTTACAGTTTTTTTTTACATGGGCACAAAGAAAAATTCTTTATCATTATGGCCTAAAGGACGAAATTTAAAAAAGTGCAGTAACGTCAAAACAGCTTATTAAACTGGGAAAATAAGTTATACACACATTATAGGTAATTGTTGCATGAACTGCATAGAGTTTAGTGAATCTAGCACTTATAGATTTTTTTTTTACAGGGACACAAAGAAAAATTCTTTATCATTATGGCCTAAAGGACCAAATTTTAAAAAGTGCGATAGCGTCAAAACGCCTTATTAAACTGAGAAAATAATTTATACACACATTATAGGTAAAAGTTGCATGAACTGCATAGAGTTTAGTGAATCTAGCACTTATTGTTTTTTTTTACAGGGACACAAAGAAAAATTCTTTATCATTATGGCCTAAAGAACCAAATTTTAAAAAGTGCGATAGCTTCTAAACGCCTTATTCAATTGAACAAAAAATTATACACATGTTATAGGCCACATTTTCACGATCTGTATAGGTTTTGGGGGATCTAACACGTCTAGTTGTTTTACATTGACACACCAAATAATTCTGTATTATTATGGCCTATGGGGGTGAAATTATTGAAAGGGCGATAGCATCTAAATGCCTTATCCGTTTCAGTGGAAAATTTATATACGAGTTAGAGCTCACAATCAGACAAATTGTATAGATTTTGGTTACTCTAGCACTTAACGAGTTTTAAAGGGACACAAATAAAAATTGTTCATCATTAAGACCTATACGCTCAAATTATTTAAGTATGAGAGCGACTAAATGCCTTATTCAAATAAACTGAAAATTTATATACATGTTATACGCCACCTTCACACAAACTTAAGAGAATCTAGCACTTATGGTTCTTTTTACAGGGACAAAATGCAAATTTATTTATCATTGGGGCATATGGGCTCAAACTTTAAAGTTGGATAGCGTCTAAATGCCTTATCTGATGAAGCTAAAAATTTATATAAATATTATAGTCACTATTGCACTAACTATAAGCATTTTGGTGAATATAGCATTCGTAGGTTTTTACCGGGACACAGTGAATTATTCTTTACCATTATGATCTATGTGTTCTGTAAAATAGCGTTAAATTAAACATCGTGTACTATATAAAGAAAAATATTCAAACACCCAATTATAATTTTCTCTTTTGTTTATTTAACATCTCCTCTTACTTTACTTTATCTACAAAACCATTAATTACTCAATGTTCGGAAAGTCGAGTGGAGTCACTCCAGATTTTTATTTTTTACATAATGAGTAGTTTTTTTTTTTTTTTTTTTTTTTTTTTGTCCACGGAAATATTACTTTTGTCATATACTTTTAAACGATAGTGGTTGTGAAAATGCATATATTTTGATTGATATATATCTATTGTAAAATGCCATTTAGGCAACCTCCCAAATTTCAAAGGAAAACGGGTTATATTTGAAAAAAAGTGTGAATAAACGGTAAAAATATACAAAAATATAGAAATTGACATTAATTTCTTGCCAAAATTAAGTGGCAAGCAATTTTTTTTTTTTTAAATAAGTCATGTGTATATGTGCATATATATTAAGTTGCAATGATAAAAAAAATATAAAATAAAAATAAATACCGTAAACTCTTTGTTAACTGGCAGTGTAAACTAGCTTTGTAAACTAGCCGGAAAAATTCGAAAAACCTTATTTTATGCAAAGCTTATGGTTCCCATTTTCAAATAATCAGTTTGTGATTTAAAATAACACAAATCATCGTGTATATTTCCAAAGACGAATATCATAAAAGAAATAAATAACTTAAAAATTTGTCAAACAAGAGTCTACCACTGAGCGTAAAGGACATTCATTCGATATATTAAGAACAAACCAAATTCCTCTGAAAACAGAGGAGGCGCTTCTTCTGCATTTTACTGTATGCATGTTTCACATATTTTCTTAATGTGCTATATTGATTTGCTAAATATTTTCATTTCTTACTGATGCAGAAAATTTCAGCGGGTAATTTACGTCTCAAGATCACAAGGTAAAGCATCAGTGACGAAATAATTCTTTTTAAATTTTATTTTGACATTATAATTAATGAGATATAGTGCCTGATTATTCACAATAAAATTGGGGTGAAATATGTCTTACTGGTTAGCTTCTTTTTCATAAGATATGTAATTCAACCTAGTCTAACAAAGATATTTTTCTAAAATTTTTCTAGAATTTTTATGAGTTTCTTATAAGAATAGCTCTATGCACTTGGATGATAAATTATATAAAAGAAAAAATTTTAACGCTTTCTCATGCGAAAGTAAACAATATTTAGCAAAACTGTTCGTATCCCATCAGGTATTTTTAATATTTTTATATTCTGATTGCAGCTTATTGCATCAAGTATCGTATGTCTAAAATGGCAATGAAAAATCTGCACTTTATAGAGAAAAAATACGAGACAGTTTTCAATCTTATAAAATAATCCTATTTATCTCCATACATTAAAATTAACAAACACCTTAATTCACTATTTTAAAAAATTTGTAACTGTATTTATTTGTAACATACATACATGTAACATTTATAAGAGGATTTACATACTAATTCATTATTATGCTCTTATTCTCAATATTATTATTCTAATAAAAACATATATAATTTATGTTGTCATAAAAAATTCATTACAGATTTTGTTATATACTTTAAAATTTAAGAATTCAATTATTTCTTTTAATTTCCGGAAGAAAAATAAAATATGGAAAATGTAGTAACTGATCATAAAACTTTAAAATTTTCATTTCTTCTTCTTTTTTTTTTTTTTTTTTTTTTTTTTTTTTGGTTTTTTTTTTTTTTTTTTAAGTTCAAATAAAAGCAAATCGCTTTATCGTGCTAGGAGAAAAAAAAATTTAATTTCCTAAAATAAGCTGAATTTTTAAAAAATATATTAGTCTAAAATATGCTACTTTTAAAGTAAAAATTCTAGACAACATGATAGCTTGATTGGTTTCATATTAAGCAATTAAAGTTTATCGATATACATTTTTTTTTAAATAAAATTTTGTTAGAGAATATACTTTTTACTCAAATTCAGTTAACTAATTATTATTATTATTATTTTTTTTTTTTTTTAGATAAATATATTTAACATTGTCGTAATGTTTTAAATTTATTTATACATTTTTCAATTTTTCTTAAAAACTTTTTTTAAAGCTTCGCTTACTGACTTAAGCAAAACGTTTATAATTGTTTTGATGATATATTATTCCTCTATCACAACTAAAAATTTCTCAATATACCGGATTTTTTTTCTTTTTTTCTAAAATTCCTGAAAATTTTCTTACATAATCCAAACTCCAATGCTCGTTCTTTCGTAAATATCAAAAGTTTCATAAGTAGCATTAGCTTTACCTTTTTTGAACTTGAGTTACATTATCTGAACTTATTCATGCATGAGCAAAAGAGTGTGTGCAGCTTATTTTGAAATAAAGTACTTCCGTCAAAAATAAGAGCGAAATTTTTGTTGTTAAGGAGTACTTTTAAGTATTCCTCCTCAGCGAGTTGTCGCATGTACTTAATACTTGGCAGGAATTATTCAGATGTAATTTTAATGTAATCAAGCGTATCTAAGTAGAGGTTATAATCTGCGTGAAAGGAAAATTCGCATTATTTTAGTTTTAAGACACAGAATAACGTCCTAATTTCAGCTTCGGTTTATATGCATGTTTTCGTGTAGATTATTAATAACGAAAAGTTTTCAAATGGTGGGTTTGAATTTGCTATTAATACTGATTTTGTTTGTTTGTTAATATTATGTTTCATTTTTATGACGTGGAGAATCTAAATCACATTCATGTCTTCTTAAGTATAAATAAAATAATTAATAAAACTTATACATTTCTTTTTGTTACTTCAAATTTAAATGTTTAAAAATAGCAAAAGAAAAAAAAAAAAAAAAAAAAAAAAAAAAAAAAAACTAGATAGATTAAATCAGATGATAATTGTAAATAGTAAATGATAATACAATAATATATATGTGAAAGGATAAAATAAGCAAGATTCTAAATTAGTATTTAAATTAATATTAAGTGATAACTTAATATTAATATCTCAGAATAAACCTTAATTTTAAGAACAATTTTATGAGAATTTTATTTGAGTGCCCAGGTAAAGTTGGTTTCCCAACAGAACTTCATAGCGCGGGAATCTGATTTCAGAATAAGTTTCAGAATCAAAATTATGTAATCGTCTAAAGTAAGCGGCAAAACATTGCAAAATACTTAACCCCAGATGCCCGGGTCAAACAATGATAAAAGGTAGGTGTGTTTTCGATTAGGTAATTATCCAATAAAAATTCATAAGAATAGTTTCGGTTCCCGCCAAAATATGCAGTGTATAAGCGGGAGCACACCAGAAATCGTGGCTTTTTACGATAATAATTTGCTAAGTAAACTCACGTTTAATTAACACTCCATCATGTAATAATCTTACTAGCTAAACTCGCGGTGCCCTTCGGGGTTCGCCGAAGTGCCGGCCATCGGCACCGTAGCTTCTCAGTTGCTGGAACTAAGAGCGCATATACCGCTCCGGATGTCTGAACAACCGGCCCATGACTGCATCATCTCTATTGTGACTGCATCTTTAGAACTAAATAAAGAATATTCGTTTCTCAAATGGACTCAAGATGATCGTACACATCCGTAGTACGGACCTCATATTTATCATTACATATATATGTGTATATATATATGCTATGCAGAAAAGAAAGTAGTTATAGAGCATAGTAAGAACATCAAAATTATTCTCTGCAATATCTTTAAAAGAATAAATGTTAAAAATAAAAATATAACAAAAATCATGGGTTTTTCCCCGCATAATTTATTCCTAGAAATGCACCTTTTAATTTTCTTTCTTTAAAACGAATTAATATATTTCAAAACTCATTCCTAATTCTTTTAAGTATGTTCAATTAATCATCCAAAAACATTATTAATTCTTATATATAGAGAGAAGTTTTACCATTTTGAAAATCACGATTTCATAAAAAAAATTCAAACTGAGAAACTTAATTTAAAGATTTCAAATCCATAAAAGTAAATAAAACACTACAAGAATTGGAGCCTGAATATATATTTTATTGAAAAACTAGCAGGCTACGCCCGCTTCGCTGGTCACTATTTTTAAATGAATCATTATAATTAATGAATTCTCAAAATTGCGTTAATTTTTATCATGTGAAAAAAAAAAAAAAGAAAAAAAACTCTGATCGGGAAAAATGTCGCACCGGGTCCCCACTGCCTTCGACAGCATAGACCCGTGCGCGATGCGCACGCACGAATGCATATATATGAGCGCCCTAATAATTTTACAAATTCGAATATATCCGCAATCGATTTGTAAGTATCGAAAACCTCTATATACCAATTTTGAACGATCTAACTGTATATTTACTTTTTTGCCCCCCCTCACTCCTCACCCCTTCTCGCCCCTCCTAATAACTTCACACTTTCGAAAATATCCCCATTCGACATGCAGGCCTCTTCAACCTATCTGTACCAATTTTGAATGGCCTAACTGTATTTCTATTTGTTTTTGCCCCATAGCCCCCCTTACCGCCCCACCCCCCTACTCGCCCCTCCTAATAATTTTACAAATTCAAAATCATCCGCAATCGATTTGTAAGTATCGGAAACCTCTATGTACCAATTTTCAACGATCTGACACTATTTTTATTTTTTTTTCCCCCTCCCCTCCCCCCCTTCTCGCCCCTCCTAATAACTTTACACAATCGAAAATATCCCCATTTGACTTGCAGGCCTCTTAAACCTATCTGTAGCAATTTTGAACGGCCTACTGTATTTCTATTTGTTTTTGCCCCATAGCCCCCCCTTACTGCCCCACCCCCTTACCCACCCCTCCTAATAATTTTACAAATTCAAAAATATCCGCAATCTATTTGTAAGTATCGAAAACCTCTATGTACCAATTTTGAACGATCTGACACTATTTTTATTTTTTTGCCCCTCCTCCCCTCCCCCTACTCGCCCCTCCTAATAACTTTACACAATCGAAAATATCCCCATTCGACTTGCAGGCCTCTTAAACCTATCTGTACCAATTTTGAACGGCCTAACTGTATTTCTATTCGTTTTTGCCCCATAGCCCCCCCTTACGCATGTGAAATCACGTTTTGCCCCCCCCCCGCCCCCCTTGGGGACCGAATTTCAAAAATTCCAGAAACAGACTTTTAGACATTTGTATTAGCTATATTTTAAAGCAAAAATTTTACGGATATCTGTTTTTTTTGTTTGAGATATGAAGGATTTTGTGAAATTATGTTTTGCCCCCCCTCCCCCTCTTGAGGGGGCGAATTTCGTAAAATCGCTTGCGGCGTTGTCTTTCTCGGGTCGTAAACATTAACCGTGCCAAATTTGGTCCCGCTCGGTGAAACGGCCTAGGATTCTATAGCGGACAGACAGACAGACAGACAGACACACACACAGACTCTGCTCTTTTATATATATAGAAATATAATATAGTTCAATTTATGAATATTAAACGGAAATATAAGCTTTTATAAGAAATTTACTTCGGTGGTACCGTAAAAGTGCCAGTCCCTTTAAACCCGCATTGAAAGAAATATTTCTACTGTAAAAATGTCAGACTAACATCAGCTATGATACTGGAAGAAACGTAATTAACTATTAAAATTCAACTATAAAAACTTCGTATGTTAGTTAAAACTTTCTTTTTCTTTTGAACATGTTAGAATAGGTACAAATTACACGTAATATTGAGGAATTTTTCCATCATACATATGGCTGACAACTTTTAAAATATCATTTGGGATGCTGGCATGGACAGAATTAACTATGATTGTTCTAATTTCAAAATTTCGTAATTTATTTGAAATGTTTCATAACATATGCAGAGTGTGCTAAAATGTCACATAAACGTCCATATTGCAAGATATTTTTCTCTTTACCGATTTCAAGCCTATTTAAAATATATTTTATGATATTGGCTTAAGCATCATCGACTATGAATATTCTAATTTGATTTTTTTTTTTTTTTTTTGAAATTTCCTTATCATAGCAGAATGGAGGAATATTTTGTATAAATTTGCATTATGGTAATCGCTGCATTTAAAGTGGTATGGAATTGTGTGAAAACTAAATTACGAAACCGATCATAATAAAATTCATTAATAAATTAGGGTAAGGTCAATCTAATTGAACGGTTGGAAGCCCATTAAATAGGGTATCTCACTGTGTTACCTTGTCGAGCGATCGGTGAGATTCATTTTTCTTAACTAGTATACAGTATGTCTTGTACTAGAAATTTATGAGAATATATACTTGATGGGGAACTGAGCAGAGTCTATTTGCGCCAACAAGTTTACTTTTTAATTAGACAGACGCTAGCATATTAAGTCAGATTCGCTCTTTTCCCTTTTCCGTGTAACCCTATGGGGTTTTTGTTTCTATGTATTAGAATGATATGTCATACATTTTTTTTTCTTTGTTTTTTAGTATTATTTTTTAACATGTCGCCTTTTACTGGTCAATAAGCATACTTTTGTAAAAATAAATTTAAATATTTCATTTAGAAATTAAAATTTAGAATCCTGAATTTACTTTAAAAAAATAAAAAATAAATTATTATCATTATTATTATTTTAAATTGCTCATTAAAAAAAAAGCTGAACATTTAAAGAATGTAATTTAAAAACAATAATAATAATAATAATCGAAAAACTTCATTTTTAAATGACATATGCTTATAGTACTAAGCAATAAAAAATCCTATAGGATAACGTGGGAATGAAGAGTAGGTAAATGGGATGGGTGTGTAGGCTTAAAGCATAAGAGTAAAACAAATCTTCTTAATAGATGGCTCGTTTATTTATTTGTGCAGTGAGTAATTTGGTGTATTATACTGGCAATAAAAGAAAAACAAGAATGAAACGTCCTGTTGTACTCATTGATTATTAATACCTTCCAACTGTACATAATCCTTGTATCATATAAACTTCAATGTTCTTTGCCTACGTTATCCCACAATGGAAGAACAGGACAATAAGGTAGACACATGGACTAAGTGAAATCCTAATCATTCTTAAACGTTGTACGAAAGTTTTAAAAATGATTAACACAAACGGAAATGCATCCCTTAATTTCAAATTATTAGTCTTTATCTGAATATTATATCTAACATATCATATTCAATACAAAACATTACTTTAGCATAATAACAATAAATGTGAATTATGATTTTTGCAGTAGAAAGTTATTTAAATGTCATATATAACAATGTCTGTCCGAAAAGTAATACACTGGCATTTTGGGGTCTTCTTATACACAAACTAGTTGTACATGGCCTATTATTGCCATTTTAGATTGGGAACAGTCCGCAGTGAACTTCAATAACATACATAATTTTAAGGAATTCTGAAATTATTTACGTTTGCTGGAGACGTGCAGAAGAACAAATAGAAACGTCGGCCGTGGGACAGACAGACACATTAATTCAAGTCATATTATCAGTTAAACATTTTTAGAAAGGATTAAAAATGCTTAATGCAAACAAAAATTCTATTCCAGCAAATTTCCAGTAGTAAACTTTAATGTAACTGAATATTTTTCTACGGCCTTGTAAACCCAATGCTAATCATACTGAATTCAGTACAAAACTTTCTTTTGTGCATACGAACTACGTATTTGAATAACATTAAATTTTGTGCAAAATAAAGTTATTAAAATATGATTTATAGATCTCAAAAGTTGCAGTCTTTGAATACTTTCGGTTGTCCCTACACACAATTCTATGTTCGTTAGAATGTTCATAGAAGTAAACGCCAAAGTTTAGGATCTGCCAAAATTTTCGCAATTTCAATTAACTAAAACCATTTCTCTCTATTTAATTACGCAAACCTTTTCAATAAAATAGTAGTACCATAAGGAATATGATTATAATTGTACCTAAGGTTATGGCCCTAAGTACAAGACTACACTGAGAAAAAAAAATATACCACCTTCATCTAGAATGAATAAGTGGTCATTTTCTAAATCTCTTTAACTAGAAATATAGATTTCCGAGCTATACACAAAAGGCACGCCAATAAACTGAATAGACGAAATGATCGAGAATTTCTTGTCTACACATTTCTAGATGATGAAACGATTTTCTGAATCTTTTGTATTGCGAGGAATTCTTGCTTGATTTTCGAGAATTGGGTCATAAACCAAAATTATAGTTACTGAAACCCGCCTCTTGTATTCGCATCTATTTGCAGATATTTTAAAATAACTTTCCCCGCGAGAATATAGTAAAACGCTCTAGAGTTCTAATAGGGATTTCTAGAACTCGCTTTCAAACTTGACTAGAATTTATAAGGATGACAGGGAACTATTTTTTCTAGAGCCACAATTTAGAGTCTAGATGTCAGTTACATATATATATATTTTTTTTTTTTTTTTTTCTCAGTGTTGGTAATTTCATTTAAAATATCTTCTACTAAAAAATTGAGATTATAAGTGTAATATAAGATTATAAGTGTTTTTTATACTATCTCACATAATATAACAAGCAAAATTATATGCTAGAAATGAAAGATAAATATTTTACCTGTCTTTGTAAAGCAATAAAATAAGTGGGTTGCAAAATTTTACTTTAGATCATATAAAAAAAAAATTTCACATATAAAATGTCAAAAAATTTCTCCTGAAAGATTTGAAAGGTACTGCGAAAATATCAATTGGTGTTGATACTCATCAAATTGTATAAAAATCAAAACTAAATATTTTTCAAATATATAGAGCAACCATAGGTACATTTTGGCTCTAGGTACACAGGCCAACACTACTCCGCTTTCAGTAGGGAACATAAGAATTCTTGACTAATATTTCAATTTTTTTAAGATTTATGTAAAATAAAGGCATTAAAATATGGTTTATATAAGCACCTCTCTTAAAATGCTATGCTTTGGAATACTTTAGAATGTCCCTGTGCCCAAACTATTGGTAGTATTTACTCAAGTTTCAATAGAAAGCATTTAATAGCGAAATTGAATAACCTATTTCAATTTCATTAAGATTTGTGTAAAGTAAAGGTATTTTTGTATGGTTTACAGAAATACATCTCATAAAATACAATGCTTTGGAATATACTCCGGTGTCCCTGTATATAAACGAGTAGTGGTATTTACTCCATTTTAAATAGGTAACATCCGAAAATAAACTTGATTTCAATTTAATTAAGATTTTTGAAAAGTGAAGTATTAAAATATGATTTACGGAAACTCTTCTCATGTAATGCAATGCTTTGGAATACTTTTCAGTGTCCCTGTACACAAACCAGTAGTGGTATTTACTTCTTTTTTAATAGGAAATATCTGATAATGAACATTAATGGCATATATAAAATTTATTAAGATTTGTGAAAAGGAAAGGAATAAAAATATGATTTATAGAAGTATCTCTCGTAGTGCTCTGGAATACTTTCGAGTGTTCCTGTGCACAAACAGATGATATTTACTCCACTTTCAACAGAAAACATTTGATTGTGGATTTTAATAACCTTTCAATTTCATTAAGATTTGTGTATATATGTCTCAATGGATCCAGTGCTTTATAATATTTCTGTCTTTCCCTGTACACAAACCAACTGTGGTATTTACACCATTTTCAACATGGAACATCAGATAGTGAACCCAAATATCATACATCAGTTTCAAGAAAATCCATGAACACTTACAGGAGTTACAGACAAACAACACTTACAGACAAACCGAAATCATTAACATCTTTAAATCTCGTTGGAGACTGTTAAGCAGGGTTGGTATACTAAATAAAATCCGATTTTAGGTCACGCATAACAGTTCAAAAAGCAATCTTTTGTAATAGTTTTTAAAGCTTTTATTCATATTCAAATAAATTAATAAACAAGTAATTAAAGACAATTCCTACATAGGTCAACAAAGAAAAATTTTATTTTAGTTACTTCTTATAAAATAATTACAATTAATATAAATATGTATATGCATGTGTGTTTGTGAAGATGGATTTCGTGGATATCCAAATCGACATCTTGAATTCTGCCATATAAAACTAAAATTAATTAATTAAATTTAATTAATGAATTAATATTTCAAAAAACTATATTGACGTCAAGTGAATAATAAGAATTGAATAATTAATTATCCTAATAAGTACAAAACTTTGAAAAAACACCATAAAATGCAATAAACTAGCAGCAATTGTTTCGGAGCGAAAGAAAGCATGACCCATTTGTCAGGCGAACAAAGTAGGCACGACTGCAGCAATCAAAGCGGCAACGCACTAAAGTAATAAGTACAAAAATCTCCAGTATTTTGGTACTTTCTTATTAATTAATTTGTCTGTTTAAAAATTTGCAGTATTTGCACGTGCTATAATTTGAAATATAACTCATATAGGAATGGCCCAGCAAAGTTCCATTCTGAGTCCTGAAAACTAAAATTAAAATTTCATTTCCTATATGCCAAAATATGCAGCTTAAAAAATGATAGTTGCTCTTGTTACATTTGAGCGATATAGTATAATACAGTGAAATAGCACTATTTTCACAGTAAAAACAATTATCAAGTGAGTTTTTCATGATTTAGTTTCATGGAAGCTTATATGTAACCATTTCAGTCATCGTAAAAGGGAAATCATTGATAAATATCATGTTGAATAATTTACTAAAATATAAAATTAGGATATACTTATTTTATACTCTAAATTCTATGCCTTTTATGAGAGGCATTTTTAAAAGTCATATTTCAATAACTTTGTACTGAACAATTCATAGTGAAATTAATATTTATTATTCTTACATTAGAAAAAAAATGTACATTATTTTATGTTTATCGGTGGTCTACACTAAAATATTCAGATATATTAAGGGTTACAATCGGAAATTGCAATTCTGTTTGTGTTAAACGTTTTTAACACCTTCCAACAATGTTTAAGATTGATTATTAATTTAATTAAACTATTTGTCTGCCTTATCTGTCATTCTATCTGTCCGCTGAGTGATCAGGTAGGAACGAGTATATGCAGTTGGAAAGCCAAAAAAATTTATGCTAACCGCATGATTTTTCATTCTTTTTTTTCTATATAATTCATCATAAGATACATCTTTTGTTGCTTCAGTTTAATTTAACATCATTAATTCCTTTTTGAATAAAACATTTTTTCCGTTGAACAATCTGTTATAGCTATTTTCATTTCGATAACATCCAATCTCATGTAATGATTTGTAAATAGCAAACTGTTCCCTAATCGGATAAATCCATGTCAGACCATTACAGATAAGACAGTTAATCCTTTTTGCATCTGGACATTTATTTTTCTTTATTTAGTTTTTTATATGTAACTTGATGATAAGGTTCATTTTATTTTATCAGGAAATATCTATCAGAATTGCTTTCTATGATCAATTGTAAGCAATCCTTACACAGTTAATGACACTTTTTTTAAGTTCTTCCAAAGAAAAAAGAAAAAAAAAGAAAGGATATTTAACATCCATAAGGGAATAAACTTTAGCAAAATTTTTTATTTTGATTGTTAGAAATAAACTTCTGTTTTAATACATATCTTATTGCTTGTTGAAATAATTATATTAAAAACTGTACAATGCATGGAAATACACTTGACATTTAGATGAATAGGAAATATCAGCTTAGTGCATTTTTTAATAGACGTCTTGAAATGTATTTTATATAAATATTAACATATTATTATCCGATGTAATTCAGCGTAATATACTTTATATGAATATCTCAAATCTAAGTTAATATGGTCATCTGAAGATAAAAAAGTATGAAATTCAAACAATTCTTCTCTTGCTTTTAAATTTATAGCCTGTTATTTGAGGACGGTGAAGATAAAACATCGAGAAAAGAAAATTTCGAGATAATAAATAAATTCTCTACTTTCTGTTAACACAACCATCTAAAAAAATATATATAGATAATATTACTCACTTTAGTATTAACTGGACTATCTGCGCATAGAGCAAATGCTGTACGAATATTGAAAAATCATAAAATGGCAAGAGATTATGTAAAATGCATTCAAAAATAACCTTTTTTTTTCTATAACCGAATAAAATCTGCAACCACTATTACAGATTTCAACTAGTTGTAAGATTTTTTTTTCTGTTTTGCATACAGAGTTGGCATCAAAGCAGGATTGATAAAGGCTACATAAAAATGCCGACTGTGAAGTCGTTGCTTAAAGGTAATGTTGTAACCTACAATGCGATAGACTCTGGTTTGATCCTAGCTGGTAAAGGAAGAAGTAATGAAATTTACTTGATTCGAGATTTTTACAGTACACCCCACTAAAAAAAAAATTATAAAAAAAAAAAAAAGTTGTGTAAGAATATCTTGTGTATTGTTCTGTTATAGAAATAAAAATTTCAACGTATTTTTCCCATAGTCTACGAATATTTTGTGGCAACTCTGTTGACATAAAAGTTTTGTAATATAACAGGAATTTTTTACAGAGCATAATGTATAGAAATTGATCTAAAAGATGATGTATTTGTAAAAAAAAAAAAAAAAATCTATTGGTAAGCATATTCAATGCAACTATTTTCTAAAATCAAATAAATAAATAAATGGCTCTCTATTCAATTACTCTCCTTCTTTAGTTTCCTTAAAATGAAGTATCAGCTAAGACAATCACATTGGAAGCGACTCTTTTAAAATATTGGTAAAAAGTTTTGTTTAATATAAAAATCTTCAAAAAAGTTTGAAAAAAAAAAAACTTTTAAAAGTGTATTAAATTTTGAATTTAAAATATGAAGAGATTTGTGAGTGTGTGTGAGTTTGTGTATTGGATAGTTGTGTCTAAACATATACACTTGCAAAATAAATAAATGAAAGAAATAACTCAAGTAAGTAAAAAAAAAATTCAAATTAGTAAAATAATATTAATAATAATAATGAGGTGTAACCTTATATAGCGCTAATTTCCAGAACGCTAACACATTCAAAGACATACACGTTTGCTCTTCATAAAAATGAAGCACAAATAATCATTTTAATATAAAGAATGTTTCTTTAAAAAAAATTTTCTTAAAGCACACATTTATTTTTCATTAAATTTTTAATCTTATGTTTTATAAAATATTTCTTAAAAATTTCCCAAAACGTCTCCTAAATCAATACATTACGTCTAACTTTAATCTTTCTTCGAGTGTTTCTATGCAAATCTTAATCTTTCTCATTCTTAGCAAAATGTGCTTCTATTTTTAATGGTCTCAAAACTTTTGTTGCTTTCTGTTTTTAGTATGTACTTTTGCTCCATTTTATTGTTTTTCTTTTTTTTCCTTATGTCATAAAATACATTTCCTGTTTTCCTTTACCTTCATTTTAATTATGCTTTTATATAAAAGAAGATGCGGGGCGTTAGCTACAGATACTTTCAAAATTCAAAATTTTTTAAATTAGTCTGTTCCACATTTTACTATACAGATAGAACACTCCGTAAGATCAGTGGTAACCCACAGAACCAAGAGATTACTAAAGTAACCCTATATGGATGGCAGCTGTAAATTTCTTGAGGTTTCTGCTCTTAGCTCATCTAAATTTTATTGTACGATTAGCGCTGAGAATTATACTTCTATACTGAAAACTATAGTCTTTTAATTATAAATTACTAATCGTGATTTTTACACGGAAACACTTATTTAATTAGCAGTTTTTATCGACACGATAGTGATATTGTATAGGTGTTGACAACATAGTCAACTTAAACAAAAAGTGAACTATATGACCGTTTACATCGAAGGGGTATATATTACATCGACGAAGTATACACAATTGCTAAAAGTGGGATAACAGTTTAATGTAGAAATAGTGCGCCAAGATAGACGATTTACGGCCAGTACAAATGTGAGCGGCAACATACCAGCTAACCTTGAGACATTACTTTAACAAAAACACCAAAAGTTCAAATTTAAATAATACTTACAATTATACAAACATAATACAATAAAATAAAATTTGAACAATAAAAACTTATACAAGAAGCATAATAAAAATACTGTAGACGAAAAAAAGTTTCATTATCATCAGTATTACATATTCAACTCTAATAATCAACAATCTATCAATTAGTTTCTTTTTTTTTTTTTTTTTTTTTTTAGCATTTAAATTATATTTCTAGCGGTGCTGCGCTCAGAGTTGGTAGAGGTGAGGTGCCGGGTTCGATCCAAGGTCACCCTCGGCGGCCTAGCCGTTCGGAGTTTTCCTTGGTTTTCTCCGAAACTTGCGTAAATACGGGCTAGGAATCAACCTTAATCCTATCCAATTCAATTTAGCATTTCTGACCTTACACAGCACATACAAATACGAAAAAAAAAAAAAATCGCTCACACTATTGAAAAATTAATGTACTGTAAAATTTTAAATAGCATATATGAATTTTTAAAAAAGAATCTCAAATAACTCGATCTTTTAGGATTATCTTAAGGATAATTAAAAATAGCGTCAAAACTTTGAAAAGAACATAATTAAAATTTTAAAAGGCGAATTCCTCATAAAAATACTCGCTGAATATTCTGCCTAAACTGCTGCCTATTTTAAATTAAGCATAATCTGCTCTTTTATTTAAAATTTTTAATTTTGGGAAAAAAGTTGAAACTTGATGCTTCTTTCGGCTTTATGTAATACTAAACACGAGAGAACTTTTTTAACTTTGTGTTTGACTTTGAAGTTTTCTGATGAAATATGAAATACCTTGTGAAAGAATAAAAGTATTTTCATTTGCATCATTATAGTTTTTATTATTATTTTTATTATTATTATTATTATTTTGTAGTTTTTGTTCAAATTTTAATAAAGAATTCCTATTTAAGCAATTTATTTTTTGTATTTAGTTCATCGAGGTATTTTGTTCAAATTTCCAAATTTGAAAAATGGATTTATTTGTATTGAAATTTCTGTCCTTTAAAAAATATTATCGGCTTAAATTTTACTATTTATTTAACTGAAAAAAGTACTGAAAATTATTATGATGAACAATGATAATTGTATAATTACGGCTGATTAAGAAATTATTACATAACAATGTAGTTATTTTAAATTTTTATTTAAAATATTTTCTTCATATATTTATTATTCCTCATACATTAAAATATCATTTCTTACAATAGCCAGGTGTTTGTATTCCGGATTTTTGCCATTATTAACCAACAGTAATAATGAATTGTAATTTTCTTTATAATTAATTGCTGAAAGTTACTAGAAACGTGTAAAAAAGTATTAATATTAAAAAATTGTGGTTAAAAAAAAAAAAAAAAAAAAAAAAAAAAAAAATCCAGAACACAAACATCATTTTATTGGATATATATATATATATATATACATATATATATATATGCATAACGGATGTCTCATAAGTCTGAAAATATTTTAAAAATTCATATAAGTTAAAGAAATATGTAGAACTGTACGCGGTTAGTTAAAAGATATATATATATCAATACAAAAAACCCTTAACGGGTTAAAAGTTTGTGACGCAGCACTGTACTTTATGGCTATAAGAATTAGAAATACGGGTCTTAAAAATAATGATATCACATTTTCAGTGACGCTTTGATATTAATTAAATTATACATAGATTTTCTTATTTGAATATGCTTTTTCCTTTTATTTATATTTACAGTGTAAACGTTATTTTCAACATAAAATAATATATAGCATTTACTCATTGATACCTTTCCATTCACATCTCTTATACTATGAAAGCACGTGTTTTAAAAGAAATTATATGAAATTCCAGTAACGCAGTGGTGTTACATTAAATGATTTGATTTAAATTTCACTGCAATTATTTTGTTTTGCATATTAAAGTATATGTGCACATTGAAATATTGCTTTTAATTTTCAAATACGCTGTCAAATATATCACCTTAATTAAGCTTATATTATGTACTGAAATATATTTATTTCAATGAATTGTTCTATCTTTTGCGTCACGCCATCAAAACTGAAAAAAATTTCACAATTTTTTTCTTTGCAGCACAATATCTATTTGCATGCATTTTCAATTTATTTAGATGAAATGACACAAAGTAAACATTTTCATATATTTTACTTACAGTTTTGGATGATGTGGCGCAAAATATAGAATAATTCATTGAAATAAATATATTTAAGTACATAATATAAGCGTAATGAAAGTGATATATTTGACAGCGTATTTGAAAATTAAAAGCAATGTTTCAATGTGCACATATACTTTAATATGCAAAACAAAATAATTGCAGTGAAATTTAAAAACAAATCATTTAATGTAACACCACTGCGTTACTGGAATTTCATATAATTTCTTTTAAAACAGATGCTTTCATAGTATAAGAGATGTGAATGGAAATGTATCAATGAGTAAATGCTATATATTATTTTATGTTGAAAATAACGTTTACACTGTAAATATAAATAGAAGGAAAAACAAATTCAAATAAGAAAATCTGTGTATAATTTAATTAATATCAAAGCGTCACTGAAAATTCGATATCATTATTTTTAAGACCCGTATTTCTAATTCTTATAGCCATAAAGTACAGTGCTGCGTCACAAACTTTTAGCCCGTTAAGGGTTTTTTGTATTGATATCATTACTTTTTAGGGGTTAATGATCAAAACGTAAAATTAAAGGAGCATGGTAATGAGTTATAACACTGTATAAAAAGTGTTGTTTTATAGGTCATACTCGAACAAAATAACAAACTAAATGAAATTTCAAAATTTTATAAAAAGTGATTAAAAAAAAAAACTTTAAGAAAGAATATTTTTTGAGGGATGGAAACATGCAACATTACAAAGGCATAATATAGTACATTTTAAAAATGACAAAAATTTCTACAAATTAAAAAATAAATAAAAAAGATTTTTTATTTTATTCAATATTCAATTTCTTATATAGCTCATTTGTTCAACTATTTCTTAGATAGTTAAACAGAAAATTCAAAATAAATGTTTAAAAAAATAATTTGTGTACGAATAAGTTTCTAAAGAGTTTTCACCACATCGATTTTAGTTAGATAAAAATTTAACAAAAATTTTTAAATGGTCAATCGACTGAACAAAAGATTAATATTTTGTTATTTTTAAATTGTAGATGCATAAAGTAAAACTGTTTAAGGATATGACAATAATTTTCCAAAATACCTAGCACCACTGGGGTTTGGTTTGGATCCTCCCTTGGAAACTCTGATAATTCTAAAAAAGATGCTTAATGAATTTGAGAAAAATTTTGTTTGGTTTAAAATTAATTCAGCTGAGTAAAATAGGAGGGGAGTTACCAGTTAGATCCCTTGGAAATTTTAATAGGAAAATCGCTTTATAAAAAAAATTTCTAAAAAACATGCATTAAAATGTTATGCATCTAGTTTTATTCAATCTGATTAAACATACTGTACATAGTCCCCACATTCTTCCTAGTATTTCGGAATCACTTTAGAATTCCTAAAAATTTTCTAAAATGTAGTGTAGGGATTTTGGACTTTGCCTCATTTTCGAAAATTGGGTTATGGGGTATAAAGTGCATATGAGAGATCTAACTTTAAAATTTTAAATGATAAGGAATTTTTAGCACTTTGAGAAATCTTTTAAATATAATCACTTAAAATGTTTCCAGCCATACTTTTTTAAGGTTGGTTGTTTGTAGGTTTTAAGGCCAATTGACTGCGCTAGGGTCCTAGGCCTATAAGTACATTGCCCCCCGTGAGGTCTTTCTAAGGGGTCGTAGCCCGTATTTATGCAAGTTTCGGAGAAAAAACACTGAAGGAACGGCTAGGTCGAAGAGTGCGGGATGGGATCGAATCCGGCACTTCCCATCCACGATCTTTTCAGTGCAGAACCGCTCGTGGGGCATTTTTTAAAGAAGCCTATATATATATATATATATATATATATATATTCTAAACGTCCCATTTTTCTTCCCAAATCTATCGGAAACGCTTTGAAAGTTTTGAAAACGTAAAAAGCATGCGTATTAAATATGAGTCTAAGTAGAACTTTAAATGAGCTCCTAATCCCCCTCCTATTCGAAATTTTAATGTTTGCCTCCTTAGGTTTCTTCTATCTTAATTCAGCTTCAATTTCTTTTTTTCTTTTCCTTTTTTTTTTTTTTTTTTTTTTTTTTAAATAAACTAAACGAGATCAAACGACGTGATCCTGAAATAGGAACATAATGGAGACTATTTTCAGTATATTTAATTTAAAAAAAAAAGAGGCAAACAAAATATAGTATTTTTTTTTTCTTTTTTTTGTAGAAGGTATTTCCGACAAACTACAAAAAGAACTTCATTTGTTTAAAATTTCAAAGATGTGCTTTACGCCCCCCTGTTTGTACAGTTCGAATTTCCTAACAAAACAAAGATCCTTCAAACTGATTAAGCTTCCCCCCCGCCTCCTTTTTTTTACAGTTTTTAAAATTTCCAAGCTGTTCTCGAGACATGGGGAACGACTTTAAAAGAAAAATTTTCTTTCTTATTTTCCTGACAAATAATTATAGAGAAAAACATTTTGTGTTAAAATGTTGTTTTGGAAAGGTCTTTCCATCAAACTAACAGAGGTTCCCCCTCCCTCCACCCAAATTTTACATTTATAAAATTTAAATTTGCCTATCACTGAGTCCTTATGCCCCCTCCCTTCCCCTACTATACAAATTTGTTTTATTCTTAACTAAACAAAATTCCATAAAAATTCTCGTAGACATGTTTTACAGTTTTTAGAAATTCCGAAAATTACTAGATAAAAACAAATTGAATAATTCGTATTCGACACAGTTTGGCGAGATCTTGTATGAACTTTGGAAACACACTTTTCTAAAATCGATGAAATTAAATTCATATAAAAATTCTACAGAACAGCTTGATTAGTTTTTTATATAATACAAAATGAGTTTAAATCAGTTTAATTTAAAGTTGTTTTCGTAAAGAATTTGCCTTTACGATTTTTATAATATAATACAAACTCAAGTTACTGTAACAATGTTTGTGTTAACAGTAATTATTAAGCTACGGAAAAATCATTTAATTTAGTGTAAGTATTAATCGTTATTATTGTTGGTTTGGCCACGACTTTGAAGTATTTAAACTGATTAATAGATTAGTTTTACAAAGTGAAAACAGTTACGTATTATAATTTTACTTAATTTTTTGTGTTTAATTAAAAGCTTAAAATTGCCTCAGTTTACCTCGTAACACTTTTAAGATTTTATGGATATTGTATAGGAAAGCTATATTAAAAAATAAACAAGTACTTACACAAATTTCAGAACAATATGTTGTACTAAATAATGAATAACAGAGGTTTTTAAAAAATATGTGATAGTAAAAAAAAAAAAATCTGGAGTGACTCCACTCGACTTTCTGAACATTGAGTAATTAACAGTTTTGTAGATAAAGTAAAGAAAGAGGAGTTGTCAAAAAACAAAAGAGATAAAACCATAATACATGTTTGAGTATTTTTCTCCATATATTACACGATGTTTTATTTAACGCTACTGAACTTTGAGCCCATAGATCATAATGATAAAGAATTTTCGGTGTGTCCCTGTAAAAAACCTATAAATGCTAGATTCACCAAAATGCTTATAGTTAGTGCAACAGTGATTCATAATATTCATATAAATTTTCAGCTCAATCGAATAAGGCGTTTAGATGCTATTGCACTTTTAACTAGTATGTTGTGGCCACCACATGACTTTCTTCTATATTTTCCTATACAAATTCACTCAGTAAAAATAATTTATTAAAATTATTATTTAAAAAAATTATCTTCCATGATAATGCAGATGATTTCCATATTAGAGAAGTAGTATAATACTAAATATCCAAAAAAAGTCAATTTTATTGTCAATATCACATTTAAAAAAAATCGATAACTTCATTTTAAATTATCGCAAATCTATGGTTCAACCATTCGTTTTAAAGGTACTGGCGAGCTCTTTTGAAAGATACCCATCATGAAAATTTACTCCCCTCGAGGGGGGAATTCCCCCCCAGGGGGTTGGCGAGGCTCCTACACATACAAAAATTTTTTCCAGTTGACTACCTCTATTATAAATATTTCTTGTAAATTTCATAATGATTACTAAAAAATAATTCTCTATATGCACATTTATACAAAATTTTGTACTATACACCATGTTAAAAATTTAGAAAAAGCGGGATGGCAACGCAACCTGTAAGACAATTTTTACCAAAAGTTGATAGGCACTAATTTATGTCAAGGTGCAACTACATACCAATTTGTATGAAATTCTGTGAAGTAGTTCCTGAGATACAGTTGCCACAAAAGTCTGTCACAGCCACGCAGAGACTGACAGACAAACAGACAGACATTTTCTAAAAATGGTCAAATCGTGTTCTACAGCTCTCAAAACGTGTAAATCCATCAAAAACCCGAGGTCGAAAATTTTTACGAATCCAATACTTTTTTCTATTGAATATCGAAGAAAGTAAAAATTTGGTCTTACAGGCCATAATGATAAAGAATTTTTCTTTGTGTCCCTGTAAAAAAACTGTAAGTGCTAAATTCACCAACATCTATACAGTTCGTGCAACTGTGACCTATAACATGTGTACAAATTTTTTGTTCAGATTAAATAAGCGTCCATCGCATTTTTAAAAATTTGGCCCCATAGGTCATAATGATAAAGAATTTTTCTTTGTGTCCCTGTAAAAAAAACTGTATGTGCCAGATTCTCCAAACTCTATACAAATTGAGTAACTGTGACCTATAATATGTGTATAAATTTTTTGCTCAATTGAAGAAGGCGTTTAGATGCTATCGCACTTTTCAGATTTTGGTCCCATAGACCATAATGATAAAGAATTTTTCTTTGTGTCCCTGTAAAAAAAACTATAAGTGCTAGATTCACCAAAATCTATAGGGTTTGTACTATGGTGACTTATAATATACACACCAAATTTCAGCTTATTCGAACAAAGCATTTAGACGCTAGCGTGTTCACTCACAGACATACACACATACGTACACACATACACACATACACACACACACATACATACATCATCATAAAAATAGTGAAAACGGACTCAGGGGACCTCGAAACGTATAGAAACATCAAAATCTCGAATTCGGATTTTTGACATGATTACAATACTTTCCTCACTATAGTGTTCGGAAAGTAAAAAAACCTTTGTAATGGAAATAAACATCCTTGAATCCTGTTTGAACCTCTATGTCATTTAATCATTTGAATGATATCATTCACTAAAAGAAAATTCCTCAAAATTTTATGCCATATTTTTTAGAATAGTGTGTACAATATTTACAATGTTATTATTAGTTTCTAATTTAAAAGTTGCAGATGCGTGGTAATTTCAATTTTATTTTATATCACTATTATATCTAAGAAATAAGTATATACGAGTTAAGGAGGATATATTTTTTTTTTCTGGAGTAGTTTTTATTGTTATATTCATGCCACCTCCCTACTGTTAAATTTAAGAAAGAAAGAAAGAAACGCGAATAATTTTTCAGGTATAGATTTAATTTAAAAGAGAAAAATAAATAATAATAGAAAAATCTTCAAAAAGTGAAATTTTTATACAGGTAAATATTTCAGTAGTATAGTTTGTTATGAATTTAATTTAAAAAAAAATCTTAATCTATTCAAAATTTTATTATAGATTAACATTTTGTAATTTATATATATATACTAGAAACTTAATGAGCAAATTAATTATTTTCAAATTCTGTTTTAAGAATTTTTGTCAATCCGTAGTTTAAGTGATTTATCACCTAATTTTGAAAAAATTACAAATATTTGCATATGATTATCATATTTGTCATTTTTATGAAAAAAAAAATTGTTGTTGCAATAACTTTTTAAAATAAAACCAATTTTGAAAGTTAACAACGTATCAGCATGAAAACAATGTAAATACAATGAATATTTTTGATAAACAAATGTCATATAAAATACAACTACCTGAATAAATAACTCATTTAATATGTATATTAAAGAAAGAGAAATATTTTTTTTATAATTTTGTGTTTATTTTTGACGCCAATTTCCTATAGAGGGAGCCAAAACGATTATTTGATATTGAGCACTTCAGATGGAAGAGAAGACTATTCGTCCGCGAAACTGCCGCATCACGGTATTTTCGGAGTAAAAAATAGTTCGATTTTCAAACTGAGTTATAAAAAAAACAAGAGTTTTCCGGGGGAAAAGGGAGATGTCAGGCACATCAGATAAAAGCGATTAATATCATATATCAATTAAACGACATTCGCTCGAGCCATATTCGAGAAAAATTTAACCACCCTATAGACCGCCCATTTACAACTTAAATAAGCCAATTTATATCTCGAAATATATTGCACGCAGAAATGTAGCGATTTCAGGGTAGGATCAGACAAAAGGTAAAAGACTATTTTGAAAATATCAGAAAAAAACATCCCATAATTCCTGAGATATTAAGTATCGGCTTTCAGCTGTTTCTTTGATCTCAAATTAGCTGTATATATGTGTCGCAGTTTTCGTTCGTATTTTGCGCTGAGTGTCCCGCGTTCGTTTGCTTTTTCGATTGCGTCACTAGAAAAACTGCCGTTTTTCATGATATATATATTTTTTTCTTTTCTTGACGGGGGTGGAGGTAAAAAAATAATTAAAATTATTGCCGATAGAGGACGCTCCGTATACGCGAAATTATGCAAATACGAATAATATAACATAAATATGCAAATCAGAGTCCTTTAAATTGCACGCTTTTACGATTTATAGTTGATTGCTTTTTTTTTCCCTCCGACTTATGCATATATGAAGTTTAATTGCGATGCTGACTGACTTGGTAGATAACGCATTATTGATGAGTGAAGACGTTTTATGTCAGCTAGGAATCGTTAAATCTGCAGTTAGCAGTGTGATGACTTGTTTGCAAATTGTAATTTATGGTGATTGCGAATACAAAAAGAACAGTTATATCATTATTCTAAACCTTTAAATGCAAATAAATATAGTTTTTACGGAAATGTTTGATTTTCTGAAGTACATCGCCCTCTATCGACGGAAATTTTAACTATTATATTTTTATTTACAAAAAAATAATAAATAAATAAAATAAAATAAGATAAAATAAAAAAGACCTTAACTAAAATAACTTTCTTGCAAAATTCAATTCTACCAATTCTTTTAATTTTTATGAACTTATAAAGTATCTCCAGACTTATGGACACCCGGTATAAATTCCTAAAATTATTGATCGTTTAGTTTACAGCTTTTTCTATACATCTTCAAAAATAGAATTTATTTTTTTTTATGTCTTTTGAAATGATTGAAACTTTTATTGCATCAAGCTGAAAATATTTCTTTTGCTCGGGTATAAATGATAAATGATAAAACTTAATTTTGTCGAGAAACACATTTGATAAAATATCTTTTTCTGGAAATGCATTTGGACACTTTTATCTTTTTTATTCTTAATATTTCACAGATTTGTCAAAAGAAATTATCCGTTTTATAAAAAAAAAAAAAAATACTAACTACCAGCATTTGGCAATATTATATCATTTTTTATTTCGCAGAGTCTTTTTTTTTTAACATTGAATTTTTTCTTTATTGTTTCTAGGATATTTTAAAACATATTTTCTTTTTTGTATATATATAACGTTTTCTGGGAAGTTTTACACGATATTTTTTATTAAATTATGTAATAATATGTTTGAAATATCATTTCTTAAGTATTGTTATCAACATGAACTGTTGTGGCAATTACTTTACTTTCTGTTACCATGTTTGTTTTAGAAATAAAAACAAAAAAGATTATCTCCTTTCTTTTTTCCCTTACATATACCTGTAATTTGTCGTTTGTATTCTATAACATTCATGAAACATTAAAGACTAATATTACATTTTTTCTTTCAAGTTACTCAGAGAAATTTTCCCATTACCCCTCGTTGATTCATTAAACTTTCCTACAAAAACACAGCCGCTATTAAGTTAAAGATTATAGCTAAAACAGTGGAGTGAAAAAGTGAATTATATAAAAAAAAATTTGGTGAAATGTTGTCCGAAAATAAGAGGTTTTTTTTTTTTTTTTTCTGGTTTCCATATGAAAGTATTGTTTTGAGGTTAATTTTTGAATTTTTGCTATATTTATATGTTTTGAGATTATTTCCTCATTCTTTTCCCCCCACATATACCTGTAAACCGTCGTTTTCTAACCACATTCATAAAACTTTAAAGGCTAATATTGCATCTTTTTTTTTTTTTTCTTTTATTCAAGTTACTCAGAGAAATCTCCCCAATAACCCACTTTGATTCATTAAATCATCATACTAAAACACAGCCACTATTAAATTAAAGACTATAGCTGAAAACAGTTGAGTGAAAAGGTGAATTATATAAAAAGATATAGTGCAATATTGTCCGAAAATGGAAGGTTTTTTTTTTCTTATTTCTGTTATCCGTATAGTGTGAAGAAAGTATTGTTATGAGGTTGATTTTTTTAAATGGAATTTTTGCTAGGTTTTGAGGTTTCTTAAGTACTGGAAAATGACATTTTTAGCTATTGATCTGTTTACGTGCTAGTATGTGTGTGTCTATATGTGAGTCTTTTAGAAGAAAAAAAATATTACAAATGATTCCATACTTGGCTTTCTAAATCTATAGCGTATGATATTTGTATCATACTTGAAATATTCATTTCAATCGTACAGATGGTGGGTGTACTGGGACCTACAAGAGAATTCAAATATATCACGTCCATGGACGAAAATTCTGGTAGGCATGTTTCGTAAAGACCATAGTGCGAAAGTCATTCACAACTTATTCACAAAACCACACAAAATAAATCAAGTATGTCATAACTGCACTTGGGAATTACTGAAAATGCATGTATGTTTTTCATACTGAGCTTAATTTAAGTACACTACATGGTGTGTATAAAACTTATAGATACTATACAGGACTGTTCAGAATTAAGTGAAAACAACCTTTTCTCTTAAATATAATTGATGAAAGTGCTTTACGAAATTTCATCAAATGCAGGAAAACTACCAAGGAATGGTAATTAATTTGTCATAACCATATTACAGCCGAAATATTTTTTTTATTATATCCTTAACTTTGATGTTTCGATATAATTACGCATTTTAGATATCTGAATAAAAAGGTAAATCAAGGTTTTAGTAGTTGATATATGTGTGTGTTTGTTGTCAGCATAACTTGCAAACAAGATGTGGCAGAAAATTTAAATTTGATAAATTGAAGATCATGTAAAAATGAGTGAAATGCCAATATGAGTCGCATAGCACTGCTCTTCTTTGCAGTTTGAGGCATGGCCTGAAAAATTAGAGTTTTCTGAGAAATTTAAGACCAAACCACAGAAAATTCAGATTATTGAAAATTTTAAATGGTTTTATATTTTATACAAGATCAAAATAGACTTTAAAAGTCAGTATTTTGTAGCACCTATACTTTTAAACCTCTCTGCGGCAATCCTGTTAGAAATGTTATAAATTAGATTTTGGGTATTTGTTGTATTCTTTATACAGGGTGATTATAACTAAAGTTACCATTTCAAAGCACTATAATTTTAAAACTACCCCTTAGAGCGATATGATATTTTACCAGAGCAATCGTGAGACAATGAAATTTTGTTTGGGGGAGGACAAAAGTAGTTCCAACATGTTCCTATGAATGGCGCTGTCAGGGTAATGTCAGGGAAAACGCCGAAATGGACTCATTAAACACAGGAATGGGGTTAAAAATTTTAGCAAAAGGCCTTTTTTTAGCAAAAAGACAAGAATATGTGTTTACAGCTGAAGCAGTCATAGTTAAAAGAGAAAAAGACGAATCTTCATGAAACAAATACTTTACGAATAATTAACGGCGCAATTTGGAACTATTTTTTTTTTTTTTTTTTTTTGGTCAAAAAAAATTTCATTCCCTCATGATTGCTCTAGTAAAACATCAAATCGCTTTGATGGGTAGTTTTAAAAGTATAGCGTTTTTTAATCGTAACTTTAATTATAATCACCCTGTATATGCATTTTTGCTTCAACAAATGACGTAGCCCGATTACTTTTCCATGACACTATTATTCAGTATACACCGCAGACCTTTGATGTAATTCCAATAAGGGCTGTTACTTAGTCAGTAATACTTTTAGGCTTTCTTTGCCTTCATATAGTCCTTAACAGTTCTTGACATTTTATACGAAACCCGATGATGCATAAAAATTGAACACCTATGAACACACATGTGAAATTATATCTTTTCGGGCAGCAAATTAATATGGGAGAAGGAAAAACAAAGCAGTAGTTTCAAAACAGGCATTGCATTTGATATCATCTGGCTTGCCGGATGTTTCACAGTGAATAGTGTATCTGTCGCCATATGTTCCTCCATGAGAATTTTAGCAAAAGATTGATGCACATTTACTCATCGGAGTTTTTTTTTCCATATTTGGAGTAACTCGAAGTTCCCTTGCATTGAATACGTTTATAATATAGTAAAGAAAAATCGGTGGTCAAAATTCTTAAAATAGGATTAGACGTACATTAGCACCCTTTGCAACAAAAATAACTATAATCTTATTTCTGGAGGTTGATAGAGGCCTTAATCATGAAGAATATTTTTTGTATCCCTGTAAATGAACTTTAAGTGCTACACTCATAAAAATATACAAAATTCGTGAAAAAGTGACCTACATGCCTACAAATGTTTAACTTGGTAAGATAAAACATTTACACGATATCATGTTCACTCCTACGCATATAAATAAATCACCGTAAAATTAGAAAATATAATGAATTCAGAGAACCTCTAAGCGTATAGAAATACCAAAATCTCCTAGTCGAATTTTTCATGGTTACATTACTTGCCTTTCTAAGCGTATGTTCGGAATATAAAAATATCCTTACAATAAAATTTTTACACATAATTTCTCATAAGCTTTACCTGTATATTTTTCATACTTATATCAAAGAACTAAAAAGGATTCTTATCTAACATTTCTTTTATCTTAAATTATTAAATTTTAAAATATCCTTCAACTTTAAATTCATACTTCCTTTTAAGATCTTCTTGGAATTTTGACTGTGTCACTATAATTTAAATATATCTTAAAGCTAATTTATCTTTCTTTTGTCATGTAAAATAAATTTTTCCAATGCCTTTAAATTTCTAAGTGCATAATTAATCGCTTCTGGCACTCAAGCTTTGATATAAAATAAATTCCAAATGCCTTTTATTGCGGTAGAGTTTCATCTAATTCAATAGGATTCTTTTTTTGTCAAATCGTTACATATTTCTTTCCAAAATGAAACTACCTCTAGGATATTTTCAATTCTACTTTGTCACAGATACTCTCTCGAGAAATACATTTAAATGTTGAAAATTTACATGACTTATGAGTCATGCTTTTTTTTTTTTTTTCCCATTAAAAGTTATCAATGAAAGAAAGAAATTTATTTTTATCTTTTCTAGAATTCCCGATCGACATAAAGTTATTGCAAATTACATTGTACATATCAATATAAATACATGTACTTTTCATTATAAATACATGACATTTTACATGTCTTATCATAATAAATACATCTCTTCAAAGAATCACTTCAATTAAATACAAAGTTTATAAAATTTTAAAATAAAATTACATTGGATTCTGGAAAATTGTGATTAGTATTCTATTTAAGTATAGACGTTTTCTTCACACCGTGAACCAGATCATTAATAAACTAATTGCATAGATGAATTCTGTTCAATGATCAGAAATATAGACTGTCAACCTTCACTTCTGCTTTGACATACAGTAGAACCTCGATTATCCGAACCTCGATTAACCGAAACTCCTCTCCGTTAACCGAAGTCGGTTTCTTCTTCACTTTTTCTTTTCACTTTCTACTATCATCCAAAGTTTTTAAGTTAACAAACATACATTTTTACAGGTTTTTTTTCCCCCACATTCCTTTTGTATGCAAGCTGTCCTTTCCAAACTACGAATACAGATAAATATTTTGGAATTTCCTTTTTTAGAATTCCTTCTCGCAAGCTCAATTCTCGATATGAGTTTAATCTTCCCCACTTTCAAACGTCCCTGTTATAAACAACAACACACCCCATTTTGAAATGTGGAAGGTCATTCTGCCAAGTCCCAGAACAATCAAATGTTATTGCACCTTCTGATTGTAAGCAAGTGCAAAGAACCTAACCTCTTTTGTCATCTCAAGAACAGAGAAATTTCCATTGCAGCAGAATTAAAAAAAATTTGTCACTTTGTGTCACTTATGATTCCTCTGGACTCATGCTTTTAAGAAAACTTCAGGATAGAGCTGCACGGCAAATGATGGCCAATTTATACGAAATCAAGCTTCCATTTAAACCATTGTGAGTTTTTGTTTCAGAAATAAATTTATTTTCATTTATTTAACAGTTAAAATAGTCATAATAACAGTTCAATGACGATACTACATAATAAACTAGATAACAGGGGTCGTACTCTCCGCCTTTTTTTCAGGACACACTTAAGAATAAGAAATTTTCTCCTATTTTGCCACCAGTAATTTCATGCAGAAATTTTTATGTCACTTTTTATAGAAATGTCTCCAGATTAATCTGCTTAGAGATCATCGTAAAAAAATAGTGGTAGGAATAGAGGCGGAAATTTGTCATATTTGAGAGTGTCCTGAAAAAAGGGCGGAGATTACGACCCCTGTGATGATTATTGATGAATTCTCGATTATCCGAAAATTTCGATTATCCGAAGTAGGTTCGGTCCCAATTACTTCGGATAATAGAGGTTCTACTGTATTTACTTTATTCTTATTTGATGATACATTTTATATTTTTGTATTTTAGTTTCACGCAAATTCATACTATTTGCACCGCAACAATTGTCATAACTATTGCCTTATTCTGCCACGTTCTTAATACATTGAACTTCGAATAATTTAAGAATCCTTCTACGTAGAATGTCAATATTTAATCATTTTCATAGCAGTATCAACAAGTATAATCTGGTCACCACAAAAATGTCTCCCATATTTTCCTATACAAATTCACACACTATATATTGTTTATTGAAGTAGATATTTTTCAAAATTATTTTCGATGATGAATTCGAAAGATTTTTCATGATATAAACATAATATTAAATGGCCAAACAAAATTAATTTTACGCTATACAGCTGGGAAGAGTGGGGATGAATGGGACATTTTTTATGTTTTTACTGATAACGTTCACCATATGTAATTCAGAATTTTGTAACATTGCTCATAAGTACACTTCAGTAATCAGTTACATATAAACATACGAACTTTAATAAAAAGTTATAATTTTTAATTAATAATAATTTTTTTTTTACATGCATGTGCATTGTCCCATTTATCCCCACCTGTGGGGATGAATAGGAAAGGACTGGAATTAACAAAGAAAAGAGACCAAAATGGAAAGTAAATAAATTTTTAAAGTTAAATTGGCTTATGTGATTTTATTACACACTATGAATTTACTGAAATTAACATAAACTGATGTATTGACTCAAATTAACATAAAAAAGGAAACGTCCTTTGGCTTGCACAGCTCCTTATGCTCTAGGCTTTGGTAATTTCATCTAATAAGATCTAATCTAAAAATAAATAAATAAATAAGACAATAGAAGGAGTTAAAGCATTATAATAAGTAAAAATTATCCAGATAAATTTTTGTTTCCAACTGATCGGAAAAAATCAGAATTCTATTTTGTATTGCATTAATAATCACCAGGATTTATTTAATTAGCTTGATTGAAAATGTGATTTTAATCAAATTATTATTAGTTTAATTATTTATTTTCATTTATGTTGCATTGAATATTTTAACTTATAATTTTTTTAATCATAGTTATTATAAACAAAAATCAGAACAATTAATTTCAATCTATCTTTTTACTAAATCCATGCTACTTTTATAATTCCATGTTATAACTACTGAAATACGGGTTATAAAAACGTTGAAAATCTATTTAAGATTGGTTTTAATATAATTCTTGTGTATAATTTTAAATTAGCACATAGTGGGGAATGTCCCATTCATCTCCATTCAAACTGTCCCATTCATCTCATCCACCACATGATCATATAAAAAAGGAAATTGGCTTAATCAACAATTGCCAATATTCTTCTTGAATATCATAAACACAATAAAATACTATGTCTTTTCATTTATTTAATTCATTTTTTATATATGCGGGACGCGTTTGTTCCACCTGTCAACAGATGCCGCTGACTCTTATGCCCGTCTGTGAACGAAATGTGGAGCGGAAGATTTGATGAGTATCCGGCTGACAAAGGAGAGAGCTAGTGAGACCATCAGCGCGAAGGCTGATTTGGTTACTTCGATTTAGTTTGAGCACAAAGGGCTCAGAATTGCTGGATAGAGCCATGGGAGGCTCTTACTTTAGTTCTGAAGTTTGCTATAGCACGTGTAGGTGTTTTAGTGCTTTATAGTGATTTGTGATGTATAGAGCTACTTGGTGTAAGCAATTTGATACTTGTCAGTGTCTGTTTTTTTATAATAATCCTTCAATGCATTTTCTGTATTTATGTTTTGACTGTACTTCAATAAATGTATTGTCCCAGAATCACCTCATATTCATTGAATCCCCCCTTAGACACCAAGCTGATCCTGCATATATATATATATATATATCTTTATATATATATATATATATATATATATATTAATGTTATAAACTATATGCATATTACATTGTGTACTTTAACTAAGTTTTATATGAAAAACCCATAACACAAAATGAAATGCACTTCCTGCTAGTTCTATGTATATCCGCAATATATCCAAATACTTTCGGTAACCCTATAAACGAACGATGAATGTTTTCCATATCACGATCTACACAAAACATGCTTTTATGCATATAAAATAAAAGTGTGCATTTTATTTTGTTCAGTACAGTTTATAGATGTTACACTGTACTTACAAGAAATTTCGCCCACATACGTAGTGTATTTGAATTCTGTTCTATGACTTTGTACACGAAACTTTTGTTTGATCTTTAATTTAGTGCAACAAAATGTAGTGTAATATTACAATATGATACAGATTTACACTATAAAAAATAGTTTCTTAAAAATGAGCTAAATTGTCTCAAAATAGCTCAGAAACAATATTATTAAATTTGAAAACCCATGTACTAATTTTTGAGTATATTGACATGCTCAAAAATGAGGTTGACTAATAAGAATCCCAATATCCCCATGTTTGACATACCAATATACTCAAAATTGAGTACATGGGTTTTCAAATTTAAGTATATATTGTTTCGGAGATATTTTGAGACAATTTAGCTCATTTTTAAGAAACCATTTTTAACAGTGTAGAATACCGAGATTGGACTTCCTGATTCTATTTGTTCTTTAGATATGCTGATAAAAGCCACACAGACACACACTGAGAAAAAAAAAATATATATATATATACCGCCTACATTTAGAATAAATAAGTAGGCATTTTCAGAAACTCTAAACAAGAAACATAGATTTACGAGCTATCCGTATAAGGTAAACATATAACGTGAATAAAAGAAATGATCGAGAATTTCTAGTCTACACTTTTCTAGATGGTGAAACAATATTATGAATATTATGAATCCTTTGTATTGCGAGAAATTCTCACTTGATTTCCTAGAATTGGTTTATAAACCACGACTATCGTTACTAAAACTCGCTTCTTGAGTTCACATTTATTTGCAGAGATTTTTAAGTAAGTGTGACAATTATAATATAGTATTAGGATCTAGAATTCTAATAGGGGTTTTTAGAACTCGTTAGCACAGGAAATTACAATTTACAAGGACCACATAGAGCTATATTTACTAGAGGCACAATTCAGTTTCTAAAAGTCAGACACATATTTTTTTTTATCAGTGCTAAACCGCTAAAAGCATGATTTTCGGATTCAGGGACCTTAAAACGTTTAAATATAATAAAATTCAATTTCGAAAAAACAATATTTTCTGTATCATATATATGCGTAAGAGAAACTAAAAGAGTAAGATGACATCGTCATATCTTGAGTGAGTGACCCTCAAATGTAATCAACGCCAGTTTTGGTCAAGTTTCAACTAAATAAAAAGAGTTGTTAAATGTTGTTCATTGATCCGTGAGAAACGGCGTCTACAAAATTTGTGATACTCATTCACAGGCACACTGAAAAAAAGATACACCGCATTCACTAGAGCGAATATGTGGTCATTTTCTAAATACATAAACTAGAAATATAGATTTTTTGAGCTATGCCCATAATAAACTGAATTGACGAAATGATCGAGAATTTCTAGTCAACATATTTCTAGATGGTGAAATAATATTCTAAATATTCTGAATATTCTGAATCTTTTTTATTGCGAAAAATTCTCGCTTGATTTTCTTGAATCGTGTTTTAAACCAAGATTATTTTTGCTGAAGACAGCCTCTTGTATTCGTATTTATTTGCAGAGATTTTTAAATAACTTTGCCCGCGATAATATATGCAAAGGCTCTAGAATTCTAATAGGGGTTTCTATAACTCGCTTTCAATGGGGACTAGAATTTATAAGGATGACATGGAACTATTTTTTCTAGAGTCACAATTTAGATTCTAGATGTCAGTTACAGAATTTTTTCTCAGTGCAGACAGAATATTTTTAATTTGTTAAATCGTGTCCAGGACATCTAAAGACGTATAAATCGATCAAAAACCAGAGTAAGAAAACGTTCCCTAATCAAAAATATTTTTCTTATATATATACATATATATATAGAAGAAAGCAAAAGTGATATGTTAAAACTAGGGCGACGGATTTACAATGAAAAAAAAAAAAATAGTGCACGTTTAGGCAAAATCTAACCCTAATCTTCAAAGTTAAAAAAATCGTACATTTCTTTTAAGTCACGATATGGTTAAGCAAAACCAGTATCAAATAGGATATTTTAAATTTGGTTAGACTTCTTCGCTGTCATTGCCCTTGCGATAATATATTTGTATCCTAGAGGTAATGTACACCATGTCCATTTTCTGAAAGGAATTAGCACCATGTTCTTTATGTGTATTTTTAGATTTATTTAGAGGCATTAAGCACTAACGCCCAGTTACTATAAAGGAGATAAGGAAGTTGAAAATAAAACCACGTCCATTTTCTCTATTTATGACAAATGCATTTCATTATACCACATCAAAGACATATGGTGGTGATAACAATTTTCAGAAATTGGATATGGTGTCCATTAATTCCAGGGTAGAAATATATAACTTAACAAGCTAACGAAGCAACATTTAACAAATTAATTATCACCTTACATACGGGCACCACATTTATTTTAATACTTTTGGATTCTCCAATTCTCCAAAAGTGCAAAACATATATTAAAAAAAGTCCCCTATGTTTAGAGTGTGACGGGGAACTCAAAATGTCTGAAAATAGTATCGAAACAATCTTACCTTTCATGAAAAATGGATGTTTTATTTTAAACAATCTACTAAAAATATTACAATTTAAAGAAACAGGAATGATATTTCTATCTAAAGTTAAGATTTTAAAGCTTACATTTCAGTAATTTACTGTTTAATATCAAATTAGAAAAGTACAACTACCTTTCATATAAAATGAATTTTTTTTCTTTTAATTTACTTTACAGTGTAATTAAAAATATTATTAAAATAAAATAATAAATCTTTCTTTTTTTTTTTTTTTACATTTTGTGTAAATAGGATTTAAAACTGAAGTAATTTTTCTGAGTTTTCTATTCCAGTTTAGCAATCTGAAAATAAATCAGATCAGTCCTTTAGCACAAATACATTTTAAACCTGATACTTATTTTAAATCTTTGTATTTAAAAAAAAAAAAAAAAAGTCAAAATATATTTCAAAAAATTCATTTCCAATATATATATATAATAAATATTTATTGGCATCGTATTTTCAATTTAAATGTCACATATTGCTGAAATTCGATTTATATATATATATATATATATAAATTTCAGAGAGGATTTAAAAATGCCCCTTTATGAATTCTGGAAACGAAATTTTTTGAGCTGAAAGTAAAATCTTGAATTTTGATAACACAAATCTAAAGTTTCGTTAAAATAAATATAATATAATTACAACATAAAAAGAACTTTTTATATACCATGTTTTTAAATTTTCTGTTGAATCATATAAACGCTACCGAAGGGAACGGGAACCCGGAACAATTGGCTAAAAGTATTAAAAAAATCCATTGTTATCGTGTTTTGAGCTATTACAAAACTTTCAAATGGCCGGGAAGTTAGTTAAAAATCGATTGCAAGCTTTGTACTGGTAACGCTGCCGAAGAAAGCAGAAACTCGAAACAGTTGGCTAAAAGTATTTAAAAATGCATTGTCACCGTGTTCTGAACTATTCTGAAAGTTCCAAATGTCTAGATAGTCGGGAAGTTAGTTAAATAAATTTTCTGTCGAATCATATAAACTCTGCCGAAGGCAGTAGGAACAATTTTCTAAAAGTGTTAAAAAAAAATGTATTATCATCGTGTTCTGAGCTATCCTGAAAGTTTCAAATGTCTAGCTAGTCGGGAAGCTAGTTAAAAATCGATTGCAAGATTTTTACTGGACAAACAAACAAACAAAAAGCGAAGTTAATAACAACATGGTAAAATTAGAAAAAAGCAAAATTTGTATTTTTTTTTTCATTTTTCTTTTATAATTTAAAAAACGTCTGAGTATGAAATTTTAACCGAAGGCTGTAATTCAAATAAAGGTTTTAATTTTATTTCGCCTATCTTAAATATTCAAGCTTAAGTGCTTTATATAAAAAAACAATTAATTTTTACTGATATATGTTTTTCATTAAAATGTTTTATCATTATATATGTTATAATATCATTATATATGTTTTTCATATGAAAACTGATGTTTATCATATATACTGACACTTATAAATTTTAGATTACAAAAAAGCTTAAACTAAAATATTTTATATGTTACAACGAATGTTTTCTCCTGAAGGCAAAAAGAGACCAGAATCAAATTAAACATCAACAACAACAACAAAAAGGATCACCTTGTGAAAAACAAATGCGATTAAATGCGTTGTAGTTCTCCATGTTATTATTATTACTAGCTGGCTTCACCAGCTAGCTGGCCAGAGACCCAAGAAATTTTTTACCAAAAAACAAGCTCTCGGGCGCCTGCGACGCCAATCGTAATTTGTTCTCTCTAAAAGTCGCATAATATAAAAATATTGAAAATTCAAATATTTTTAAATAAAATCTTAGGCGCCTGCGGCGCCAATCATAACTTGTTCTCTGTAAAAGTGGCTTAATACTAAAATATTAAAAATATAACGATTTTAAATTAACTCTTGGGTGCCTGTGGCGCCAATCGTAACTTCTTCCCCTATTCTTAGAACATTTGTATCGCTCTTTTATTTTTTAAGAAATAAAACACGTAAAAGAAAATATATAAGAACAAAAACACTTAGAGATGATAATAAATTTGTTGTTGTGTGAGTACACTGTGGGATATAAAAGTTTAAGGCTGAATAATTATGTTATTTTTACAAATTTATAACTATTCATATATTTTATAAATCATCAGACATTTTAATAAATGATCACATTTAAATAACTTTCTACTGCAATGCTATAAATTAAAGAATTTTAACTGTTAATATTAAAATATATTGCAGCAAACAAACAAAAAATGTGCTACCATTTTATAAACGCATAAGAAAAATTTATTAACACATTAAACGCATAAGAACAGTGCCTGAATTGCATTAGTACAAATCGAAGCTGAAATTTAAATCTTCCGCATTTTCATTAAAACAGTAATCCATTTCTGTAGTTCTTGAATGGTTTAAGGTATCTTTCTAGACGATATTACGAGTATGGCGTTGATTTTCTATCGGCAAAAGTACTTTTAATGATGTTTTTCTTTTAACTCTTGAAAAAGCTACATAAAGCATTCCATACATAAAAACTGGTACTCTCAGATCAACACCTACAAAGTCAAAAGTTTGGCCCTGTGATTTATGCACTGTCATAGCAAATACTGCTTTTACAGGAAACTGATGTCTAGATATTGCGCAACCAAGTTGACCTTTTGATGATTGAAGTGTGATTCTTGGTATATGTACATCTCGGCCACAGTGTTCACCAGTTATTATTTTTGCTTTAATAATATGATTGCACAGCTCAGTAACAATTAATCTTGTACCATTGCAAAGGTTTTCTGATACATCTATATTACGCATCAACATAATAATAGCCTTTTTTTTTCAATTTAAGTTCATGAGGTGGTAAATCGGAATTTTCAACAGAATTTAAAAAGTCAACAGTAAATTGAAGTCCTCCTTCGGGTTGGTTATTTACAGTATCGTAACTGTGATAAGTTTTGTACTCTCCGGGTAATTTCGAAATAATTTCAGTATTTAACCTGTCAACATCTTTGTTAAGAGGAGCAAGTATAGCTCTATTTTTCATCTCTTCATAATTTTCATTGACAAAGCAAAAACCAAAAACCTCATCAATGAGATTTCCATTTGAAATTATGTCTTCGGGTAGCTCTATCTCATCTAAAGACCTAATCGGTAATTCTCCATTACCAACTTTTAAAATATAGTTTGCAAAGTCTCTTTGTTCTGGATCAACCCGCATATTCTCATCCAGTGAATAATTCCTAAATTTACACCAAAGCACACTCTTTTTAATTGATAAGTCAATAAGTTCTTGTTTCCTCGCTCGCGGTTGAACTGGAAGACACTGTCTGAAATCTCCTCCTAAAACCATAATTCTTCCACCGAATGGCGAAGTTGCATTTCCAGTTTTACGTAGAATTTCGTCCATTGCATGCAATGCATATTTAGGAAGCATAGGTGCTTCATCCATGAGAAATACTTGAACTTTAGAAAGTTTTTGAGCTTTACAGGAGCCCGGTTTGATTGTGGAACTTGACTTTGGTGAAAGGGGCACCTTCAATCCAAATGTTTTGTGTGATGTGCGTCCTCCAGGAAGTAGAATCGAAGCAATGCCTGTAAAAGCCATACACTGCACATTAAAGTTCCCTCCTCGCAGAAGGTAATACAAAGTCTTGTATATGAAAGTTTTTCCAGTACCACCAGGTCCGTCAATAAAAAAGCAATTTGATTGAATATTCTCATCATTGACTGAACGAAAGATAGCATCCACAATTTCAATTTGTTTTCCTCTAAGACGTTGATACATTTATTGACCAATAACTGCTGATTCATTGAAATTTGACAATTCTTGATTCGATTCAGTTTCATAATCATCAATATCATCAAATGAAAACTTTTCAACCCAATATTGAAAATTTCTACCTTCTGTCGCTTCTGAGTCGAGTTTATGGGCAATTACACGGTGTGCTCGCTTGATAGAATCTTCAATTGAAATTCCAGTTCTTTCACCTTCATGAATGAAATCTTCTGCGAGATCTTGCTTAAACATTTCCCACAGCCGTTTTGGGTTTTCTGGTGAGCCTAGAATCAAAATCTGTGTAAAAAGTGTTCTCATTGCCCTTGGCAGTTTTGAGCTTGCAGATTCGGACAATCCTTCAATCCATTGTTGGTCATCATAGCATAATCCTCGTGCTAGACAAGCTTGCTTGTATGTCGCTTGTTCAATATTATTCACTGTCAGTAAATCCTTAAAGCTGGTTGCATCTTTTACATGATACAATAACAGTCGTAAGTGATATAATTCGGGCTGTACAACAAAATTGACATTATGTATTCTTCCAAGAACTTTTATCTGTCGTACTCTTTGAATCCATTCACTGTTTCTTGCATCCCATCTAAAGTGTTCAGGCATTTGCCAGTAGTAATAATAGATTGGCTCTTCCTCCGTGTCTCCATTTGATTGTCTAATTTCATGTTCTTCCTTAGCCTTTTTATTGTGCTTGAAATATGCTTCCAGAGTCGAACCTTTTTGTCCTGTATCAGCTAAATTTTCCTGAGCCTGATCTAAATTTACAATTCTGTACTGGCCAGGAAGGTGAATTGATAATCGTAGCACACTATGACTCTTCTTCTGAATTTCATTTCCAAATAAACGCCAACATGCCTCTGGTGGAGTGATGCATCGACCCTCAACATAAGTATTTGCTTCATTGTACATGATTTGTCTTCCTTCTTCAACAACTTTAAGTGAAGCACAATCAAACCCTTTATATATGTACTTGTATAGATACTTCACAGCCATAATGCTTCCAACATATTCAACGTTTATATGACAATTGTACTTTTTCAGTAAATATGCATTATAAGAAACAACATGACGATTATCTCTTGTTATGCGGCTGCCATCAACACTCTTGCGATACACTGCACTTTCATGAGAGAAATCTCGACTGTGAGGGTCCAATTTGGGATCATAACGCCTTCGATAATTTGGTTTTGCATTGTCTGCCAATGAAGATACATCCTTAAATGATTTTGGAAATTGAAAGCGGCACTTCATACGTCCACTTTTATTTACCATGCATGCAGCGTTTGGGTTCTGTTCGTCACAGGGGTTATGAATCATCCAATCTTACAAGTTCTCTCAGATCTGTATCTTCAAAGTCGGGAATCTCTGCAGAAATGAGATCATCCAGTTCTTCAGGATTATGAATCTTGTCTTGAGAACACATAATTAGAAGAAGGTGAATGTGAGGAAGACCTCGCTTTTGAAATTCAAATGAATATACATAAGCAGCAACTTTTCCAAATATCTGCTTCTTATCAAAATCTTCAATTATTTCATCAAATTTCAATTTTGCAACTCGAGTTACAACATCTGGTCGGTCTTGAGGAAGTTGTTGTATAAAAGATCCATTTTGTAACTGAATGTGCAAAGCGTTTTTTATTTCAGGCCAGTTTGCATTACATGTCATTGTTATGAAGAAATCTGGAGAACCAAGACGGCGAACAATTGCCATAGCATCTTCAAATTGTTCAGTATAATAGCGTGTTGACCCTGGGAAAGATGATGGGAGAATGACTTTCTCTCCAACTGTAGCTTTGTTTTTTTCTACTAAGTCGTTTATCAAACGTGTGACTTCTGTATAATTATCAGCAAGAATCTTCTTTTGATTTGCTTTAATCCACTGGATACGATCTCTTTCGACCCTAATAAAAGTGTCGACAACATACTGTTGAAAAAGTCTGCCACCAAAATGCAATGCATTAAATTGTATTTGTCGCAAGTCATGACCTGTAGAATTCATTCTTGTGGACGAATAATTTATTACTTCAGGTCGAAAAGCAAGTCTGTTCTGAGCCAACTCAAGGCGCGTTGCATGATGCCGCGAAGAATAAGGTGTAGTCAATGGTATATCAAGAGAAAAACCATCCGTACCCTGTGGGTAAAACAGTGGATAAGTGAATGGCTCAATACGTTTATCAATATTTTTTAGAATAACAATTTCCTTGTTTCGCCGATGTACAATCATTTCATTTTCTGGGAAACTCTGATCGGCATTAAGTGTGAAGACAGCGCAAACTTCATTAATGGATGGTGTATTAAATCTTCTCTAATCACTTTCCTGAGGAATTTTGAACAAAAGTTGAACTTCAGGTGCAGATAATCCTTGTGCAGTAGCTTGCTGTTCAACTTCATACTGAACTTCTCGCATCATCATATAACCCTGTGCATAACCATTCTGTGCCCTTATTACGTGCTCTAATAATTCCATGAGTTCACGACTTATTCCATAATTCAGAGGATGATGTAATCGTTCGTCAACAGCATTATCAGGATCCAAAAAATACATCTGACCGTATTAAGGTTTTTCAAATTCTCCATGTATGTCTTGAGTCGGTTGAGCAGCCAAGTTCATTTTGTGGTATACTTGTCCACATGCAATAAAACTGTATATGCCATGACTGTTGATGGTTCTGTCTTCTGACACATTGAAAGAAGAAAAGCAAAACAGGAATTCAAGTTTCTGATTCTTTTATGAAATTCTTCAGCAAGTGGATGGCAGTGCAAAAACAGTCTTGCTAACTCGTTCGCAAAATATGGTGCTGGCAGTAATAATCGTCCATGAAGACAACAATCACCAAAAGAGTCTCTATGAAGACGATTGCAAACACGTTCCTCTGGAAAATGTGATGCTTTACAATGAACGCATTTCACATTGAATTCTCCTAAAGTACTATAGTTCACATCTCTACAAACTGCTATTTTGTATGTTGGGCACCGATTTCGCAATGCCACTTCATATCTTGCTTGTCGACGTCTTTTCTCTTCTAGGCGTTGTCGTCTCTCTAGTGTACTTTATGATGCCCTACGCTGAGAAGCTCGCTGTCTTAGATCTTCAAGTCGCTGGATTCTGTCTTCCGTGCTTTCCCTTGCTCGATGCTGAAAAGCTTGCCTAGATATACTCTCAGAACGTTCCTTTCTGTACATCTGTCCTATTTCCCTTATATTTTGGCGACATTTTAATTTTGATGCACGGATAGGCCTAGCTTGATATAAGGAAGTACGATTAATTAGTTGGTCTGCATTTGAAGTACTTTGTTCTTCTGGATTAACTGGTATCACGTCATTTGATCGTTTCATCTTAAGAATATTTATTTAAACTTTTTGATTTCTAAAAACTCGTATTTAAATTTTAAATGAAAGTTGTTTTTGATTTTCTTGCATATAACTTGATGCCACATATCAGTGTTTCAGAGTTTTTAAAATGAACGTGTTTAAATATCATCCTCTGAAATAAAATGTTTATGTTGTAGTTTGATTTTAAAGACTTACTAATAACTCCCTGTTTAAAAGAATCTGAAGGTTTTTTAATTTATACTAACTCAATCACAAAACAAAAAGATTTTTTTATCAAAAAGAACAACACTTTCGTTTTCACATTTTTTAACCTCAGACTCCTCTTAGTTCAGTTCTATTTATTCTCAGTAAAGTTGAAAATGTTTTTTCAGTTCAGTTCGTATTTATTCTCAGTAAAGTTGAAAATGTTTTTTAGTTCAGTTTTTTTAATTATTATTATTTCGTCGAAAAAAAAAAATTGGCAACAATTAAATTATGGATAAAACATAGAATAATAATAAAGGAAGAAGGGGCGTACGTGTTTATTATTATTCTATGGGATAAAATTTTAAAATTTAAATGGCTTATTTATCAGAAATTAGAAGGTTCTTATTTTCACATTTTAATTAATTAAGAAAAAACTAATCATCCGATTGATAAGCTGTTTAATGCATCGGATTTACAAAAATTTTCCCTTTCATTTGGTATCTTATTTGTAAAGATGCGACTGATATTTCTAATTTATTTTCTAATATTTCTGATTTATTTTCCTCATTTTAAATAAATGTACGTTTTTCTTTTTTTTTTTTTTTTTTTTTTTTTTAAATTATTATTATTATTATTATTTTGTCGAAAAAAAAATTTTTTTCACATTTTAATTAATTAAGAAAAAACTAATCATCCGATTGATAAGCTGTTTAATGCATCGGATTTACAAAAATTTTCACTTTCATTTGGTATCTTATTTGTAACGATGCGACTGATATTTCTAATTTATTTTCTAATATTTCTGATTTATTTTCCTCATTTTAAATAAATGTACGGGTTTTTTTTAATTATTATTATTTTGTCGAACAAAAAAATTGGCAACAATTAAATTATGGATAAAATGTTAAAATTTAAATGGCTTTTTTATCAGAAATTAGAAGGTTATTATTTTTACATTTTAATTAATTAAGAAAAAACTAATCATAAATTCGAAAATCTGACTTCGATGTGCACAATGACCCTTCGGGGGGCACCTTTGTGTTAAATCTCGTGACTGTCCGAGCTACCGTTTTCGAGATCAGTGAAATATACGCATATTGCTCACTTAATAGTATAAGATTTGCTCATATCATGGAGTAAAGTGATAAGCAGTTTTATCCATACTTTTATTTTAAATTAATAAATGGAAATATAGTTTACGCTGCACTGAAAAAAAAATGTAACTGACATCTAAAATCTAAATTGTGGCTCTAGAAAAAATAGTTCCATGTCATCTTTATAAATTCTAGTCCCCTTTGAAAGTGATTTCTAGAAACCCCTATTAGAATTCTAGAGCGTTTGTCTATATTCTCGAGGTCAAAGGTATTTACGAGTCTCTGCAAATAAATGCGAGTACAAGAGGTGGGTTTCAGCAACTATAATCTTGGTTTATTACCCAATTCTAGAAAATCAAGCGAGATCTTCGCGCAATACAAAAGATTCAGAATATAGTTTCATCATTTAGAAATGTGTAGACTAGATATTCCCGATCATTTCGTCTATTCCGTTTATTGGCGTGTCTCATGCGCATAGCTCGGAAATCTATATTTCTAGTTAAAGGATTTAGAATATGACCACTTATTCAATCTAGATGAAAGCAGTATATATACATTTTTTTTTCAGTGTAATACAAATAAAATTTGGAAAAAATCCCATAATTATTTGGGTTATATATATGTAACTAAATTCAACTTACTCTAAAGATGATATTTTCTGAATTTTTATAGTATTTCTTCGAGATTTTCATGCAATAGTTCTGTACATTAAGCTAATAAATTATGAAAAATAATTTTTTCTTCGATTGGGCATTAGCAATTAAGCTTTATTCAGTGAGAATAGATATATTTCATCATGTATTAACCCATTTTATCCCAATTTATTTATTTTGCTCAAATTTGAGAAAAAATATATTTTTTAAGGTTAATTGAACCTAAATAAACTAAATACAACAAAATTTGAATATATATATATTCTGTATAAGAAATCTTATCCACCTTGTACGCAGGACATTGAAACAAAGAGGATGAAATTTGCATTAATATGTTTTAGTGTTCTCTTCAATAGTGAAAGCAAATTCTGTTTTCTATATGCTATTTTTCAGCTGTCCTTTAAATAGGACAATGGGATAAAATGGGTTATTAACATTTGAGTTCTTCGTGCAGTATGTAATCTTTATTGTAGCAAAAAAATTGTACACATGTTATAGGTCACAGTTCTACCAACTGTATAGATTTTGGTGAATTTACCAATTGCAGTTTTTGTACAGTGACACAAAGAAAAAAAATTTATCGTTATGGCCTATGGGACCAAATTTTTAAAAGTGCGATAGCATCTAAACGCTTTATTCAATTTATTCAATTGAGCTGAAAATTTATATGAATATTATAAATCACTGTTGCACTAACTATAAGCATTTTGGTGAATTTTGGTGAGCATTTGGTGAATTTCGAGCATTTATAGGTTTTTACAGAGACATAATGAAAAATGCTTTATCATTATGATCTTATGGGCTCAAAGTTCAGTAGCATTAAAAAAAAACATCGTGTAATATATGGAGAAAAATACTCAAGCACTCTATTATGGTTTTCTCTCTTTTGTTTGTTTAACAACTCCTCTTTCTTTACTTTATCTACAAAACTATTAATTACTCAATGTTCGGAAAGTGGAGTGGAGTCACTCCAGATATATATATATTTTTTTTCTTCTTTTTGAATCTGAACTTTTTATTTTTATTTTTATTTTTTTCAACCTTATTCATTAATTTTTTTGTTTCATTTTCTTAAATTTATTATTTCATTTTAATCATCTGAATAACATAGCAACGCCCGTATTTATTTAATTAATTCGTTTGAAAATGATTTCATTAATTTATTTATTTAATGTGTTTATCGAAAAAAATGGTACTATAGTAAAAAAGATTAAATTAATTAAAATTTCAGTTTAATTAAAATTTATTTACTATTATTTATTTATTTAATCAATTTGAAAGGAATATCTTCCTTTTTAATTTATTGTATACGTCGGAATCAAATGGTAATGTAGTATAAAGAGCAAGAGCTATTAAATTAATGATTTCAAAACTAAAACCTTTAAGAGATGCTGAGATATAGTCATTTTTTAAATTCAAAATATATTTCTTGAACAATAGTAACTTTTCTTGCCCGATAAATATATAAATTGAAGTTTACAATATAGACGTTGAGGGGAGGAGCCCAAACCCGATACAACAAGGACGGGAAAGTGGCTAAGCTGCGATTACTCGAAGTGAGGTTAAGAGCAATTTCAAACGATTTTTTTTTTTATGATTTTACTTATAAAGCGATATAAAAATATAAAAATAGTGATTCACATTTTTTATTTATTTATTTAAATAGAGCGACAGCAATTTTTAATATACCCATACACATATAGTTTTATTATTTAGATAAGAAAATAGGAACAGATATAAAATTTTAAATAAAATAACAAATAAATGTTTAAAAATGTCAATGGCTAAACATAAAATTAATAAAATAATTAAAATAATGAATTAATATTTAAAACAAAATTGTTAAATGTTGAAATGTACATGTTTTTCGCATTAAAAAATAGCTGATTAAAAATATTAAGTAATATTGTGATTTTAATTATTACAAGTATTATGAAAATAAAATAATTAACATTTAAATTTTAATTCGTTGGGACAAAAAGTATATATTTTAAAAATTGTTTTTTAATGAATTCTACTTTTGTGTGTGCGTATGTAGAAAATATGCAATAAATAAGAAAACCAAATTATTTTTATTTCAAAATGTCCACACACCGTAAAAGAATATGCAAACAAATCGCTGCAAATTTTCATTTTTTAAGAACTCATACTATTTACATATTAAAAAATAAATAAAATAAAATAAAAAATTAATCTAGAATTAATAATAATAATAATAATAATAATAATAAATTAATTAGGATATAAAACGAATAAATTTGTTTGATAAACCTAAAAGAAAATAATAATAATAATAATAATAATTGTTTATAAGTTTGTGAATGTTTTGAAATCGCATTTCACAAATTCATTTAACAAAATTAATCACAATGAAAACATCTTGAAACGCAGTAATTAGCATTGTTAAGGTAGATTAAAATCATTTTTGATAAGCTCTAGATAATAAAACTTTTTTTTTTCTTCTGCTTTATTGCATGTTCCTATAATGAATTACTAAAAGATAAATGAGTAAAAAATAAATAATTAATTAATTATTATGTTTTATGTAAAAGCTGAGTAAATTTTGAAAAAAAGAGTTACAAGAAAATTTCTTGCATAACACAATTGTTATCAATAAAATACATTTAATAAAACTCTAACATATTTGAGGGGATATTACACGAAATGTTTTTATAACAATGTACTCTAATTATCTGTTTTAATAAAACAATACACGATAATGAATAATTTGAAAGTGTTTAAAAATATAATACATAATTTTTGCCTTTGACAGTTTTTATCCTTTTGTTGATGACTGTTAAATTTCTGATTTGAAGATTTTAGTTTTTACTGATTTCAAAATTACAACTTTTTTACTCATATTTATTTAGCTAATTATCTCAATAATTTTTTTAATTTATTAATGAATAAGAATGTTCTTGTTTTTAAAAAATAAAATTATCTTTTATCTTAAAAAATAAATAAATAAATAAATAAATAAAAATAAAGGTATAAATTTCTTACACAGAGAAAAAAATATATACTGCCTCATCTACAGCGAATAAGTGGTCATTTTCGAAATCCCTAAACTAGAAATATAAATTTCCGAGCTATGCGTATAAGGCGCTCTAATAAGCTGAATAGAAGAAATGATCGAAAGTTTCTAGTCTATACATTTCTAGATGGCAAAACAATATTTTGAATATTATGAATCCTTTATATCGCGAGAAATTCTCACTTTATTTTCTAGAATTAGGTCATAAACTAAGATTATAGTTGCTAAAACTCGCTTCTTGTATTCGCATTTATTTGCAGAGATTTTTAAATAAGTTTGGCGTCGATAATATAGGATAACGCACTAGAATTCCAATATGGGTTTCTTGAACTCGCTTTCAAATGGGACTAGAATTTATAAAGATAACATAGAACTATTTTATTAGAGCCACAATCTAGATTCCAGATGTCAGTTACAGATTTTTTTCAGAGTGCACGACTTCATAATTGGTAATATTGTTTCAAAAAATAGCCCGTCTTCTTCATTAGAAATGTTGTAGCATAAGAATCTATTGAGAGACACAAGTGAAACGGAAGTGCTCCATTGACTTCTACTGTAAATGGAATTCACAACAAACTTAATGACTTAGAGACAAATTTGAGGACTTGATAGCCAAATCGAAAGGAAATAGTTAGTCAAGATTTACCAAAATCTCGAAGCTCTATCTCAATTAGGAATGAAGTTACACGCCTTTTCCAGTATGATCTCATCCCCAATCACAGCTAACCATCGCTGAAATAATCGCCAAGACAATAGAATTAGAGACCCATTTTTGGATAAAGTCAATGAGTGTTCCGTCTTTTGAGCTGTGCGATGAACCCCGAGAAAATGTTGATCATTTTCCCTATACCTTCGATAAACATGTTCTGTTATTTACAGAACGTTGTTTACTTGATTTTTTGGCTCATTAAAGTGCATTAGTAAATTAGAACTTTCCTACTTGTTTATAATCCACTTCCTACACACAAGAAATATCAACATTTTAGTTTTAATCGGAGTGATTTACCATGCGTCCTGAGCTGAGCCCTTTTATACGTATATATGGTAACATGTTTTTGTGAATATCTGATGTAAAACGCTTTTATATGTAAAATAGTATTAATTTTTAGTACTTCAACTGGTATCAATCGAAAGTATATGACCTAAATAAAAAGAAAAAAAATAGGCTGCCTGTCTTTTTCTTGGCCATTCTATAGGGTTGTCTGGTGTAAACAGGTGGGTTTGGATGAGTAATTTACTCTCATCTGTTTTTTAAATAAAATATGTATGAAAATGAAGATAATTTAATTGCAAACACGATGGTACTAGGTTGCTTAAGGAAAAATTAGCAAAACACAGGGTTATCTAACATTAAAGTACGAATATTCGAATAAGAGTGTAGGACGCTTAAGAGAAACGTCGCACGTATGCGAGAGAAAAAGATGTATTCTAGACTGTAAAGAAACTTCTTAAACAGATCGATTCGTCTAGGAAACGAAAGGTTTTAATATACAACACGATTTGTTTCAGATATGCAACGAAATATGCGATCTCATTGAAAATAAAATATTTCGAAATACTTCTTTCATTACCAAAGAGACTGACTTCGTTGCGGATCTGAAGCAAATCGTCTATCTGTTTATTTATTTTTTCTTTCTTTTGATATTCTGATCTTTGCAGAATAATCCATGAAATATACTTATTTTGGTCTGAAATTTCTATCACCTTAATTAAAGAAGTTATCAAATGAAAATTCCGAGTTAATAATTCTCTTCTAGTTTATTTTCCAACTGCAGAAATCAAAGTAAAAATTTTCCTATTACTTTGATTTTTTAGTCTTTGACATCCTAGTCACCAGGTAAATTAACATTTCATGAATACTGTAAACATTTTTAAAAAGTTAAAAAAAAAAATTAAAAAAGAAATCGAAAGATTGTCATCTTCAAGATAAGAAAAATAAATGAGAAAACCAAATTAATCAGCATACCTTATTAACGAATATTAATGCTAATGCAAGAAGCTGGGGTGATATCATTTTAAACGTCTGAAAACAGCATATTATGATGCAGCTCAAGTGAGCTTTTTGTTGAGTTTAGAAAAAACATTTAACAACAGATCAAATCCCCGCTATAAACTATCGGAGATGTTGTCCATTAATGAAAAAACTCTCGAGTGACTCTACTGAAAGAAATCATTAAATATATAAAAGGTAAATTAAGAATAGGTGTTCAAGTATTTTTCACCAAATTTTATATCGTTTAATGGATCCCAATGTATTTAAATTCTTTTGTGCATCAATAAATTGTAATTAGAGAAACCCAAAATGAGGTTAATCACAAAACTGAATTCAAAACTGGTGCACAATCAATATTTAAACTTTGAACTTCTCCACACACCATAAAATTTAAGCCAGTGCAACCGGTTTCGAAAGAACGAAGCCTCTCTTCTTCAGGTGCAAAAAACACGTGCTACTGCCTTGGAGGCAAAGCTCGCTTAAATTTTATGTTGTGTGAAGAAGTTTTAAAATTTAAATATAGATCTATAAATTGTAAGTTCGAAATAGCAAACATATATATATATATATATATATATATATATATATATATATATAATACCTATTTGTTTTTTAAAATGTTACTCTTGCCACTATTCATTTAGTGTGTCTATCTCCTCCCGAATGAGATCGTCCTCAGCGTCAGAAAAGGTACCAATGTCATCAGAATATTCCAAGAAGCATGTTTCTCTTAGTTATAAATTTCCAATACTTTAATTAACAAAAATATCAATTAAAGACTTTGATTTAATAAAGGTACTCTACCAACCTTCAAATATCGCTTAATCACCAACTTTCAACTCTTAATCACTTTTTTTTTTTTTTTTTTTTGGTTTGAGACCTCATGGTCACGAAGGAAAATAAAATTGTCCTCCATGGTGTAAAAAAAAAGAAAAAAAAAAAAATCGGGAAAGAAAAAAAAAAAAAAGAAAAAAAAAGATATTGAAAGATCAATTGCATGTGATAGGAAATCACGTTAAGATACTTTTAAAAATGTTAAACGGTTTAACAAAGTGTGGAAGAATGTATTAATAAATTTATATTGTTCCTTAGAAGTGTATTTTTATCTTACATTTGGAATGAAGATATAGATAACTTTGAAGATAATGAATCTACGTAGTGGGTACTGATTTGATTTCTGACGTCCTTTGCGAAAACATATCGCAAAATGGATATTAGTTTATATAATATAACTTTAGCATAAGTCCCCTTTCACGGCCTTTTGTTTTTTGTCCCATTCTAGCGATGAATTAAAATTGCTATAGCAGTTGCGAAAGTAAAGACCTTGACGAAAAATGTCTGAACTACTTTAGTACCAAATTTTAAATTTAGCTAAGAACGTCCTGCAATAAAGCCGTTCACAATTATTATTATAGCATTTAAGTTAAGCTCAAAAGCTTTTAAAATGAAATATAACAGACATCAAAACATAGCAGTAGTTTATATAAAGATTTAGTTTTTGAACTCAGGACATACTTACACGATTGGGTGAATAAAAACAGCTTTTTCTACAGGATTCCTTAGGGGCTTTTGAAATTTGGTGCTGAAGTAGTTCTAAAATGTTTCGCCAAGAATTTCATTTCCGGGACCACGATAGCCTTTCTAACTCTTTCCACATATTGATAAATATAGATAAATCATAAAATACTGCGAATAATAATAATGAAATATTTACAATGTTCACATAACTTATCCATTTTCAACGTCTCTGACTAGATCATATTATAGAGAAAATGCATTTATAAAAGTTGCATCTTTACTTCTACAAAAGTTATTAGAAAACCTAGCCTTATATTAAAAAATATATAGAATATGCTATATTGTCATAAATTAACTAAAAAATTCAATAGTAGAAAGTATAAAGACTAGAAAATGCAGATATTAGATTAATAAATGAATAAATAAATAAATAATAATAAAATACTTTGCTAAACAATTCACCGAAAACTTTTGAAAAAAGTTTAATAATTGCTTAGGGTGTTTTATAATAAAGTTGTACTGCTAAATTATCTAGATATTACAATTTTTCTCTATTCTAAAAAAAAAAAAAAAAAAAAGAGTAACTACTGCCGCTGTTAATTTTGTGTGTCTAGTATATGCTTCCACGCAAAATAGTGGCAAATTGATATTAAGTTTTCTAATGTTAAACTTTAGACAGGGACTATGACAGTACTTGTCACGCTGGTATTTTAAAAGAGTCCGTCTCTGAAAGTTAAGACAGGTTTTTGACACATCATTCCATTTAAAAAGACAATATAGTAATAAATAGTGTGCATTTCAGTTCTATACAAAATATGAGAATTTCTATAAAATTGTTCTGTGTCTGTCTTGCGATATGCACTATTAGTACCCCTACTCAGTGAAATGCAAATCTGTGAACAGGGAGGAAACGCCTCATAAAGATCGACGAATAAAGAGTGTCGGGTTTTGCATGCAGAACGAGAATGGAGGCAAAACCCTCTAATGTTGTAAATTAAAGCTTTATATTCTCAAAATAAATCCATCCATTTTAGATTTTTTTTTTTTTTCTTTTTGTATACGGTACATTTTTTTCTATCGCATATGTGCAACGCTTCTTTTCCGCGTCCCACACTCTTACTCGAATATTCGTACTTTAATGTTAGCTAACTTCGTATTTGGCCAATTTTTACTTAGGCAACCTAGTACGATGGTACTAGGTTACCATTAAGCCTAGGTTTGCAATTAAATTATTTTCATTTTGATACACATTTTGTTTATAAAATAGATGAGAATAAATTACTCATCCAAACCCTCCTGTTTACACCAGGCAACCCTATAGCATGCCCAAGAAAAAGATAGGCAACCTATTTTTTTTCTATTTACTTAGGTCATGTACTTTCGATTGATACCAGTCTTTTCAAAAAAAACAAAAAGTAAACGAGGGAAGGAACCGCTAAAAAATTAATTAAATTGTGTTTAATTAAAGGTAGCATGGCCAGGATATGGTTAGGAAACCTAAGCGCAATTTGTTTGTTTATGTGTTACCTTTTATTCAAAATATCTCTCATAAAAAAAAAAAAAAAAAAAAAAAAAAACAGATGAGTGTAGTTCAAAGGAAGAGATCTTAGACTAAAAGTGTGCGTCTAAAAATGTTCTATGCATGTCTGAAATTTAAAATCATTTCTTTCAGGCGAGTATGTCATAATACATTATTTTTATGTATAATAATACAATACAAAAAAATGCAATAAAGTATATTTTTTCCAATAGAATATGGTAATATTTAATAATTCTGAGAGTTCATTAACAGGTCCATCTAAAATATTCTGAGGCATTATATAAAATTTATAGATGTGCATACATTTTTTTTTATTACTTTTACTTTTTTTTTTTTTTTTTCTTTTTTTACATTTTTCAATAAAGTTTTTAAAATATTTGTCTTTGTCTTATTTTAGTATTTATGATGTAATGTGTAAGTGCAGTTGAAAAAAAAAATTATAATCTTACCTATATCTCTTCATTAAAGACTTTTTTCAGCTTACTTTCTCTGTCATAAACCTTCTACCGAATCAGAGTTAAAAAAAAAAAAAAAAAAAAAAAGGAAAATAAGTTAGAATAATAGAAACATATCGTTACAAATTCGGTACCAAATGAAAGGGGCAATTTTTCTGAATCCAGGAGTGCAAACAGTTTTTCGACACGACAATTAGATTTTTAAAAAATAACTATAGTATTAAATTTAGGAGGCAGCTACTTTTGTGTAATACATAAAATAAATTAGAAATATCAGTCCTATAGTTACAAATTCCATACCAAATGAAAGGGGAGATTTTTATGAATCCAGGGATGCAAACAATTTTTCAACACAACAATTACTCTTTTTTTTATTATTATTAACTAAAGTGTGAAATTTAGGTGACAACACTTCATTTTAATCTTTCCATACCTTTTAGTGTGAATCAAGCTAATAGAAATGTCTTTAATTTTTTTTTAATTAAATTAAATTAAATTTTTATTGTTAGTTAAAGAATTGTAAGGAAGTTAATTTGGGGAGGAAAAATAGTAATAGGTATAGAAATTCAAGCTTCCAAATAACTTTAATGCAAAATAATATACACAAAATTTAACATGTCTAAATATGTAAGCGATAATAAATATATATATGTATATATATATATACATATATATATATATATAAGAATTTTTTCTTTATATATAAATTTTTATTTTAAATTTTATATAATTTAAGTACACCCAAGAAAAATACCCACATATTTAAATCAACTATGCCTTTGATATACGGGACTTCATGCACTGTTAAACTTGATCTTCGCGTCACAAGCATGAAAAATTTGCTGTGGCAGGGAATTTAATTTAAGCCTAGTAGAAGACGATAGCTCTTACTTTCCCTAAACTTTCTTATCTGTTTTCAAACTTCGTATTAAGTTTATACTACCTCACAGAAAAGTATTTTGATCTTTTCTTAATAGTAAACTCGCAAAAGATAAATTAAAGTTACATGGCTATCTGACCATGAACTTTACTTTAAAGAGACAGTTTTACTATCTTTTAACTTTCATTCAATTATTGTTAAATTAGAACCAGAATTAAGAAACACTTTCATCACCAGTAGTGAAAATGTGTATAAAGAAATAAACTATACGCAATTTATTTTTATATTGAAACTATTCATCTCATTTTATTTGTTATATACAGGATTATTTGTTATATACAGGATGGTTCAAAAGGTCATACCTAAACGGCCCATATGACGGATCAGGTCATGAAGAGTAAGAATTATATGGGAAATAACGTCGGATACGTGATCGTGATAGTGCAGTTGCATCGTAACCGTCACGCAAAATAAATAAATAAATATAAGATAATGAATCATGTAAAAGGACTTTTCACTGAGAAAAAATTCTGTAACTAACATCTCGAATAACATTTTTACTTAAAAATACTCTTATTGCTTAAAAAACTGATTTTATTCACTATTCTAGCTTCATTATTTTTAAGTTACAATTTTATGTCTTGCACGATTTGGAAAGAAATTTATTACTTTATAAAAATCAGTCTCAAACCGTTTAAAGGGCGTTTATTTAAGTTACGAAAATTCGGTTCAAATGTTCAGAGAGTTAATAGTAATTAATTTTCTTCCATACCCTACAAAGGATGTGAGGTTTCGGCTGATGTGAGTTATTTCAATGTATAGTGCCCTGAAATCAAATAAAAGTAACAGTAATTTAAAATGTTATGTTGAAGAAATGAATAACTAAACATAATAAAACTTATCCAGAACTTTCTGATTTTTTCTTAGTAATAATTACAGCTTTACGTTTCCATAATAATTAAAAGAAAAAAAAATGCAATACTGAACAAACTAACTTTTACTTTGCAATAAAAACCACATTAAATATTAAACAGAAAGCCGAAATACTGATATTTTATCAGAGTTAGTAAATGATTGCAATTACATGTTTAACGTCCATAATATGTTAATACTACCCCATCAGCTCAAGAATAAGAATATAAATTTTTGTCCTACCTAAAAAGAAAAACAACTACTCATTATAAACACATATACACAAATTGATTTAATGATGATGGTTAAGTAAAAAATAATTACATGCTAATATAAAGCAATCTTCTGTTGCATTTTATCGAATCTTAATTTTATAGATTCTTTGTATTTACGATCGCGCTGCTTTCTTTCGCTAATACTAAGAAGCGTAATTTCAAAAATGTTGATGTAATTCACATAAAATTGCCAAAGATATTAACTAAATGTATTCTTATTTTAAAAAAATTATTCATATAAATATATATATATACGTCCATTAAGAATATTTAAGCAATAACATGATTTAAATTTTTAAAAAATGTTTTACTTTTTCTCAAGGCTAAACATATGTTTAAAAAAAAAGAAGCGAAATGGTGCAATAACCCTTTATCTACTGACGATACTTTAAAGTACCACTAGTTTGAAAAACGTATAAAATCCAAATTTATGGAATAAATAGGAAAAATATTTATGAGAATAGAACGTATTGTTACGTATTCGGGGGTTCATGAATTGTCTGTAAATGAAAGGTGAATTTCGCAGAAACCTAAAAGTTTATTTACAGAAATTTTAGAAGAATACAGGTCTATAAACCAAGTATCAACTTCAGTTTCACAAGTAAAAAAATCTGAAATAATAGCTGACAACATCAAATTCACAGCATAATAAACTGTAACACAGCAATGTCTGTAATTAAAGAGGTTCAATGCTCTTTATGTAGAAATCAATGCCTTCACGAAAACTGACTCCCTTGGCTGTGAAACGATTCCTTAAAGGCGTAGAAAACTGAGAATGTTCCATTAATAACTTCGGTTCTAATCGAATTACGGCTTAGATTTTTGGTATATTGATAATAAGGAATTTCTGTCCACGGTCGCCAAAAAAGTCGCTAGATTTGACGTCAAGGATATTATTTGCCTTGGTGAACCTTTTTAACAGGTTTTTAACAGAAAATTGTATTTTAACAGAAAATGTTCATGCGAAAAGAAGCTAGAAATGCATAAAATTAACATTTTATAACCTGACAAAGCCTCTTTGAAAGAAATTACATGAAAATAACTCCGTACAAGTTCGTTCATATTTACAAGTTCGTAACAATATATAAATTACTTATAGCTAGACACTGCAAGAAACAGTTTGTTTTTCCAGAAAACGTTTTATAAAGTGGTCTTATTGTTTTTCGCGATTTTCAAATGTGTTATAAATAATGTCCATGTTACCTCAAGAATTTCTCATAAATCATAGAAAAAAAAGTATGAAGAACAAAAATTAAATACTTTTTTACGTTTTTTTAAAGTCCAAATATATTTTTCGACCTATAGTCAGCAGCACAAGTATCCGAGCACTAGCAAAAATTACTATATTAAAAAAGTAGACTTAGTAATGTTTTGCTAAATAAATCCTTGTCAAATCATGTTCTTAGACTAACTAAGAACATGATTCGACAAGGATTTATTTAAAAAACTGTGTTAAATATACTTTTCTATACAGGAGCTTTTCCTAGTGCTCGCATACTTTCGCTACCGTCTGAATATACCCTAGGGGAACACTAAAGTACCCCCTAAAAAAATCCTCATTGATTACTATGATGAATTTATATGCACAAGTTACTGTTGCAAATTACTGTTTTGTATTTGTAAAAGCTTGAATGTACACGCATTTGAATATAACACTATCTATATATTTCTCTAACGTGGACCAGTTTCAATTATTTTTTGTCGAAACGATACGATACGCGAGGATAAAAAAATAATTTTGATACATGAACAATATTTAATCACGCGGACTTAGCCCAATGGACTAATAAGAGAAAATGACGACATTTGTCTTATGAGATTATTTTACGAAAAAAATGTATTTTTAACAGTTGTTTCTTCAGAATCTTTGCAAGCATCATTTTAAACCTAGCAATATGTTAAAGATATATACAGAATATGAACTTTTGTGTCATAAATTGAATAAAAAAACACAATCATAAAAAATATAATCAAAATAGGAATTATTTTATTTATTTTATTTATTTTATTTATTTATTTATTAAAAATAATAATAATAATAATAATAAGTCATCACCAACATGACGGTAAAAATTTAGAAGGTGCGGTGGGAGTCCTATAGTAAAACTGTACTGCCTGTGGAAGTATGGAAATTGGGTCGTGAACTATGAATTTTATTTGGAAAACTTTCTTCGAATGATTTTGGTTTCACTATTGTGCAATATTAATTTGGTTTTAATAATAATTTGGCTTCTGGTAAATTAAAATTTTAATTAGGTGATGAAATTGGTATAACATCTATGAGTTTCAAATTTTAAAGGCAAGTAAGAAAATAAATAAAATGCGAATATATCGCACGGGTTTGCTAGTATTAAATAAAAACAAATTTTACGGAAAATATTTAAATTAAGAAATGTATAGTTTTTGCATACTTTAAAAAATTTTCGCTATTAACTAGTTTAGATAAAGGGTAGAGGACAAGGGACTTATACATAAACCAATTTTGCAAATTACGGTTTTGTATTTGTAAAATTTTGAAAGTACACGCTTTTAACTAATTTAGATAAAGGGTAGAGGATAACGGACTTTGTAAATCATTTCTTGCAAATTACTGTTTTGTAGTTATAAAACTTTGAATGTACAGGCATTTAACTATAACACTATATTACATAAAAACGAATTTTATAAAAACTATTTAAATTTAGAAATGTATAGTTTTTGAATATTTTGAAAAAATTTTCGCTATTGACTAATTTTTAATTTGTACGGTCGATTTTACATTATGGCAGTTAATAATAAATTCTCAACAAATCTAATTACTCTTTTGTGCATTCACTGATTCACTGATAAGATATTCTTTTTCCAATTTAGATGCTGAATTTGAATGTGAAATTTAGTACTCATAACATATAAAGCTTGTTAGTATATTAACCTATCAATCAACAACGCATTATTCGACTGTTTAGAATATTTTATTAAATTACACTGAGAAAAAAGTCTGTAACTGACATCTAGAATCTAAATTGTGGCCCTACAAAAATATTTCCACGTACATCTTTATAAATTCTAGTCCCCTCGGAAAGCGAGTACTAGAAGCCCCTATTAGAATTCTAGAGCGTTTGCCTATATTCTCGAGGGCAAAGTTATTTAAAAATCTCTGCAAATAGATGAGACTACAATAGGCGGGTTTCTGCAACTATAATCTTGGTTTATTACCAAATTCTAGAAAATCAAGCGAGAATTATTCGCAATATAAATGATTCAGAATATTGTTTCACCATCTAGAAATCTGTACACTAGCAATTCTCGATCATTTCGTCTATTCAGTTTATTGGCGTGCCTTATGGTCATAGCTCGTAAATCTACATTTCTAGTTAAGGGATTTAGAAAATGACCACTTATTCATTCTAGAGAAAGACGGTATATATATATATATATATATATATATTTCTGAGTATTCCCCAGTGGAACACTAAAGTACCCCTATAAAAATCCTCATTAATGAGTATGATGAGTTGATATGCATAAATTTTATCGAATATATCTTTAAATAATACCCTTAAGGAATTTAAAAAGTATGTTTAAAATACGTTTTTTGTAATTTTTCATAAAGCGATAGATAAAGGGTAGAGGTTAATGGACTGTATAAATCTTTTTTTTTTTTTTTTTTTTTTTTTTCAAATTACTGTTTTGTAGTTATAAAATTCTGAATGTGCATGCATTTAAATATAACACTATATTAAATAAAAACAAATTTTACGAAAGCTATTTAAATTAAGAAATATATAGTTTTGGAATATTTTGAAAAACATTCACTATTAACTAATATTTAATTTGTGCGGTCGATTTTACATAAGGATAGTTAATAATATATTCTCAACAATTTTAATTACTCTTTTGTGCATTCATTGATAAGTTTTTTTTTTCTTTTAATTTTGGTGCTGAATTTGAATGTAAATTATAGCATTCATAACATAAAAAGCTTGTTAGTATATTAACTTATCAATCAACAACGTATTATTCGAAAGTTTTGAGTAATTTATTAAGTTAAACATATTAAACGATGGAGAGGGAAGAAGAACCATAAGAGAAGGTATTTATTATTATTATTATTATTATTATTATTAAAATAAATAAATGAAACTTCGTATGGTGTGTTTTCTTCCATCAGACATTATAACTGGTTTTATATTAAAAGTGTAACTTATTTTACTGTGTAAGTATTCTACAATAATATAAAATTTTATAAAACAAATATAATATTAAAATAAGGTATAAATATATGCTACAATGGGGTCAGATTATCAATCTAGAAGAAGAGAAATGTAAAAAGTAAGATTAAATTTTTACGATAATTTTAGCTTATATTTAGCAGTCGTAAATATCTAAACAATGTCATTTTATTATATGTATTAGCACAAATAATTCTATACAGTATCCTGTGGAAGCTTTGAGCTCAGACCACTAATTGCTGAACTAAATTCTAGTAAATGTCGTATCATAGATCAGTCAGATTAGCACGTTATTGAGACATTTTCGACTTTTGAGTTCCTATTTAAAATATATATATATATATATTTCCCGTTTTTTTCCGTTGATTTTTCTGTTTCACTTTCTTAAATTTCATTCAAACTGCGCCTTATTTCATTTTAGTCGAGTTGTCTGAAGTGGTAAAAAACGGTTACTATATTGTTTATATTTTCTCTATTTAAATTGTATTTCATGTTGTTTATAGTTTATATGTATATAACTATTAAATGTGGTAATACTGCTTCGATATTTTCCTTACTTGTATACATTTCGATTCAGAAGCATTGTCTCAATTTTGTTTATATCTTTTTCTGAGCGATGCGATTGTTGGAACTTCTAATAATTAAATAAAATATGACATTCCTTTCCAGTAGTTCATATTTTCAAAAAACTGTTTATCTAGAGAAAAAAAAAAAAAAACTTTGAATGTTTTTTCCGTGTCATTTAATTTATTGTATCTATCAAAATCGAATATTAATATAGTAGAAGTGCTTAAATAAATTAAATTTATACTTAATTAAAATTTATTATTAAGTTTATTCATACCTGTTACAGAATAAATAATAATATAAACTAAAATATTTGTATCTACCAATTAGAAATTTTGTATGCTTCTAAATTTTTTATAAATATTGACTTTACTTAATATTAAAAGTGTATTTAACACATTTAGTAAAATAAAATTTTCTTGGTAATTTAAGTTGAATAAATCATGGTAGTCTTAAGGCAAACTTTTCCCAACTAAATATAACTTTATTAGCTCTCTTCTCTTAATTTAATGAATTTATGCAAAATATATATCTTCTCAATTTTATCACAAAAGATTTTTCTTTCATTCTAACAAATTCACAAGAATCTCGCAGATTTAAAGGTTAGTCATGTTTCAGAATATACATAATTTATATGTATTTTAACTAAGAACGAAATTTAATAATCTAAATAACTAAATATACAAAATTTCTGGGAAAGCATTAAATTTAATGAATAGTTTTATCTCGATTCAAATATCTTTGTTAAATTTTCTTATCGGATTTCTTGTTTGAAGAAGTGATAACATAATTCTGATAAAGTAAAGAGGTTTGTTCAATTTAGTTTCCTTACCAAATACATAAAAGGTAAACCTCTATTTCAGAAGGGCTTTTAAGGTAATTAAAAGTATTAAATTTTAAAGATTTCTTTTGAGAAATTAAATTCTTTTATACTATTTAGTAGAATTTTCTTTAAAATTAAACAGTTGGTTTGCTGTGTAGGTTAAAGCCGATTGACTATGTTCCTATGTGTATGTGGAATGCCTTCAGTGGGAAACTTTCTAAGGTGTCCTAGCCCGCATGTACTCAAACTTTGGAGTAAACCACGTATAACTTCGAATGGTAAGGGAAAAGACCGCGACTGAGGGTCGAACCTGGCACATTTCGTCTTCTAGCTTCAAAAGTGTTAAATGACTAAAATCATTTGTAATTTAAAAAATACAATTGTAATCACTTTGAATATTACAAAATTTCAAATTTTGTTTCCTGTTACTTTTTATTTTGTTTAAAAGTTTTATCGTTACCAGTAAGAATATTTGTGTCGGGATTAGAAGTATAATAAATTCAACATTTTTTTTTTCCAACAATAGTTATGGTTTATATATGGTTTGAAAAATTATATAAATAAAAAAAAAAAAAAAAAAAAAAAATAGTTTATGCTTATCTGGATCTGTCAAAAGACCATTGATGGAGTCTCCAGTTCCTGGAAAACTCTTCACCTGAATAGATGGAAGAAGAATGAATTATGATTCATGCATCTCGAAAGCAACTACGAAAAGTTAATTATTTACTACTTCATTTTGAAAATTTTCACCAAATCTCCTTACCAAATCTAATATTCTCGTCAGTTTAAAAATATTGTAAATATTCTTGTACCATTTATCTTCATTAAGTTCTGCTGTAAATTAAGGTTCATATTTAAATATAAACTGTAAATTAAGGGTTTTTTTTTTTTTTTTTTTTAATATAAACTGCTGTAAATTAAGGTTTATATTTAACTCCGCTCTGAAAAAAAGTAAATAAATAAATAAATAAATAAATAAAAATTTATTTGGTTTAATTTCTAACTTTGAGAAATGGTCGCTAATGCTTTAGAGGAGAACAGCGACAGTAAGGTAAATAAGCCGGATTAAAATGCCTCGAAATATATGGTTACTGATTTTGTAAAAGTGTAATTTTGCATAGCTAGGTTTCCCAGAAAAGTAACTCTTAAAAATAATTTCTTTTAATCCAAGATATGGTCGTGGTTGAATCTGTCAAGAAATATTTCGAATTCGCTTTTAATTGATGCGCATTTCTCACATATTTGTAAAGACTTACACCTAAAGTACACGTGATGAATTCTAGACGTGGAATGATAAATTCTTTTAAAGGAGCTATTTTCAACATAAACAGCTAGTGTCACAAAAAATATGTAATGACGAAAAATAAGCTCTTATTTTAAAATCGTATACGCCGCGGTATTTTTAACTCTTTTAAAATTTCTAATTTAAAAAATTTACATACAATATTGTCTTGTAATGAAGTATCCCAATCAAAATTTATTGCGTAAATTTCCTGTAACAACAACTTAACAGGCAATAAAACAGGTGCCAAAAAACGAAAGAATAAAACATTATCTGTGATAAAGACAAAATCTTTCTTTTAGTCAAGGTTTTGTAAACAAATCCATTTCTAATTTGATTAAAAAGTATTATTTTCTTTTCTAGTCATCATAATCTTTAAAATTGGTACAAAATTCTCTAATTTGGATGATGTGCTTATTTCTCTAGCAATTTATCTCATTTTCTATTTGTGTGCAAAGTCTATGTAATAAATTCAATTCAAAGGTGGTTCAACTTTAAATAATTCTTAATTGGTAGGCGAATCATTAATTCAGGTTTTAAGACTCAAGGTAAAAAAGTCTTATACAATATTTTGCTCACACTGTAAAAACTATGTCCTATTTGCTGCCAGAAATTCTCTGTAATTTGAGAAAATACGTTCTGGCAACGTAATTTTTTTGTAAATTACACGTATTTTCTAAAATTACAAATTTTTTGGCAGCAAATACATTGTAAAACCTATATCCTATTTGCTGCCAGAAATTCTCTGTAATTTGAAAAAATGCTTTCTGACAATGTAATTTTTTCGCAAATTACGCGTATTTTCTCAAATAACAGAGAATTTCTGGCAGCAAAGAGGACATATTTTTTACAGTGTAGGACATATTTTTTACAGTGCAGACTCAGAGATGAGAACAGAACAGAAAACAAAACAAAATACAGCGTATGAACAGAAGCGCGCTAAGCAGCTGGGAGAACATAGTTTCAACAGTCTACATACGTTAATCCATTTTAGCTTCAGATAACATTTCAGTAGAATATTTCAGAAAATTCATGAGTTATGCTTTGATATCTGAAGAAATTACGCTGTTGTCAATATTAAAGGTTATATCGAATTTCTGGACAAAAAATTTTTTTTCGTTCAGTGTCTGTAATAAATGGAATAAAATAACAGTTCTTAGCAGAAAAGGACTAGACATTACTCAAAACACTACCCTTATGTAGCTTATAACTTTCATAACATTTTCTTTCTTTCACCATGAAAATTTAGACAATCCCTATCTTCCTTTTGTAATTATATCTGCAAAAATACACGTCTGAAATCAGAGGTCACTCCAATGGATTTTTCTGCAAATCTAAACAAAATCTAAGTAATTATCTCTGTTAAATTTGGTCTTTTAACTAAACATTCATTAATAAAAGACGATATGCTAACGATATCGTTTCAAAAAGGAGTCGAATCTTAATCGTGACCTTATCAGGTTTAAAGGCTGGGTTATATGGCAAGTAATGCCGATTAAAATTCAATTCATTATTCATCAGTAATTCATCCACACCTTCTTCCCTCTATTCTTTGAAAACCTTGTGATATTCTTCATATTTTTGAAGATTAAGATTTTCGAATAAACTAAATGATATTTTTTCTGCTACATGACGATTTGAGGGTAATTCTAAATTAAGTCCTAACCAAGGTAACCTCACTCTGTACAGAGCATTTCCGTGAACCAATGCAAAAATCGTTCGTGTACATTTTCTTCATCTGCAGCTTTAGTTAAATTTTGCTGAGCATCTAATATTTCCATTGTTTCTAAATTGAAAATATCGAAAATTTTTAAGTCTCTAACGGCAGAACTTATGATGAATTTTTATATTTGTTTTTCACCAAATCATCAAATGTACTACAAACCGTCCAACCTAATTTTATACATTGATCTTTAACCTCATTTGAATTGTTTCACTTGTCCTGTAAGATATTTCGCATAGATGTCATTACCATAGACCTATTAAAAGAGTGGACTGAGCATTCCATTATTAAGGGAATATAAGAAAAAGTGCAAAGATGAAACCACGTGAATGTTGAAAAAGGTTACCTTTCTGGCATTTATCGCGTTATTGGCAATTTTTTGCTTTGAATAGAAATACAATATATATTTTATTATTATTATTAAAAGATACAGCAAACAAAACTAGCGTAAAACACTACAGCTGCTGGAATTTGTTATTACCTTGTTATTAACACTTTCACACAAAGTTCAAAAGTTTTTATAACTTTAGTTTGTCTATACTCGTTTTAACTCTCATAAATAATCACGCACATTTTTGAAATAATATGAGATATAATATAGTTAAACTAATTACATTTACAGAAATACGTTTAGCAATTATAAGCATTTTATAAAAATAATTACTTAAAAAGAACGAAATAATAAAATATTAAAAAGAATCTTACCTGTGAAATAAAATCCTTACTTTATATAATTTCTAGGGTTTTTAAAGTACATCTAATTACTATTTCTTGCTATAAAATTCTTTTTAAATTCAAAACAATCTAACTTTTAAAGTAAAATAAAAATTTTAAAAAGAACTTTCAAAGAAAAAGAAAAATATCGTCTGCTTAATAAAAAGCAGAGTATAGAGCATGACGAGCAAATTTCAATATTGGCCAGTTTGACTCCCTGTAGATCAACATTCACATGACCTTTTTATGAGTTATCTTTGCCACTAAAAAAGATTTCCATTGTGCCGTCCACTCTTATAGTAGGTCTATGGTCATTACCAATAAGTATCTCAATTTTCTTATATGTTTTTCTCATATCAAATAATCAAATGTTGTTTTGCATCAATTCTTTCAATATCGGATCTAGACACTAGCTAGATATCCTCCTATATTATATTTTGATATAAAAATTCCTATTTAAGAATACTTAGAATACTCGGTAAGTAATACGACACGCGCACTCTTAAATTGCATAAAAATGTAATAGACATGTATATTTTTAAAGCATAATTTAATATCTTTAAGGTACATAACAAAATTAATATATATTTTTTAAGACACATAACACCATTTTTTCCAGTAGAATAAGGTATTATTAAGGCGGCTGGTAGGTTTACAGAACACCACAAAGTTCTTTTTTATTCATTTTATCAAAAGGTTAAATACTAAAATTGTTCTTTAGAGTAAGGTGGTAATTCGCCTGATTTGAATATTTTTCCTGTTTTCAATATTAAAGAAATTATGGGCAAATGAGAATTTCCACCCTCTTAGCCCATCTACGAATTCGACCGAGATATTTACTGTTCTGACAACATATCCTGAGCTCGTTAAATCTAAATAAAAATTACTTACCGTGTTCACAACTTAACATGGGAAAAGCGTTATATATGTATATATATATATATTGAAAACCTTATACATTAAAAAACATTTTTAAACATTGAATTAGATGAAACCACGGTCTAAATTCTCCAAAATTTATACATATTGCTTATCTGTGACCTATAATATACGTATAAATTTTTTGCTCAATTGAATAAGGCGTTTAGATGCTATCGCACTTTTAAGATTTTGGTCCCATAAGCCATAATGATAAAGAATTTTTCTTTGTGTCCCTGTAAAAAAACTATAAGTGATAGATTTATCAAAATCAATAGGGTTCGTGCTACGGTGACTGACAACATGTGTACCAACTTACAGCTCATTCGAGCAAAGCGTTTAGACGCTAGCGTGTTCACTCACACACATACATACACACATACATACACACACACATACATACACACATACATACACACACATACATACACACATACATACACACACACATACATCATTGTAAAAATAGTGAGAACGGAATCAGGGAACCTTGAAACGTATAGAAACATCAAAATCTCAAATTCTGATTTTTGGCATGATTACAATACTTTCCTCACTATAGTATTCGGAAAGTAAAAAAATCTGATTTTATGACACACTGCACATTTTAAATAATCTTTTCTAAATGCTTAAATAATCTTTTTCTAAATAAAATAAATTAAGTAAAAATATAATATTCACTTATTGCGATATACAGTCATCAGAAAACTAATAACATGACTCAACAAGGATTTATTAACAAAGCAGTATTAAGTGTACTTTTTTTTATATAGGAATTATTGCCAGTGCTCGAATAATTTTGCTACCGACTGTATTCTTTACGCTTTATACTGCAACGACTGCAATTCTCTTGGAATTTTATTTTGAATTATTTCAAATCGAAGGAAAGAGGTCTTTTTAAAAATAAATGAAATGTCTTTAATCATTCTTCTTTCGCGTTTCCAGAAATATTAAGACTTATAATTAAATTGTGACAGACACAACACAAAATTTATAACTTTCATTTTAACGCATTTTAACGTCTCAGAAACTACAAAGATAAATGAGTTTTGGCGTTGTAAAATAACATTCATTAGTTACTTAACACTTAACTATGAATAAGGTTTATTAAATTAATAGGCAAAATGATAAAACTTTATAAAATAACATTAAAATTTATGAGGAAAGTTATCTTGATGCAAATATCCTTTTTAATTTCCTCATCAGTGTTATTTGCTGCAAACGAGGTAATCTAATTCCGATAAAGTAAAGCGTTTTGTTAACTTTATTGCATTAGTAAAAAAAGTTTTATTACACACTGGGGTTTGAGAAAATCGTTTTTAAAAATGAGATGTCATTTTATCACACAATTAAAAAAGATTAAAATGAGGACGGTAAAAGTTTAAATTATATATAAGGAGATAGTTTGTGGTTACTGGTAACTAAGCAACACATATTGATCAAAAAGCTTTTGTGGATTTTTATGTAAAGGGAATGTGTCGAACGAATAAGGTTTTAAATATGCTTTTCTTTATGTATAACTAGTAATAAAATGTAAAGGAAATTGTATGGATGTTTATTTAGAAACCGCACATTTTAAAACTTTTTAGACGCATGGATACGTGTATAGTTAATTAGAAAAAGATTGCAGGGTATTTATAAGTAAAGTTTCATTTACACTGTTCGTAAGATACCTTTCTCTGTACACTGAAAAAATAAATATATTGAAAAAATAAAAAAATTCTGTAACTTTCTCACAGAGAGTTTCTGTTTTCTATAAAGGCAGAAATTTACTATAGAATTACATCTCAGTCGGTCAAAGACGTATTTTTTCTGTGGCCGGATAAAATCTGCAACGATTTATAAAAATTTTGTCTGGTGGTTACATATATTTTTCTACTTTGCATAGAGAAAACAGGTTGTTTAAACAATTCTGGGAAGAGTTCATAAACCGCACAAACTCTGCTTTTGTGGATGAGAGGTAACATCGTCGCCTACAATGCGGTGGACTCTGGTTCGATCCTGGCTGGTAGAATTAGGGAATTTCATTTAATACAAGTATTTTTACGTTGTGCTTTAAGGAAAATATCTGTTTCGTACGGATATTCTCTGTATTGTTCCGTTACAGAAAGTTTTTGTCCACGTACATTTTGCATATCACACTGATATTTTCTGGTAACTTTGTTGTCAAATATTTTCTGTAATAAAAGTGGATTTTTATTTTTATTTTTATTTTTATTTTGCTTTACTTTATTTTATTTATTTTTATTTTTATTTTATTTATTTATTTGTTTATTTATTTATTTTTTGTCAGCGTGAAAGGAAACTATTGGTTAAAATATCATGTAATATGTTTTAAATTTACATGAAACTATGAAAATTTGTATTGTGATTGAAAAAAAATAGTTTCAAGTTTTTGCAACAAATATAGTCTTATATATAAATAAAGTATTGTGCAAATTAAAAGACCTGACAGTACAATACCAACTAAAATTTATTATTGAAATATAAAAATTGCGAAACTCTTTATGGTTCTGACAATAAAGGATCGTCGTTTTAATGCTCGTTTATAAGAATGGTAACTGTGGTTCATTTGTTACGAAGACGTTTTCGGGACATGAAAGAGTATGAAGAAAATGGTACGAAGTGTATTAAAGTTAGAAGTTAGAATATGAAATATAAACTCAATTTGTTTAGATTTAGTCGTTCTGTAGTACTTTATTCCATAAGACCTGTTTTCTTAACGTTAAATCTACCGTAGAAGGAACACCAGTAACTAGTTAGCACGGTTATTAAAAAAAATTAATCATCTTGCATGAATTATACTTTATGTACTCGAAATTACACATGTTTAATACATGCTTGCCAAGTCGAGACGACTAACTTTCCTTTCGCAAGTTTTTGCTCAGATAGAAGTGAACACTACAAGGGCATAAAACATTTTGCAAAAAGACAAAATCATGTAGAATGTAGGTAGGTTCCTACATATTCACATAGGAGAGTTTGCAATTTAAGGTGTAAAAATGACTGTGTATTTTTAGCTTAAGATAGCGTTTACAGAAAATGCATTCTTTTTTTTTTTTTTTTTTTTTTTGACGATATCTTCTGCAAATCCCATTACTCGTACACTAAATATAAGGCAGGACCTGAAATTTCAGCTCGATTTCACTCGCCGAAAAAAAAGTTTTACTCGCCACAAAATAGGGTTATCACTTTTTTTTTATTGCGCATTTTGGGTCTTTTATTTTTCCTAACTATATCAAGTGCTTTTACAAATATGCCTAAAATTATATATATATAAAGTGTGTCGAATATCATCATGTCTCATAATCTCTATAATCAAAAATCATTATAATGCATTGCATTCCATATTTGTAAAAGATTAAAATATCTATAAATGTAAAGAGTCATTAAATAACGAAAGAAGAAGAAGAAAAAACTTCGTCAAATAATATCCTGTGAAAATCTTTTTATTATGAAAGATTAATCTTCATTATTTACCTATTTATTTATTTAACTTTTTACATCAGAAATGTCTTTTTCGTCGATTTTATTTTTATAATCAGACGGAATGTCGATGTGTATAACTTGTTCATTGCTGTCATTTGAAATGGTCATTTCGGAATTAGTTTTCGATAAAATTGTTGCTTACAAATTATAACAAGCACAAATCCTTGGCGTTTCAGCAAAAAAAAAAAAAAAAAAAAAAAAAAAGAAAATGTGAACTGTTTTTTTTAATCATTATTCATCAAAATAAACATAGGCAATATCTTTAAAAGGGCTCGGGCTCATTTTTATGCGCCAGTATCGCACAGGAAAACCTTCACATTTTTCTTCTCTCGGATAGTGGGCGACGGGCAAAGAGGCTCTCAGATCGTCTATTCTCACTCTGCTTTAAGAAATCACAGTGGGAGAAACAAAACTGCCGAAGAGGTTAAAACTTTTATGCATGTACTAAGCATTTTTCCTTTCCCAGGATGGGACGATCGTCGGGCAGCGTGCACACAGACTCGGTCTTCCGAGAAGAGAAAAAAGAGAGGTTAAATATGAGTTTATAAGATGGCAAGATTCTACCATATTTAAATCTATAAAAATAATGTTTTCTGTCACAGTGTTGTGTAAGAATTCTGTCTATAACTAGAATAAATTTTTACTCGCCCTAGTGAAAATTCCACTCGCCAATGGCGAGCTGTCGAGCGGAAATTTCGCGCCCTGATATAAGGAATAGAAGAATAATTTTGTGCAATCACTTTTAACATATCAAGAACTTGTGTGGTTAGCGTATTTTTTTCCTGAAAAATGTTTTCACTCAGTATAAAACAAGGCAAATAAAACTGCTGCTGGTCATTTTGGTTAACGAAAACTTATCAAGTTCTTTTTTTTTTTTTTTTTTTTACAAACAGTATAGTCTGCACAATCACACGACCGCGAGGATTCGTTTCGATATTCTCACTTGTCGTTTCATTAATTGATTTTTACTCTTTCATTAATGTGCAAACTGAAGCTGTTTATATTTCGATGCGTTACTTCAAAAATTTCATCTATTACCACTGATAAACAAATGCAACTTTGCTGCCAGAAATTCTTTGTAATGAAAGAAAAATACATTTTGTCAACGTAATTTTTCCGTAATTTATGGCTGTTTTCTTCAAATTACAGAGAATTTCTGACAGCAAAGTTGCATTTGTTTTAACAGTGTACATCATTCTTAGTAAACGTCATATACCATACATCAGTATATGAGACATTTAAACTTTGAAAAATTACTCTTTAGCTGGGTAATAAGGATGCTTAGCTAAACTCATTGCATATAAAATGTATTTAACCCCTCTCTCTTCTCTCCCCCCCCCACCCCCCCACCCCCCCCCAAAAAAATCAACTAAAAAAATTCCATTTTAAGCATTGAAACCTTTTCACTCGCGATGAAATAAACAACTACAAGCACTGCCTGCTTCAAAAGGACGCTTGCATTCTTCTTCAAGTGTAAACAAAAACACATGCTACTATCTTAGACGCAAAAGGTTTTGCCTCTAATGTATTTCTACGTGTTCTTTGCACCTGAAGAAAGAGGACATGTCATTTTGAAACCGTTAGTGTATGCAGTTATTTATTTTATGGTCTGTGAAGAAGTTTTAATGATTAAATATTTATTGTTCACCCCAATTCCTTAATTTATAACCAAAAAATCTATATTATATATTTAACATGATCTATTTCACAGTTAAATAAATGAAGATACTATTCCTTAAATAAATAGTATAAAATTAGTTCTGCACATTCAAAATATCTCGGTCGATTTTTATTAGAAGCATAATAAATTGTTTTCATTTAGTTTCATCTGATAAAATACAAATATTTCTTGTTATTTGCTTGGAAAAGCAAATATGGATCATTTATATAAACCGACAAGATTAAGATTAAGAACAATGACATATAAGAGAAATGTATAGATATATTCTGCTGTTAAATAAATAAAAGTCGATGTCTTCTACATTGTTAAAAGAAAATGTAACTTTGCTGTCAGAAATTCTCTGTATTTACAGAAAAATACGTTTTGCAAACGTAATTTTTCCGTAATTTACGACCTTTTTCTCAAATTACAGAGAGTTTCCTGGAGGAAAAGTGCATTTTTTTTTTTTTTTTTTTTTTTTTTTTTTTTTTTCTAAATAGTGTAAGAATATTCTATGAAATATTTTCATAAAGCAATCAAGCGAATTGAATAAATAACTTTTGTTTTCAAATTACATAATATTTGTCATAACTGATTTAAAATTTTATACGTTTTCGTTGATTTGAAGGTTATGTTTCATTGTGATTGATAAGTTGTAAATACATTTTTCGCAAATAAAAATATTAAGAGAACGATCTTAATATAATACGAATAGATAGAAAACATGCTACTAATTTGAAAATTTCATTTTTATTAAAAGCAAAAGACTGTTTAATAAAACGCGTGAAAAAATACTTATACACATCGAAATAAAGAATTTTTTTTATATGTTAATTATTTATTTCACCCATTCCTTTCACAGGAAATAACAATATAACTGAATGCGTTTCAAGAAGGGATTGAGGTATTTGGGTTAAAATCACAAATAAATGTAAATTGAAAGCAATAGATATAAAAATAAATGATCTAGAAAGGATCGAAACACAGGTAAAACCAAGAGTCCACTGTATCACAAGCTAAATTGTTAACCCTTACACTGTAAAAAATATGTCCTATCTGCTGCCAGAAATTCTCTGTAATTTGAGAAAATACGCTCTGACAACGTATTTTTTTCGTAAATTGCGCGCATTTTCTCAAATTACAGAGAATTTCTGGCAGCAGATAGGACATATTTTTTAGTACAGCCACGGAAGCAAAATTTGTATTGTCATTTAACACTTCTCCATCCTACTTTGATACGAAATTTTCCGTATTAATGAAAAAAAATATATGCAACCATAAGATAAAATCTATATAATTGATTACAGATTTTAACTGGTTATAGAAAAAACGCTTCTTATAAAAAGCTGAAATGTACACTGTCAAAAGAAGTCCTGTTTGCTGCCAGAAATTTTCTGTAATTCAGAAAAATACGTTCTATCGACGTAATTTTTCCGTTGATAGAACGTATTTTTCTGAATTGCAGAAAATTTCTGGCAGCAAACAGGACTTTTTTTTTTTTTTTTTACAATAATAATTACCCACTAAATGTCTGTGGTTTAAGAAAACATAAATTTTCCGTAAGAAAGTTACAAAATTTTTTTCAGGAGAATTTTTTACAATGCATCTCAATATACGATAGTTGAAGCAATCGTGCATTCATATGCACGTGCGTATATTGTGTATGTAATTTCACGTCATCTATTTTCATCGAATCAAAAGAGATGTACTATAGTTCTGAATATGCGTGTATGTGGTGATAAAGTGGTCCTTGAGTGAAAGTTAAAATTCAGTTTGTGTTTTTTTAACAAATTATTGTTCAATTAGGTTCGACGGTTAAATCTTACAGTAAATAAATACGACCTAAAAAGTAAAATACATGTTCTATAGAGCCGGGCAGATGGTTAGTGTTTGAGCCAATGGATTGGTCAATAGAACTAGCGGCCTACAGATTTGTAATGATATATTATGATCAGGATAATAAAAATCCCCATGATTATTAAAAAAATTAAAAAGGAAAAGAAAAAGGAAAAGAAAACAGTTATTTTTTATTTTGAATATTCATTTGAACCTGTAAAAATATTATATATACAACAAGCATAATTTTAATTTCTGAACATGCTATAGGAAAATTTAAAAACGTACATGATTATGACACACCAATTTTGATTGAAAAATATAAATTCTAAAGTTATCGATAATTCGAAATCCTAAACAATTTATTAAATATTTCTTTCGATTTTCTAGTTAAAAAAGATAAACTTGTTTCAATATTTCATTCAGTAAATTATAAAAAAAAATAAAATCAAATTTTATACTTTTCATAAAACTTTAAAAAATATACTCTAAAAATATCAAGATGTATAGCATACACTGTCAAAAAAAAGTTTGCTGCAGTTTGCTTCCAGAAATTTTCTGTAATTCAGAAAAATACGTTTTATCAACGTAAGTTTTCCGTTGATAGAACGTAATTTTCTGAATTACAGAAAATTTCTGACAGGAAACTGCAACAAGCAGGAATTTTTTTTTGACAGTGTAGAAATGCAGAGTTAGTTATTGATATATGCTTATAAGTGATCGACAATTCTCTTAGAACTTTATTTCCAATTATTTAAAATTATATAAAAGAGGTCTTTTTAAAGTAAACAAAATTCATTAATTAAACTTTTTCTTTGCAGAAAATGTGTGAGATGCATAATTGAATTGCTACTGACGCATCGCAAAATTTATAACATTCATTTTAACGCATTTTAGCGTCGAAGAAACTACACAGACAAAAAAGTTTTGATATTGGTAAAAATCATTCACTAAATACTTAATATTTTAACCATGAATAAAGTTTAATAAATTAATACACATGTAGATAAAAATGGTCTAAAAGCGCTTTAAAATTAATGAGGAAGTTTATCCTAATGCAAACATTTTTGTTAATTTCCTCATCAATGTTCTTTGCTGTAAACGAAGTAATATAATTCCGATAAAGTAAAGCGTTTTGTTAACTTTGTTGCTTCCAGAAAAGAATGTTTCTTTGAACATTGGATTTTGGGAAAATCGTTTCTAAAAATGCGGTGTCATTTTATCAGAAATTTAAAAAATATAAAAATGAGTATACTAAAAGTTTAAATTATAAACAAGGAAGTAGTTTACGGGTATGGGAAACTAAGTAACGTATTTTAGTCAAATGACTTTTATGGATTTTTATAGAAAGGGAACGTGTCAAACAATTAAGATTTTTATTTATTTATTTATTTATTTTGTATAACCAGTTTCTTTAAAATTATCATTCTTACTAAAATGTAAAGAGAGGTTTACGCACCTTTTTTAAAAAACCACAGAATTTAAAACATTTTAGATATATGGATATGTCTATAGTTAATTTCGAAAAATAAATAACAAATATCACTAAAAATTTATCACTAAAATTTCATTTACAAAACTTTATACACTGTAAAAATTTCTGTATATATATATATATATATATATATATATATATATATATATATTTCTGTAACTTTATTACAGAAAATTTCTGTTTTTTGAAAAGGCAGACAATTACAGTAAAATTACATCTCAATGGGTCAAAGTTTTTTTTTTTTTTTTTTTTTTTTCCTTTGCGACCAAATAAAATCTACAATGATTTATACAAATTTTGTCTGGTGGTTAATTTTTTTTTCTGCTTTGCATACTGAAAACATGGTTTTAAAACAATTTTAAGAAGAGCTCACAAATCGCACAACCTTTGTTTTTGTGGCTGAGTGGTAACATTGTCGCCTACAATGCGGTGGACTCTGATTCGATGCTCGCTATTAGAACTAGAAAATTTTATTTAATGCGAGATTTTTTTTCCAGTGTGCCTTGCGAGAAATATCTGTTGTGTACGAATATTCTCTGTATTGTTCCATTACAGAAATATTTTTTTCCACGTATTTTTTGCATAACACACGTATATTTCATGGCAACTTTGCTGTCAGATATTTTTTGTAATAAAAAAGGTTCTTTTTTTTCTCTCTTTTTTTTATTTTGACAATGTAAAATGTTGATTGGTTTGATTTAACTTGCACTAGTACTTCGCAATGAATAATTCGTGACGGTCTGGGGTATACCCCTAAGGATGATCCGGACACATGACATCAGAATTTTGATACTCCACGCAGACGATGATTCCCCTGCTTCGTTGACCCCAGAGGAATAATTTGGATGGGAGCATTGAGAACACTACGACCACGACGGATTTTGCACCAGCCACCGTTAGTGTACATGATGGTCTTTGGCCGGATCGAGTATCGAACCGGCAATCTTCCAATTACGAGCTCGGCGCTCTACCGACTAGGCTGTAGCGGCCCGACAGTGTAAAAACCACTGTTCAAAATACCATGAAATATGTTTTAAATATGCATCAAGCTAAGAAAATTTGTATTGTGACTAAGAAAGAAATAGTTTCAAATTTTAGCAGCAAATGTAGTAGCTTAAAATAAAGTGCAAATTAAAAGACCTGACTGTACAATTCCAACTAAAATTTTTTATAAAAATATGAGAAATGCGAAACTCTTTATGTTTCTGTCAAGGATCGTCGTTTTAAAGCTAATTTATGAAAATAGTAACTGTGTTTCATTTGCTATGAAGACATTTTGTGGACATGGAAGTGTATAAAGTAAATGGTACGAAGTCTGTTGAAGCTAGAAGTTAGAATATGAAATATATGTTCAATTTGTTTTGATTTAGTCGTTTTATAGTCATTTATTCCTTAACATCTGTTTATTTAATGTTCAATCTAGCACATGGAGAACACCAGTTGCAAGTCAGCACGGATTTTAAAAAAATAATAAAACCTTTTAAATCATCTTGCTAAAGTCATACTTTATGTTCTTAAAATTATATACTTTTAATGCATATTGCTAAGGATTTGTCGGAAAGACTTTTTGCTCAGATGGAAGTGGACAATACAAGGACATAAAACATTTTGCAAAAAGCCAAAATCATGTTGAATATGGATAAGTACCTATATATTCACGCAGCAGCATTTGCCTTTCTACAGTGCACTGTAAACGTAAATGTCTTAAATTCAGTTAAAAAAGTGCCTTAAATGGATGGTCATTTTTTAAGCGAAAATAAAATGTCTTACTTTTTAAGACACCATTTTGCATCTGAAATTAAGATATTGCAAGTGTCTTAAAACGCCGCCATGTTTTAGGCTTAAAAACACCGCCATGTTAGGCTTAAAAATACTACCGTTTTTAAGACTTTTTAATAAATATATAAATAAATGAATATGGCGTGCGATGATGTTTTTCTGTTAAAAACACATTTTAGAATTATTTAGAGCATTAATGAAATATTTATATAAAAAAAGAAAGAAAAAAAAAAAAAAGTCCCATTTTCCGACGTTGGGATTCGAACTCACACTGTCTAGGGAAACCGAAACCTCGAGCCAAGCTTCGTCGGAGTGAAGCATTTACCAATCACGCTACCGCCGAATACAGCAATACGTGTTTTTATGATATAATTTACTGCAGTATTCGTGAAACTAATCGCAGTGTTATGTTTTATTTCTAATTTTTTGCCATAAAACTATTGATAGTATTGTATCTTAAAATTAATAAATATTTTTATCTTAAATTTCATATTTAGAGGACCAGAATTTTTTAATAATGCACATAACAAGTATGTGAAGGTTTCATCCCTCGATGATAACGATTTCTTTCCTTAAAGTGATATTTATATAAAAACGAACTGTAATCATGAATACAGGAAAATTTGTAGTTTTACATTTAGATGTAGCTGAATTTGTGAAAGAAAAAAGTTTTTAAATGAATAATAATAAGAAGACAGAAAGAAAAAAAAAATATGCCCAAATTATTCGTGATTGTTCGCTTATAAATTCGCTTGCTACATCCGTCTTCACACTTTTTCTTTTAATATAAGAAAGCTTTAAAGACAAAGATTTCTTTTTTTAACAAAATAAGCTTTGTGTCTAAATATGTTCTTTATGAATTGTGTTAAAGATAATAGCATGCAAATATTATTAACATCCCCAGAGTATTATTCCATAAAAATATAATTTCATAAAGCTACACTGTTAAAAATTTCTGTAAATTTAATGTAAATATTTATCCAGAGTTTCTTAAAATTTACAGTAATTCTTAGTTAAAAGTGAATAATCGAGATTCTCAATCTTTATTCTGTATTTTTAACTAATTTTATTATTTAATTTTTTAATTAAAATTAAAAATGACTGTTTCTACTTTAGAAAAAGCATTTTAAGTCCGAAATATATTCTCACCAATAATTAATTAAATTAATATTAGTTATTAAAGTGAATATATAAAATAAGTTTTTTAACATCTCGGTTAATTTTTCTCTGTAATTTTACGTAAGACTTAAGATAATACATTACACAGAGTTTTCTGTTGAAATAATTTTTAACAGTGTACCATAATTTAAGTAGTTTAACTGCTTATTATATAAAATAATAATTTATTTATTGAATGTGGAAAGAAGTAGGATAAGCATTTTTCCTAAAGTAGATTCCGTATGAAAAAATTTCTAAGTAATGCAAGTGTCTGAATTTCTAAAGTGTCTGAAAATTCAAACGCGTTTTGCTGTCTGAAAATTCGCGTATTTACGTGTTTTAGACATTTTTGTGTCTGAATTGATATTTCAGACATATTTCTGTCTTAAATTAAAATATCTATAACGTCTAAGGTACATTTTAAGACATTTACGTGTCTTAAATGCCGTTTCAGTTGTTTTTATGTCTTACTTTAAGACCCTTTTATTTGCAGTGTGCAAAAATGACTGTGTCTTTTGACCCTAAGGAATGGTTTACAATAAAAGCATTCGTTTTTTAGACGATACCTTCTGCAAGTCCCATTACTCATACTCTTAATAAGAAATAGTTAGAATCATTTTGTGCAAGCAGTTTAAGCACATCCAAAATTTGTGTGGTTAGCGCAATTTTTTATGTAAAATGTTTACTCTCAATGTAAAAACAAGACAAATAAAACTGCTACTGGCTATTTTGAAAAAGATGTCTATATTCTTGGTCGATTGTAAGTTCTAGATTTTGAGCTATTATATCATTCTCAGTAAACATAATATTCCATGCGTAAATATATGAAATGTTTAAACTTTGAAAATTACTCTTTAGGTGGGTTATAAAAATGCTTAGCTAAACTCATTGCATATAAAATGTATCTAAAACTCAAAAAAACAAAAACAAAAAATAACCTGTTTTTTAAACCAAAAACTTTCAATTTAAACATTAAAATATTTTCACTCACCATAAATAAATAACTACAAGAATTACCTGTTTCTAAAGAATTTTTCCTTTCTTCTTTAAGTGAAAAAAACATGTGTTACTGTCTTAGTCGCAAAAGGTTTTGCTCTTATGTAGTAAGTAGCACGTGTTCTGTGCATTTGAAGAAAGAAGCCACGGCTTTTGAAATCATTAGTGTATGCAGTTATTTATCTTATAGTGTGTGAAGAAGTTTTAATGTTTAAATATTTATTGTTCCCCAATTCTTTAGTTTAGAACCACAATATCTCTATTATATTTTTAACATGATCTAGTTCACGTTTAAATAAATGAAGATATATTTCCTTAAATAAATAGTACGGAATTAGTTCTGCACTTTCAAAATATTTCGACAGATTTTAATTAGAAGCAAAATGAATTATTTTCATTTAGTTTCATTTCATAAAACATAAATAATTTTAACTATTTGTTAAGAAAAGCAAATAGGGATCGTTTATATAAACCAGCAAGATTAAGAATAATGACAGGTAAGAGAAATGTACAATTATACATCGCTGTTAAATAAATAAAAATCCATGTCTTCAAAGAATATTCTAGGAAATATTTCCATAAAGCTATCAAACAGATTGAATAAATAACTTTTAGTTTCCAAATTAATTAATATTTTTCATAACTGATTCAAAGTCTTTTATGTTTTCTTTGATTTAAAGATTATGTTTCATTGTGATTTGTAACTTGTGAAAAAATTTTCGCAAATAAAAATATTAAGAAAATTTGCTTTAATCTTAATATAATACGAGTTGCTATGAAGCATGCTACTAATTTTAAAACTTCATTTTCATTAAAAGCAAGAACCTGTTTAAAATGACACGTGAAAAAATATTTACACGCATGGAGAATTGTTAGTGCGTGTTAATTATCTATTTTACTCATTCTTTTTCACAGGAAATGGCAACAGAAATGAACGACTCTTGAAGAGGGTTTTGGGGAATTGTGATTAAAATCAGAAATAAATATAAATTAAAAGCAATATATATACAAATATATATGAATGAATATTAATGATCCAGTCAGGATTAAACCGCAGGTTGTACCATGAGTCCACCATGCACTGTTAAAAAAAATGCAACTATGCTGCCAGAAATTCTTTGTAATTTGACAAAAAAGTCGTAAATTACGGAAAAATTATGTTGACAAAACGTATTTTTCTGTAATTACAGAGAATTTCTGGCAGCAAAGATGCATTTTTTTTAACAGTGTATAGCAGGTGAAATTTTTAACTCTTAGTCACGGAAGCACAGTTTGTGTTATTATTTAGCACTTCTCAATCCTTCACCGTTAAAAAAATTGAACTTTGCTGCCAGACATTCTGTGTAATTACAGAAAAATACGTTTTGTCAACGTAATTTTTCCATAATTTAGGACTTTTTTCTCAAATTACAGAGAATTTCTGGCAACAAAGTTGCATTTTTTTAACAGTGATACTTTGATACGGAATTCTCCGTATGCAAAAAGGAAAATTTGTATGTAACCATCAGATAAAATTTATACATCATTGATTACAGATTTTATCTGGTTACAGAAAAAGTGTTTCTTTTAACAGGTTGAATTGTAATTTCTTCAAAAAATGTCTGTTGTTTTAGAAAATACAAATTTTCTGTACACTGTAAAAATTATGTCCTATTTGCTGCCAGAAATTCTCTGTAATTTGAGAAAATACGTTCTGACAACGTAATTTTTTCGGAAATTACGCGTATTTTCTCAAATTACGAAGAATTTCTGGCAGCAAATAGGACAAAAATTTTTACAGTGTATGAAAGCTCAAGATTTTTTTTAACAAAAATTTTTATAATGTACGAAAGTTGAAACTATCGTACGTTCAGATGTACATGCATATATATTTACCCGTCATCTGTGATCATCGAACCCAGAGCGACGTAATGTAGTTCTGAATATGAGTATCTGATGATGAATCGGTCTTTTAATGAGATTTCAAATTATATTTTTGTATTTAATAAATTGTTGTTCAATTAAGTTCAAAAGTTAATCTTACAGGAAATAAAAATCCCCTAAGAAGTGAAATCCATGTTCTATAGAGCAGGACTCATGGTTAGTAGTTGAGGCAATGGCTACGTCAATAGAACCTGTGGCCTATAGTATTGAAGTCCATATATTTCGATCAGTTATTAATAAAGATAATAAAAATCACCAAGACTGTTGAAAAAAAAATTCCGTTTATTTTTTACTTTGATTATTCATAAAGCCTGTAAATATATTATATATACAACAAGCACAATTTTTTATTCTGAACATGATGTAAGAAAATTTAAAAACATGCGTGGGTATGGCAATCCAATCTTGTTTAAAAAATGTAAATTGTAAAATTATGGACAAATTGTAATCCAAAACAATTTCTATCATCGTTTTAAAATACTTAAAAAATATATAAACCTATTCCAACCTTTCATTCAGTAAATTATTAGGAAATGCAATCAAATTTCATAACGCACTGAAAATTAAAAAAATTATATTCTAAATATATCAAGATGTATAGTATAGAAATATAGAGTTAGTTAATGTAATACATTTCTATAACATATCGACAATTCTCTGGAAATTTTATTTAAAATTATTTAAAGGCATATAAAAGAGGTGTTTTTAAAATAAGCAAAATTTCATGAAGTATACTTCTTTCTTTGCAGAAATATGTAAAAATGCATAACTGAATTGCGACACATTCATCACAAAATTTATGACTTTCATTTTAACGCCTTTTAACTTCACACAAACTAAACAGACAAAACATTTTTTAAGTTGCTAAAAAACATTCACTAGTTACTTAATATTTTAACCATGAATAAAGTTTATTAAATTAATAGGCAGGTAGATAAAAATGGTCTAAAAGCACATTAAAATTAATGAGGAAATTTATTTTAATGCAAATGTCCTTGTTAATTTCCTCACCAGGGTTCTTTTCTGCAAACAAGGAAATCTAATTCCGATAAAGTAAAGCATTTTGTTAACTTCGTTTATTCCACAAGAGACTGTTTCATTAAACACTGGGTTTTAAGAAAATAGTTTTTGAAAATGATTTGTTATTTTTATCACAAATTTAAAAAGATAAAATTGAAGACGATAAAAGTTAAAATTGTAAACAAAGAGATATTTTCTGGGTAATTTTAACTACGCAACATATATTGATCAAAAAGCTTTTACCGATTTTTGGATAAAGGAAAATGTATCAAACGATTAAGGTTTTAAATATGATTTTTTTGAATTTATAACCAGTTTCTTAAAAATTAACATTCTTTATAAAATGCAAGGAAATTTTTATTCAGAATTACTAATAAAGAATACACAATTATGGTTGTGAAACAGGGGCAGTGTTGTAAGAACGTGCAGTATACTGGAAATCGCCCCCGACCTTTAGCGGTGATCTGTTAGCACCGTTTTTAAAATTTTATGACTCATCTTATCTATCAGTTCTATGTATTTAAAATTACACACAAAAAAAATCAGTTTAAAAGTTTTAAACAATTTATATTTTCTGAAACAAATTTTCTATAAAAATTACAATTTAATCTGTCAAAAGATTTTTTTTTTCTTCTGTAACTTATTAGATAAATTCTGTAAACATTGAGATCGATTTCAGCTGGTGATTATATATTTTGTCTGTTTTGAATACGGAAAATTGGTATCATAGAAGAATTAAGAAGTGCTAAATAGCAGAAAAAATTGCGTTCTCTGTATGAGAAGTCACTTAAATGTTGTGGACTTTTTGTTCGATACTGGCTAATAGAACTGGAGAATTTTATTTAATGCAAGAATTTTTACATTGGGCATTATGGAAAAAATGTATTGTGTGCGAATACTTTTTGTATTATTCTGCTTAAGAAAATTTTTGTCTACGCATTTTTTGGATAGCATATAAAAATTTTCTAGCAACTTTGCTGTGAGGACTATTTTATAATATAGCAGAATTTATTTTTTACCAGAATTTTATTTAATAGATGCTTGCTAAGTACACTGTAAAAAATATGTTCTATTTGCTGCCAGAAAAGGCTCTGGCAGCAATTTGAGAAAATATGCGTAATTTACGAAACAATTACACTGTCAGAACGTATTTTCTCAAATTACAGAGGATTTCCGGCAACAAAAAGGACAATTTTTTTACAGTGTACCTGTCAAAACTACTAATTTACACTTTACAACTTCTTGTTTGAATAAAAGTGCAAAAATATAAAAGACAAACTTATTCAGAGGAAAAACCACGTAAAATATATTGGTAATTATAGTTGTATATGTTCACACGAAAACATTTGCGTTCTTATACTGCAAGATTACTGTGTGTTCCGAATTTATGGCAGCGTTTAAATTATTTTTACTTTCCGAACACTATAATGAGGAAAGTATTGTAATCATGTCAAAAATCCGAATTTGAGATTTTGATGTTTCTATACGTTTCGAGGTCCCCTGAGTCCGTTTCCGCTATTTTTACGATGATGTATGTATGTGTGTGTATATGTATGTGTGTATGTCTGTGAATGAACACGTTAGCGTCTAAACGCTTTGTTCGAATAAACTGAATGTTGGTACGTATATTGTAAGTCACCATAGTACGAACCTTATAGATTTTGGTGAATCTAGCACTTATAGTTTTTTTTACAGGGACACCAGGAAAAATTCTTTATCATTATGGCCTATGGGGCCAAATTTTTAAAACTGCGACAGCGTCTAAACGCTTTATTAATCTGAGCAAAAAAATTGTACACATGTTATAGGTAACAGTTGCATGAACTGTATAGATTTTGGTGAATTTAGCACTTACAGTTTTTTTTACAGGGGCACAAAGGAAAATTCTTTATCATTATGGCCTATGGAGCCAAATTTTTAAAAATGTGATACATCTAAACGCCTTACTAATCTGAGCAAAATAAATTGTACACATGTTATAGGTCGCAGTTGCACCAACTGTATAGATTTTGATGAATTTAGCACTTACAGTTTTTTTACAGGGACACAAAGAAACATTCTTTATCATTATGGCCTATGGGACAAAATTTTTAAAAGTGCGAAAGCCTCTAAACGCTTTATTCAATTGAGCTGAAAATTTATATAAATATTATAAATCACTGTTGCACTAAATATAAGCATTCTGGTGAATCTAGCATTTATAAGTTTTTACAGGAACACAACGAAAAATTCTTAATCATTATGATGTATGGGCTCAAAGTTCAGTAGCGTTAAATAAAACATCGTGAAATATATGGAGAAAAATACTCAAACACTCTATTATGGTTTTCTCTCTTTTGTTTGTTTAACAACTCCTCTTTCTTTACTTTATCTACAAAATTGTTAATTACTCAATGTTCGGAAAGTCGAGTGGAGTCACTCCAGATTTTTATAGAAGATATCTTTTACAAGTTCTGTTACTCGTACTCTTTATACCGAATGTTTAGAATATTTTTGGCCAATCTGTTCCAACACATCAACAGATTATTGTGAAGGAAATGCATTTTTTTTCTTCAAAATGCTTTCCCACAGTATATTACAAAGTATTGAAACAACTGGCTACTATGTAAAAGGCAAAATCATCTAATAACTTTTTACAAAGAGTGCGTTTAAAACAATCCCGCGATCGAGGGAATTCATATCGATATTCTTATATGCTGTTTAATTCGTTTCTTTATATTCTTTCAACAACGAGCGCTATAGGAAAAAAAATCTCTCATATTACACAAAATTTCCTGTTATGTTGCGGAAAATTTCTGACAGCAAAGTTGCCAGAAAATATCCGTATGTTATGGAAAATACGCCAACGAAATTTACTGGGACAAAAAAATACATAGAATATTTGTATACAACAAGGTTGTACTATAGTAAACACTGTAAAACATTCTCGTAATAAATGAAATTCTCCAGTTCTACCAGGCAGGATCGAACCAGAGCCAGACCCCCCCCCTCCCCCACATTGTAGGTGAACTTTCAACCACAGAACCCTAATTTGTTCTGCTACTTTGCCCTTCTCAATACAAAAAAATACTTATCAATGGTAACACAATTTATCTGATTACAGAAAAAAATGTTTATTTTCCTTAATTGAAGTGTACTTTAAAAATATATTAACTATATTTCTGTACATTGTAAAAAACATGTCCTATTTGCTGCCAGACATTATCTGTAATTTGAGAAAATATGTTCTGATAACGTAATTTTTTCGTAAATTACCCGTATTTTCTCAAATTACAGAGAACTTTTGGCAGCAAATGGACATATTTTTTACGGTATAGTTTTAGATAGCAGAGATTTTATGTGAGGCATTTTCTATTTTTACAGTAATACTCTGTTTTTAAATAGATTTTTTATTTATTTATTTATTTATTTTACAGTATCTAAATTGAAATTTTTTATATTAATATGTAATATTTCCAAAATTTAAGTCTTAACATCCTTCTAATTAAACAAAATATATCATATATAATATATCAACGTATGAAATGTTTATACTTTTTGAAAAAATTACTCTTGGATAATGGCAAGTCTTAGAAAAACATTTCGCATATAAAGTGTATTTCAACCCGAAAAATACACAATTTTCCGAACAAAACACTTTTATTACAAATCATATTCAATATGATTTTTCTTCTCGTTTCAATAAATGAAGACAATATTCTTTAAACAAATATTACTAAATTAATTCTGTAGTTTCAAGATATTTCAACAGATTTTAATTAGAATCACAATACGTTATTTTGATTCCGTAATATTTTAGATCGCACAAACATATTTATTGTTATTTGCTTAGATATGTAAATAGAGATCATTTATATAAAGATAAGTTTACGGTTAATAACAATACCGAGATATATTTCTGTTAAACAAATAAGAATCGATGTTCGTCTAAGAATATTCTAAGAAATATTTTCCTCAAGTAATCAAATAAATTAAATAAATTCATTTCATTTCCAAATTAATATTTGTCATAACTGATTCTGAGTTTTAGATGTTTCCTTTGATGGGATTATTATGTTTATTATGGTTGGTAAGTTGTGAACAAACTTTTCACAAATAAAAAGATTAAGAATTTGCTTTGATTTTAATATAACATGAGTTGTTATGAAGCCTGTTACTAATTTGAAAAATCTATTCTTATCAAAAACGAAAGACTGCGAAAGAAAATATTTAAACTCATGGAGAATGTAAAATTGTTTGCATTTATTAACTAACTTATGTGCCCATTTTTGTCACAGAAAATGACAATAGAATTGAAGATTATTATTATTATTTTTTTTAATTAATTAATTAATTAATTTTATTTATTTATTTTTTATTTTTATTTATTTATTTATTTCATTTATTTTTATTTTTATTTATTTATTTATTTATTTATTTATTTATTTATTTATTTTTTGAGAATTGGGATTCAGATCAAAATCAGTACGCAGAAATAAATGAAGGTTGAAAGCTACGCATATAGAAATAAATATAAATAAAAGTTAATCAAAAGTATTCATTAATTTTAATCAAGCATTCTCTATATTTATCAACATGGTAAACTTCAAGTACCACACTGTTAAAAAAATGCAACTTTGCTACCAGAAAGTCTCTGTAATTTGAGAAAATAGTCGTAAGTTACGGAAAAATTACATTGACGAAACGTATTTTTCTGTCATTACAGAGAATTTCTGGCAGCAAAGTTGAATTTTTGTAAGAGTGCATAGAATAAAATTTTCTGAATACAGTGTCGTAAGAATTAATTTTCCTTTCGAAAAATGGGTACAACATAATGTTGTAATAAAAAGTTTTAATGTTTAAAATCGTTATAATACTTTTAATTATTTTACGTTTACCTCTTATAGTTTTTAACAAAATTTGGACGATTTTAGCTGGGTCAATGACAATAAAAGAAACCAATCGTCAATCGTATAACGGAAAGCACCAATTTTTTTTTTTTAACATTACAGGATATAATTACAAAGAAAGTGAGAAGATTTTGCAAAAATGCTTAAATGCTTGCAGACATGCTACTAATTTGAAAACCTTATTTTCATTGAAAGCAAAAGTCTAATTTATAGGACACGGGAAAAAAATATTTACACACGTGGAAATTGAAAAGCTTTTGTGCCAATTTTTTAAAGGGGAGATGCCAACAGAAATAAAAATTTTTGAGAAGGAATTTTGAAACTCGGATTAAAATCGCTACACAAAGTTATATACAAATTGAAGGATATATATTATGGATTAGTATAGCAAGATTCAAGCACCAAAGAATTTTTTTTTTTTTTTTTTTTTTTTTGCATAATACGAATAATAATTAATTTCCCGTATGAACAAGAGCATGAAAATCTATTTTTAAAAATATTTTTTGGTTAATTAAAACGTTGTTTCTAATTGTTTTAATATAATTTGCCTGTTTATCGCAAAGACTATGAATGAAACTCGCCAAATCGCAAAACTGCAATCATGTAATATAAAACTACCAAAATCTCTAATATTGCAGGAAACAGTGAAACGAGAAAAGGTACAACGCAAAGAACACCAAAGAGGAAAAAAATGGAAATCAGACAGCTGTTTCGGTAGCATTTAGCGTGCGGTCCGCTGTGCATAAAGATGAGAGAATACCGTCCTCTGTGCATAAAGAAGAGAGAATACCGTCTTCAGTGCCTAAAGAAATGAGAGAGAAGTGCTCTTATGCATATTTCTCTCATTATTTCTGTCATTTCTTTATGCACTGAAGACGGTACGTTAAATGCTACCGAAACCGCTGTCTGCTTTCATACATATATTTTTTTCTCTCTTTGGTGTTCTAAACGTTGTAGCTAGCCTTGTTTTAATAATGAAGCGCGAAGCCTCTTTTTAATATTGCAGGGAATAGTAAAGACCTTGTTAAAATGCAACTTTGGAGAGAATTCATTTTGGAAAAGTACCAAAAATCTATATTAATCCTATCTTGATATATCCCTGAAACAGAATATAAGAATGTGCTGAGAAATATTTTGGATCTCCCATTTTTGTTTTTTCTTGATGTTTAAAATGTATAAGTATCGCAAAATCTGTAGGATTTTTAGTGCAATTTCCAGGCTACACAGTCAAAAAAAAAGGCCTGTTTGCTGCACTTTGCTGCCAGAAATTTTCTGTAATTCAGAAAAATACGTTCTATCAACGAAAAAATTACGTTGATAGAACGACTCTTAATGTTCTAAACTTTTTTTTTTTTTTTTTTTTTTTTGCAACAGGTGGAATATTTTTGTTTTTATGTTTCTGAAATTTTAAACTTTCAGTTTATTTTTCGCTCTTAACTTTGCAATATTTGTATGAAACATCCATGCTTACAATAAGACATTGCATACTTTGAAGCCCACGACCAGCCGAGCGGTTCTGCGCTCAAAACTTGTAAATGTGAGATGCTGCGTTCGATCCCAGGTCGCACTCGTCGGTCTAGCCATTCGGATTTTCCGTGATTTTCTCAGAAGCTTGAGTAAATATGGGAAGGGATCTCTTAGAAAGACTCCCATGGAGGACACTTCCTCTCATGCCTAGGACCCTAGAGTAGTCAATCGTGCCTTAATCCCCACAACCCATTCCAATATTGCATACTTTGCATAATTTTTTCAATAAAACACATAATGATGGAGATATTAATTAAAATACGGTAATAATTCAACTTTTAGTTTATTTTCAGTTTATGAACAAACATTTTCCCTGTTTTTGTGTAAAATGTTATCGTCAAATTTCCGGATTTCTAACCTTTAAATGTATAATTCTCTCTCTTATTTTTAGTGTTACATAATCACACACATTGTCTCTTTAAAAGAGTGTTTGTTTTATACAATTTATAATTATATATCTATATTTTAAATCTAAGTTACTAGCTAAACACTTCGCTGTACAAAAATTAAATTATTTGCTGTTGGTCAGAACAATTTTTTTTTTTTTTTTTTTTTTTTTTGAAGCAGAAAAATCAGTATATTTTGTTCTCTCTATATACAAATTGCATACACGCAGATATAAAAGTATACTTTTTTTACCTACATTTACATGTATAATAACATATTTAAATTTTTAGATACATAAAAATTCACATATTTCTATACATACAAATATAATTATGCATAAATACTCATATGTATATCTATATCTATCTATCTATCTATCTATATATATATATATATATATATATATATTATATACACATACATATTATACAAACACATAACACAAACATTTCAGTATATAAATACACAGATACACAATCCAAATGCATATACACACACATAGATACTAAACAAAGATATAACTCACCGAAACACTCATTATAAACATTAATATTATACACATACTTAAATAATTTATATTTCATTAATTTTTCTATGTAATTATTTATTAGTTATGGTCTCCAACCATAATTCATTGTTTATGCTTGTTCAATAATGAATAAATTTCTAGCAGATATTCTTTATAAGTTTTACAAGAAAAAAAAATATTACCTTATATTTCCCTAACAATATCATTCACGAAAGTGTCAGAAATAAAAATAATAATTACATAACTTTTTAGCTTACAATAATCTACAATAGAAATTTTCTTCTCTTTTAGTTATTAATCTTTTTCATTTTTTGTTGAGAGAAGAATGAATATTTATGAAATAACACCCGCGCTTGTTATGTAAGAAATAAATAAAATATCAAAGCCTTTTGAAAGATAATTAGTTATACGGTGGAAATGAACTTACCTCTCACTAAAAACAAGAGCTTCCATAATTTATTGAAAGTAGGAAAGAGAAAACAGCATATAATAAAGGAGTACATTCATATTTCTTAGTGAATTGCATATTTTATTATGTGGATGCATAAAAATTGAGTAATTAAATCTAAATGGCAGATTTTTTTTTCCTTGCTAGTTTAATTGAATTAAAGAATAAGTTATTAATCAGATTTGAGAAATATCTTACATTTAATAGACATAGATTTTTCTTTTTCTTTGTGTTTATAAAACCTTATTTTGTTTATGCTGCGTTATATTATTTTTTATGAACTTTAAAAATAAAATAAAGCAAACTATTAGTAACATATTAAGTGAAAATTCTAGGTTGTATTTAATAAAACTGATAAAGGACAAAATCAATATAAACTATAAAGTTTGTCCTAAACTAGTGAAAAAAAATAATAATAATTTTATATGTAATATGTCACAAAAATTGTAGAAAAAAAATATTACCTTATATTCGACAAACATATCAGATGCAAAAATGTCAGAATTAAAATTTCTATGAAATGTAACTACAGCTTAATAAATTCACTGGTTAATAAAATCAGTCGCTTAATCTGATCAAACTGCCGGGACCAGAATCAAATCAATACAAAGTGATATTAAAGCAGCCGCTCAAAAAAAATCTCGTCAGCAACAAAAATATCATTTATGTAAGCTAAAAAAAAATTATTTACAATGTGATTTTGTTTTTCAAATAAAAAAAAAAACAAGAAATTAAATCACAGTAATACCTCAGGTATCTCTCTTTGTCGAAAGTTTTACACTTGCCGTATAGTTACAAATTAAACAAATCCCTTTACTTATCTCAATAATTTTTTCAAGGAACGTATTCTTCAAAGCACGATAATAAGTTACAAATTTATTTTATTCGAAAGACATGAGATTTTTTTTTTTTTTTTTTTTTTATTAAAAAACAATTTTAAATTCTTATTTTGAGATAACTAGGAAGCAAGCGGGTTAAACAGAAAGATTTTAAATTTAAAAGAAAAGCGTGAACTTTTTGCAGAGTAATGATGATTCTCCTCAAAAGAAAGTGCATAAAAGATTAGAATAAGTTTAATTATTTATATTGAACAGACAATTGATTAATTATCTGTCAAAAATTAATATTGTTTATTAATTCTATTGCTCGTTATCTTTTGAAATTCATTTCCAAAGTCAGAAAAGTGTGATATCTTTTTCTTGAGTGCTGGAACAATCGACGGATATAAAAATCAGCTGCGTAATAAAATCATTTTAGCTCAAAACGATTGGGATTTTAATAAGCAGCATTTACTGTACATGGTTTATCCATACATACTTTCGTGTATCTATACATATATATTTAATTTTTTCTGTCATATATATTGTCACAAACATTATTGTACTATGTTATTTTTAAGCAATCTTGACAAATAATTTCACCAAAATTGATTATTTATAAATTTATTGTTTCAATGGACTTGTCATGATTCGCATGTGACCACTGTAGGGAAAATTGTAACAATATAATGTTTATATATGTCTTGCATAGTTATATGTTTTTATTATATAGGGGATTGTTTGCATATTGTGGGGAAATGCACACGGAAAAGGAGAATTAAAAAAAAAAAAACGAGTTGCTATGAGACCTGAAATTGATCTATTTTTACAGGATGACTGTCAATTTTCCTGAACTAACCATCTATATCATTCGAAATGGCATCTAATAGAGTGTTTATATAGCAACTTTGAAGAAAATCGTTTGAGACGTTTTTGAGATACGGACCGATTTCCGATGACCCACTTCCGGTTTTCTAATTTTCACCAAAATTTGGAAAATTCATCTGTACACCAGGTTTGTATCGGTTCTGAAGTTTCGTATTTCTGTCTTTATTAGTTTCGGAGATATGATAGCCAGAAGATTTCACATATACACACACACACACATAGACAAACACACAGACACACACACACACATACATACACACACACTCACCAATTGCCCAAAAAACTACTTTTTTGGACTCAGGAGGCTTTAAAACGTGCAAATCAGGTGAAAACTCGATGTCAAAATTTTGAACCGAATACAGTACTTCCATTACCTATGACAGTAGAGTAATGGAAGTAAAAATATAATGTATAATCAGTGATAATAATAATTGATTAATAAAATATAATAAATATAACTTATAATTTCAATGGCAAATCCCCCCTAAATCTTCCCCTTGCTGCAGATGTTCATATTATAGAATTTTTCACCTCTTTACGCACTCAGAAGATAACAGTTAAAATATTTCTTTTCTTCACTATAAAACCAATTTATAGCCATAAAATTACCGAAAAGTGGTAAAAATAGTGGAATGTCCCCCCATAAACGAAGTGTGTTAGGGCAAAAGGGCCATCATATTCGGATTCACGAGGTCATTTTACATAAAAATTTGCAAAAATGGTGTTGGGGGCAATTTTCATGCCGAGCAGTGTAATTTGGGGGGGGGGAGACCATTACCTTATATTCCACTACAAATATCTTTTATGAAAATGTCCGAACTAAAAATAATTAATACACTAATTTTTATCTTGCAATAATTTAAACTCGGATTTTCTTCCGTTCTAGATATTAATCTCCTCTATTTTTTGTTGAGAAAATAATGAATATTCATTAAATATTATCTGCGCTTTTTATGTAAAAAAAAAAAAAAAAGAAAAAAAGAAAAAGAGAAAAAAAAAAAATCAGAGTTTTTTAGAGCTCATATTTTATTGAAAGTATGAATGAGAAAATAGCTTATAATAGAGGTGAACATTAGTATTCCCAAGTGAATTACATAATTTATTATGTAGATGTGCAAATATTAAAAACTTAAACAATAATGATTGATTTTTTTTTTCTTTTTTTTTCTTTTTGCTTTAATTGAATTAAAGAAGAAGTTATTAATGCAAAGCGAGAAATATTTCAAAACTAATACATTACATTTTTCTTTTTCTTCGTGTTCATGAAAGTTACTTAATTCAAACATAAATCTAATGAAAGGAAGTATAAAATATACATGAAAATTATGTAAGAAATGTTGTATCTAACTGATAAATAATTACATTAAAATAAAATGATATTAATTGTTTTAAAAACAAATATTATGACACAACAGGCGATTAAACAAATATTAATTGCTGAATATTTTGGCGAATTGTCTAATTCAATGGCTATAATAGTGTTTTTTAATACTTCTCTTTAAATTTGTGTGTTTCTACAATGCATCTGAATTCTTTGTGCACTCCTGTAAATAGCCCATAAATGGTAAGCACGCAGTTTCCAGTAAAACCATATTTTAGCAAAATTCTGAAACATACACTTTAAATAATTAATACACTAAAATAACACTAAAAATAATTAATACACTAAAATAACACTAAAAATAATTAATACATTAATTTTTATCTTACAATGATTTGCAACTCGGGTATTCTTCTATTCTAGATATTAATCTCCTTTATTTTTTTGTTGAGAAAATAATGAATATTCATTAAATATTATCTGTACTTGTAAAAAAAGAGAAAAGAGAAAAAAAGAAAAAGAATAGAAAGAAAAGAAAACAGAGATTTTTAGAGCTATAATCTGTCATATGTTGAAAAAGAATGTATTTTTCACTAAACACAAAGGTTATCATAGTTTATTGAAAGTATGAATGAGAAAATAGCTTATAATAGAGGTGAACATTAGTATTCCCAAGTGAATTACATAATTTATTATGTAGATGTGCAAATATTAAAGACTTAAAAAATAATGATTGAATTTTTTCTTTTTTTTAATTGTTTGCTTTAATTGAAATAAAGCAGAAGTTATTAATGAGAAGAGAGAAATATTTCAAAACTAATACATTACATTTTTCTTTTTCTTCGTATTCCTGAATGTTACATAATTCAGAGATAAATCTAATGAAACGAAGTATAAAATACACATGAAAATATCTAAGAAATTATGTATCTAACTGATGAATATTAATTACATCAAAATAAAATGTAAAGTATGTATTAATTGTTCTAAAGTCAAATGTTCTTGCTTTCTGACACAACAGGTGATTAAACAAATTTTAATTGCTTAATATTTTAGCGAATAGACTAATTCAAAATCTATAATAGTGTTTTTTAATACTTCTCTTTAAATTTGTCTGTTTCTACAATGCATTCGAATTCTTCGTGCGCCCCTGTAAACAGCCCATTAATGGTAAACATGCAATTTCCAATAAAACCATATTTTAGCAAAATTCTGAAACATACACTTTAAAATATTTATTATTATTATTTTTTTTTAATGCGGACCATTTCTGTAATGTCCCTATAGAAAATTTCTGATTTATAAATCCATGGAAATGTAATATGTATTTAAATTTCTTTTGTTAAAAGAAACTTCTTTTTTTTCCGTGATGAGGTAAAACTTGTTACCATTGATATAAAATTTATCATGTGATTACATTTTTTTTTCTGTTTTGCATCCTAAAAATTGGTATGAAAGTAAAATTAAGAAGCTCTCTAAGTAACAATACATCTTGTGTTTCCGTGGGTGAGAGGTAACATCATCGCCTGCTCTGCGGAGGTCTCTGGTTCGATCCTCGATATTTGAATTTAAGAAATTTATTTAATGCGAGATATTTTAAAATGTACCTTACAGAAAAAGTCTGTTGTGTATGAATATTCTCTGTACCGTTTAGTTGCAGAAAGTTTTTGTCAACGTATGTTTTGCATAGCATACAGGCATTTTTTTGGCAGCTTTGATACCAGGAATTTTCTCTAATGTAACAGAATTACTTTTACAGTGTGGATTATATAATTAATGATGCTTATTTATTATAATTACTAAAAAATCATTCCCACATCAAATTTTAGCTTATGATTTTTCAAGCATACAAGAATTATATAAAATATTTACGATCAATATGTTGTTCAGAAATTTGTTGGTTTTCGAATGAAACAATGCTTTATTCAGTTCGAAGCGTTACACTGTAAAAAATATGTCCTATTTGCCGCCAGAAATTTTCTGTAATTACAAAAAATACGTTCTGACAGCGTAATTATTTCGTAAATTATGCCTATTTTCTCAAATTACAGAGAATTTCTGGCAGCAAAGAGGACTATTTTTTTACAGTGTACACGTAACATTTTTTCACAGTGGATAAGCAATACCAGAGCAATAAACTATACATCAGTTTTATTTTCATTTAAACATTTTGATATTATTCGGGGAACCGGAAAGTAATGTCGTTTTTGCGTATATGGAAATTTGATTGTGATTTATCAGCTCTTTGTGCGTTTGAACTCGTGTCAAAAACATTTCGAGGTTCTAGTGACTAGTTAACTTGCAAATTATTAAAGCTTATTTATTTTTTATTTTATTTTATTTTTTATTTATTTAATTTTATTTAAAGTGAAATGTCCAGCCAAAAAGAAAGAAGAGGTACATATCAGGCATTGTATGTTTTTAGTGCTTTGTAAAAGTAGTAATGAAACAGTTGCTACAAAAATCATTAACGATATTTATTCAAGTGCATTAAACCTTTGTAAATGCTAAAGGTGGCGTTTTAAGTTGTTTTTTACCTTCCCAAGGCCCGGCACTAGCGACGAAGCATTAGCCGGGGGGTGTCTTCGAACTGGGGACCAATTGTGAAGGTGCACCCAATGGGCGGTCATACCTACCCCTAACAGGGACAAAACATTCATGCCTTCTCTGGGATTCGAACCCACGCCCAACCGGGTAAGAGTCAGGGACGCTAATCACTACACCGTCTGGGTGGCGGTTTTTTAAGTTTAAATTTGGTAATTTTGTTCTTTCTTATTCGTATCAATCACGAAGTCAAACATCATTAGGCAAAGACATGTTAAGGTCGGAAGTGGAAGTAAATGCGTGTTAAACAATCGAGAAACAGTCAAACACTCCTAAACAAGTATTAAGTGACTTGTTTGCCCCTAAATAATTGAAATTCTTTTTCTTCCAATTTATTAAATGCCCAGTCAAGTGTTGAAATTGAAAAAATAATTTATATCAAATAATCAAGTTCAAGCTTTATAAGGTAAGTAAAATGCACTCACCTTGTTTGTGAGTATCCTATGAGGCTTTCAGGAACAGATGTGAAAAAAATAACTTCTGTTTTGAATATAAATATCCTTCTGCTAAGCTGTTCAAAAGATAATTTAAAATATATAAATAATAGTGTTTTAATTTAATTAAACCAGCCACCTTTAGCTTGATTTGTGAATAAGGAAAAATATATATTATATTGTGGGAATAAAAAGAAAAACCCACGTGTGTTCCTTTTAATCACATTTTTATTATAAAACTGAATATCGAAGAAAGAGAAAAAAAAACATACATCATTACATGTACATAGAAACACAGACGGCCAATCAGAACAAATGCGTCACAGCGACGCCGTAATGTAGATGTATATATGCATGAAGAAATAAAAAGAGTCAAATGAAATGTTTTTAGAATAATATGAAAAAGAAAGTTTTTGTAATTATTGAAAGAATGTCATTTTGAGTTTATTTCTCACCAATACCACTGCGTAAACTCGATGACATTTAATCACAGTTCAACAAAGAAATTCGCAATTTTTGAAAAGAATGTCTCGACAGAGGCTTGGTGAGTATATCAGCAATCATATTTTCCGTACTTACATACTCAATCTTTATTGTGCCCTGCTCAACAAGGTCTCGAATCAGATGGTACCTTAGCTCGATGTGCTTAGTTTTCTGTCGAAACTTGTCATTTTCAGCCAATTTGATGCAAGAAAGATTGTCTTCATAGAGTGTAATAGGACAATTTTGTTGCATATCAATTTCTTCAAAAAGGTTTATAAGCCATTTTACTTCTTGCGCGGCACTTGCTGCAGAAATATATTCCGCTTCCGCTGATGACATCGATACAGATTTTTGTTTTTTGCTTGTCCAGTATACAGTATTTGCTCCTATGCAGAACAAATTTCCTGTTGTAGACTTACGATCACTGGGATCGTTTGCCCAGTCGGAATCTGCATATACCCTCAAGACAGGCTCTTCAATATTATTATATGTCAATTTAAGATTAATTGTACGTTTAAATATCTAATTAACCTTTTTACCGCTTCCCAATCTTTTGCTCTTGGGCGCTCATTTCTTCTACTCAAAATATTTACCGCGGCGCTAATATCCGGACGTGACACGGTTGAAATATATAACAATGCGCCTACAGCCTGTCTATATTGTGTATTTTCTGGTAAAAGGTTTTCTTCGTCATTTAATTTTATGTAACCTGTGTCCATAGGAGTGTCTGTAGGTTTTGAATTTTCTAAACCGTATTTGACTATAAGTTCTTGTATTTTGTGTGTTTGATCAAGAGTCATTGTATTTTCATTAGGACGATTAATATTTATCCCAAGATATTGTTTTGCTTCTCCCAAGTCTGTTAACGGGTATTCTTGTTTTAGTTTGTTTACAATTTCATTTATTTGTTGATCATTCCCCGCTATTAACAAATCATCGACATACACAAGTACATAAGTAGTTACATCGTTTTGTTTACGTTTATAAAGACACTTGTCGAATTGACTTTGAATAAAGCCTAAGTTAAGTAATGACTCATTCAATTTTAAATTCCATGCTCTCGCGGCCTGCTTTAGCCCGTATATTGCCTTTTTTAATTTACACACCTTATGTTCTTCCCCGGATACCACGTATCCTTCTGGCTGATGCATATAAACATCTTCACTCAATTTACCGTGTAAAAATGCAGTCTTGATATCAATATGTCTAAGACTTAAATTCTTATAAAGACTCATTGCCAAAAAACTTCTCAAAGTTGTGTGAGACGCCACTGGGGCGAAAGTCTCATCGTAGTCTATTCCATATTTCTGTGAAAAGCCCTTCGCAACCAGCCTAGCTTTGTATTTTTCAACACGGCCCTGACTGTTATATTTTGCTTTGAATGCCCATTTGCACCCTACTATTTTCATCCCTGGTGAAACCTCAACTAAATCCCAGGTGTCATTCTGCTTGAGTGAATTTATTTCATCTAATGTAGCATTGATCCAATTTTCCTTTTCTACAGGGTTTTCCATACTTATTATATCATCCCAGCATTTTGGTTCACTTATTCTTTCATTGTGTAATGTGAATGCGAATCTATCTGGTGGTACCCCTTTATTAGATCTTTGTGATCTACGTGGAATATTTTGTGAATTATCTGACACAACACTATCATTAGTTTCATCTATCTCTGAGTCTATTATTTGCAAATTTGGTGATGGATTTTTATTATCACTTTTCTCATCATTGTTTTGTGATGTTTCATATTTAAGTATCGCTTGTTTTTCATTTTCTACAAATTTTACGGTTCGACTAATAATTATGTTTTTCCCATTTGTGCAGATCCTATATCCTTATCTTCTATTGTCGTACCCTACGAATATACCTTCCTGTGCCGTATTATCTAATTTTCCCCTGTGTACCTTTTGTACGTATGCATAGGCACGACAACCAAATGGTTTTAACATTGATAGGTCAGGTTTTTGACCTGTCCATAATTCATAAGGTGTCAATTCACACGAAGATGTTGGGAGTCTATTTTGCAAGTAAACTGCGGTATTTATTGCCTCCCCCCAGAAAGAGTTTGGTAAATTGCCATCTTTTAATAAACAACGTGCCATTTCAACTAAAGTACGATTTTTACGTTCAGCAGTTCCATTTTGAGAAGCTGAATAGGGAACAGTGAATTGGTGGTCTATACCTAATTTTGTTAAGTATTCATTTAATTCTGTCCCGGTATACTCTCCTCTGTTGTCGGAGCGGATTGCATGCAAAGTTCGTCCGAACTTGTTTGATGTCATTGCGATGTATTCCCTCAATTTTGTGAAAACTTCATCCTTTTCTCTCAGTAGGTATATAACTGTAAATCTACTAAAATCATCAATGAAAGTAAAAAAATAGTATTTTCCACCGACCGTGGGGGTTGTCATTGGTCCACACAAGTCAGTGTATACCAACTCTAGTGCTTTAGTTGCCCTAAACCTGAGCCTTTTTAGGATAAGGATTGTCGGTTAATTTAGTTAATATGCAAGTTTCACATGCATTATCATGTTTGCAGTTGTCTATTTTATCCCAACTGCCATGTTGTTGTTTACCAATTGTTTTATATGACTAATGTTTCTATGGCCTAATTTAATGTGCCATTTATCAATACAATTTGTATTTTCACATATTTTTACCATGTTTATAGTGTGTGTTGTATCATAGTTAACTTTGCATTCGTATAAATTGTTGTTAATGTAACCTTCAATGCATGTTTCTCCTTCATGCATTATTTTGCATGATTTGTTTTCAAATATTGCTACACAACCATTTTCAGTAGCCTCTTTTACAGATATGAGGTTTGTCTCTATATCTGGTACATATAAAACATTTTTCAATATTATAGTATTATGTGTGTTATTGGAATTTATGGTGTTTAATTTCACAGACCCATTACCCAGGGATTCTATCTCCTGTCCATTCGCGATTGTTACGCGTGAATTTTTATAATTAAATTCATGAAATTTACTCCTATCATTGCATACATGCGTTGAACAACCTGAGTCTACATACCAATTGTTAGATTTCTCACCGATAAATAGAGTGAATATTTTATCGTTAGGTTTCTTATTTTCACTCTCAGTAATAAGAGCCCTATCCGCGTTATGTCTGTCTTGAGAGTACATACCAGATTTGAAAGTTGATCTGGCATTGCTGGCTTTTGTTTGTTTCGGAGTCTTTTCTTTATTTTTATTTTTAAGATGCCAGCATTCTTCAATTGTATGCGATTTTTTTTTTACAATAACGGCAGAACTTTGAATTTTCTGGTTTCGGTTTAAATTTAACCTTTAACACTGAATTATTTTCAGATTTGTTTTCTTTTCTTTTAGAAAATTCATCAATCAATTTCGAGCGTATAAACTCTGGTACTAAATCTTTTTCGTCACGCGATTCTAAAGCGGTGATGAGTGCATCATAACTTGGAGGTAAGGAACAGAGCATTAGGGCTGAAAGGTGCCTGTCGTTAATTTCTTCTCCGATTGATACTAACTTATCTCGTAATTGATAAATGTATGTTAAATGGTCGATCGTATCGCCACCCTCAGTTAATTTCGTAGAATAAAGCTTTCTAAGCAAAAATAGTTTACTGCTGAGGGTTGAACGCTCATGTACAGCTTTTAATGCGTTCCAGCATTCTTTTGCGGTCTCGAGATTTTTGACATGGATTATTTGATTATCCTCTATTGAGAGGTTTATGATAGCGCGTGCTTTCCTATTTTTGTTATTCCATGTGTCCGTAATCGGATTCGGAGCATCATTAATAACCACAGAATATAAATCTTCCTTTTGGAGAAACATCTCCAATTTAAATTTCCATACATCATAATTTTGTGAGTTCAGTTTTTCGATTATAGTGTCCTTTAGGATACTCATTTTAATATTTCAATTTTATTTTCTTTCTTGTTTATAATAACTGAAATTTTATGTTTAATCATTCATATGTTTATTTTAAACATTCTTATATATTTTCACTTCTTTCGTTTTTAATGTTTATACAGATTTCTATACTTTCGTTTTCAAGAAACAAAAAAAAAAAAAAAAAAAAAAACACATATTTATTTATTTTTGCTTACATTTTTTATCATTATTATTATTTTAAATGTAGCAAAATAATATTATTTTAAATGCAGCAAATGTTTCTTCAATTATGCAAAGAAAGAACTTTTGTCAAGAATAAATTTAAAAACTCAATTCAGCGCGTCAGTTTTCATAATCTGTTGAAATTGACAAAATAATTTATATCAAATAATCAAGTTCAAGCTTTATAAGGTAAGTAAAATGCACTCACCTTGTTTGTGAGTATCCTATGAGGCTTTCAGGAACAGATGTATTCCATATGTGAAAAAAAGAACTTATGTTTTGAATATAAATATCCTTCTGCTAAGCTGTTCAAAAGATAATTTTAAATATATAAATAATAGTGTTTTAATTTAATTAAACCAGCCACCTTTAGCTTGGTTTGTGAATAAGAAAAAATATATATTATATTGTGGGAATAAAAAAAAAACCCACGTGTGTTCCTTTTAATCACATTTTTATTATAAAACTGAACATCGAAGAAAGAGAAAAAAAAACATACATCATTACATGTACATAGAAACACAGACGGCCAATCAGAACAAATGCGTCACAGCGACGCCGTAATGTAGATGTATATATGCATGAAGAAATAAAAAGAGTCAAATGAAATGTTTTTAGAATAATATGAAAAAGAAAGTTTTTGTAATTATTGAAAGAATGTCATTTTGAGTTTATTTCTCACCAACATCAAGTACCAGAAGAGGTCCATATCTGTCATTAGAAAATTTTCTAGTTTTGAAAGAGTAATAATGCAGCAGTTGCTACCAAAACATTTACAATGTTTATGCAAGTGCATTAAGCATTCTCGTAAATGCCAAAGATATTTTTTTAAATACAAATCTAGCAATTTTGATATTTTTACTCGTATCAATCCGAAAGACCGACAAATTTAGACAATGATATGTTAAGGAGGAAATAAAAGAAAATCCATGTCAAACAATCAAGGATCTGTCAAACAGTCTTAACCAACCTAACCAAGTCAAGACCCCTAAAGAAAATTTTCAGCAGATTAGTAAAGTAAGCAGAGGAGATGGGTCCCGCATAATCTGTCCGAAAGAAACAAGGCTAACTGAACGAACACATCGATTTTATTGCTTCAGCGGCCCATTACAGCAGCGGTTTTTTTTTTTTTTTTTTTTTTTTTTGAGCACTTGATACCTGGAAATTAAAAATGGGTGCTTTATGATAATCCAAAATGAAAAACACAGTGGCTCTCTTTGAAAGAATCGTCACAAAGTACAGCTAAACCAGGTTTACACCAAAACAAGAGCCTTTGTGCTTGGTGGAATATACACGGGACAGTTTCTTCTGAAGTGCGGAAATCTGGATAAACAGTGGATGTAGACTTTTGCTATGAACGATTGGTTTGCATAAATCAATATCTAATTGGAAAGAGTCCAGCGATTGTCAAAAGAAAAGGCATTAATCTGGAAAACGATATTGCGAGTTCGCACTGCACAAGACGAACCCTGAAAAAAAAATCGATTAGAGCGGAAGGCGTTGCTTCGCCTACCGTATACCCCCCGATATTGCGTCAAGAGATTTCCTTTCATTTTGACCATTACAATATTTTCTCAGTGGCAAAATATTTGAAACTTTGGATGTCCAAAATGCAATTTGTAAAGATTTTGTTCAAAAATGAATTGATTTTTATTAATACGGCATTAAAAACTCGCACCTTGGATGCCAAATTGTTGTTGATAAAAAGGATGATTACATAATTTGCTAAAAATTAAACCTTGTTAAAAATTGTCTGTTCGATTTTACTGTTAAAATAAAAAAAAAAACTTTCTGATCCCCTTAATACTAAAAACGTATTTGAAATAATGTGAACCCATTAGTTATTATATACAATATTTCTTCTTTTCATTACTCTAAAAGAATTATAAATCATAGACACAGGGCAGTCTTTAGTGGGCATGTGAACTATCTGTAACTGTAACTTTTAAATTACTCATAAAATTTAGGACAAACGAATGCAAAATCTATGTTTAGTCGTGTAGTTCAATCGTGTTTACTCACACGCATATACACATACACAATAGAGAAATAGCAAAATTAAGTCCATCATTCTTATGATTACGGTTTCTCAGCCATCATTATTTTGAATGTTCCTTTTATATGAAATAAATTTTGTATTTTTTTTTTTTTTTTTTTTTTTTTTTTTTTTAGATATGTATTATAAACTATTAATGAAGATTTCTATTATATATATATATATATATATAAAGTGGTATTCAAAATAGTGACCGTTGGCAACTCTGTTCTAAATGCACCGAAATCTTATTATAGGATTTTACCATCAAATTAAGTACATCATACTTATAATTACGGTTTCTCAGTCATCATTATTTTGAATGTATCTTTTATATAAAGTAAACTTTGAATGTCTCTTTTGTGTAAACGTTTTTTTTTTTTTTTTTTTTTTAGAAGATATGTATTATAAATGATTAATGAAGGTTTCTATTATATATATATATGTGTGTGTAGAAGTTGTATTCAAAATAGTGACCGCTGACAACACTGCTCTAAAGGTACCGAAATCTTATTATAAGATTTTACCTTCAAATACGTTTATTGTTCATAGAAAATCTAATTGCAAATGATATTTAACAACAAAATCTAAGCAAATTATTTCTTTTAGATTGCATTAATGAATAGAAAACCAAATTATACTCTCCTACAACATCAAGCTGAGGACTCGTATGCTGTTATAAACATAAATAAAATTAAAAATCTTTATTAGTTGTGCGAGATAAAATCAGAAGAGAAACATTCTTACTCCGTAATTCGTTTAAGAAAGAGATGGCTTGTATCCACAAAGAAAGCTGTATGCGGTAATATGTTTAAATAAGCTTTTATGAGATCGTTAAATAAAAATTCAGACATTATATAAATTTCTTTGGTCATGATCAAATTACAAAATAATATGGTTTTATTAGTTTTTCCTACTTAATGTAACTGGAATAATATATCGTAAATAAAATAGTATAAAGATAAATTTGAGTTAGTACAATTTGTCACATCCGATTTATTATCCAACTAATTAATATTGTATATATGCAAGCACATATCCTGTATTTATACTAAAAGACTCTAATGATTCAGGTTAAAAACTATGGTTAATTTATTTTTTAAAGAAAAAAAAACTGATATGACTTATCTTAATCTCCAGAAAAATTAGCGATTGTTGTTAACCCGTACTACACTTTTAAAAAAATATAGCAAAACCTGGTTTTCTATAAAATTTACTTGAACAATTTTGGGGAGTTTGAAATAATAATTACATCAGAATTATCCTAATCAAGATAAAAACTGGCATTCACTGATAATCTATGCTCTACCACGATTATCTTTAAAGTGATTTGAAAAAAAATTAGAGTTAAAATTAGGGGATTTTTACCTAACAATCCTATAAAAATTACCCTCTAATCAAGAAAACCAGAGTTCGCTAGTAATCTACGCTCAGCTCGTAGCAAAATACATCAAAAATTATTATTATTCGAAATATTCTAAATATTAATCGTGAGTTGTGTGAACTATTTAAAAAAAAATAGAATCAGACCTTTTTTTTTTTTTTCTTCAGATGACAATTCCGCCTGAATGGCCCTCAATTCCGGAAAAAAAGTAGCTTTTACTGTTAACCCGTGATCCATCGGGGCAAAAATTACAGAAATTTGATATTCTTGGAAACGGCCATTTCGCTAAAAACATGCATAAAGATATTCTTCAAATCCAAAATCGTAAAGATTTAAAATCTCATTGTCCTTTTCCAAAGTATGAGTACATTATATTACTTACAAACTTTGAATAAACACCATAAAATGCAATAAATTTGCAATAATTGTTTCGGGCCGAAAAAACACACGACCCTTCATCAGGCGAATAAAGTAAGCACGAGTGCTGCAGTCAAAGCGGCAACGGACAAAATCGTTTAAAATGAAAAGAAAAACTTTATAAAGTATTTTCATTTTAAACGATTTTGTGCGTTGCCGCTTTGACTGCAGCACTCGTGCTTACTTTATTCGCCTGATGAGGGGTCGTGTGTTTTTTCGACCCGAAACAATTGTTGCGAGTTTTTTGCATTTTATGGTGTTTATTCAAAGTTTGTAAGTAATATTTTTTACAACGTTTTGTGGTGCTTTTTTATTAAATGAGTACATTATGTTAAAAATTCAATCACTATCTGTATAATGATGATTTACAAAATTAAATTATTTTATTTAATCACTTATTAAATGAATTTATTACTTATTATTAATTTTATTAGAAATGACTTCTATAATGATTCTGAATAAAAATCGTTCATCTAGGTATTTATTAATTAATTTTAAAGACACTGCGTATTATATTAAATAACTGTTAGCGTATTTAAAGAAATATAAATCGTAAAACATTTCAACGTAGAAAAAAGTCATAGAAGTTAACTTAAAATGTCCTGCTTTTAATAATTCCAATGCTTGTATTCAAAAACTACTTTAAATATTAATAGAAAGAACTTTTTCAATTTTTTATTATTTTTATTCTATTTTTCTGATATAGATGTCTTCCCGTTTAATATTGCCATTTATTTGAAACTTATCTATAATACCATAATTTAAAAAATATATTAAACGCATTTTCATAAATCGATAAAAATTATATCGCATCGATTTTTTTTTTTTTTATTGCAAACTTTAAGATTCTTAGTTATTTTTTAATGCTGAAACTAAAGTCATATTTTTCTGTTTGTTTTGCTTTTTCGTTATTTATTTTGGGAGAAAGCAGATAGGATCGTTTTACTTGTCAGAATATTCATTTCCGGTTTTCAGATTTTAATATGTCTCATTCGAATAAAATTTTGGATTTCGTAGTATTTTATTTAAATTTTTGTAAATATACTCTTTTTTTTTTTAATTAAAGTTCTTAATAAAAATGTCAGTAACACATATCGCCGTCAGATACAGGAATTTAAAAATACAACTGGAAAACTAATATTTAAAAGATACCAGTTTCTCAATTTTTACATGATTATCCATAATGACAATATATTTTACATAATTATAAAAAATATTAAGGTAAATATTTACAAAATAAATTTAATTATATTGCCTCTTTGATTTTTGGAAGGATTTTATAATAAATACTTATTTGAAAAAATTATAATACATCCCTATCTTAACGTCTGTAAATATATTTCAAAATATATGAGTATACAGATGTGTTTGTACAAGCGAACATATAAAGTAATTCTTTAAAAAAAAAGATCGTACATAAAACTTGATAAACTATTTTTATGCATTATTTATTAATTTATTTATTTTAGATTAATTTCGTCAGTCGTACGATGTATTATAAAGCATAAATTAAAAATTAAAATTGAAATAATTAATTCAAAATCATAAGATCTTACCATCGGAAGTAGAAATAAACAACTTCTTAAGCTACCTTAATCTACAAAATCAAAGATTTTCTATATTCTTATTTTATTCCCCAAATTCATGACTATAGACTATTTTTTTTTTTTTTTACTTTCTTCTATATGTAATACAGAGAAAGTATTGGATTCGCGAAAATTTTTGACCTCCGTTTTTTGACGAAACTACACGTTTTGGGATGTCCTGAACACGAATTGATAGTTTTTAAAAAATTTCTGTCTGTATGTCAGTCTGTCTCTGTGTGTGTGTGTGTGTGTGTGTGTGTGTGTGTGTGTGTCTGTGTGTGTGTCTGTGGTTTCTTGTTTTCATCGTATCTCACGAACCAATGAATGAAATTCAACCAAACTTGTTTACATTTTGTACTTCATAGAATGAACAAGGAAGAATTAAAGATTGAATATATATATTACAAAAAATATATAAAACACTCTGAGACATTGTTTTTACTTTTACCAATCATAAGTAAAGTACCTCATGAGTAATTAAACAGAAAATGATGAGGAATGAGGCGGTGAAATAACAAAACAATTATTCGTGCATGACTAAAAAAGAAGAACTGTTTAGTCACAGAATTGTTGTTATATTTCATGCGATAATCAAAGTATCGATGTATACTCATTTTATTGAGAAGTATTTAATAGAAATTATGTAACATGGACGGCGGGATTTACAGCTAGAGTAGGGTTATAGGTTTCTATGAATGCAAATGATCTAGAAAGGTTATACATCACTTTCAGAAGGAATATAATTGAGATATATAAAATAAAAACCCTAAAAATTTTAATTTATGTGATTTTTCATGCGTTTTTAAGCAATAAGAACGAGTATAACAATGAAGATGATTTTAATAAAATAGTTCATGTTATGTAATATTTTGTGTAATGAAGAATATCACCTTGAAATCCTTCTGTTGTTAGCATAACAATAATGATTTTCAATACCGTTCTTGGAAATCGGAAATCTTGTCTTTGCGATTGTAATTCCATACGACAAAGTTTCGATACAGATTCGGTGCAACGTTCGATAGAAACCCCGAGCTTCAGCAGCGAGAACCAAACGTCTTAAAAGAAGTCCGTACACAATACGTTTTCCAAAGTCCTTATTGAAGAATTGATTCTTTACCGTATCTAATAATAAGCTCCATTATAAAACGGGTTCAAATTCAACCTTTCAAGTCAACATTTCCGGGGTCAAAATCTAGATTATTTCATTTGCGACTGCATCACGAAGCTCTTTTGCACTGTTACAAGCCAATGCTGATATCGAGTCTGATTTGAGTGACATAGTGGTGGAACATCAAGACACAAAAGCGCAGCTTCCCCCACAGATTCGTTGTAAGCATAAACACAAGAAACGTAGAGGCTTTTTTCTTAGAGACCACATTCACACTGCTTTGCACTCACTAAGTAACGTTCACGCGTCACAAACATTGACGTTAGCGTTTTGTGTTCTCTAAATTGCGGGGAATCTTCAAAATAAAAGCTGTTTTTATACGCTGTTGGCTGATATCTTACACTGTAAAAAAATTCCGGCACTTTTCTGGGAAATTTTGGACAACTAATGTGCCCAATATTTACCAGTAATGTTGTGAAGTTTGCGTTGATGCAAACTCCATCTTAATAATTTAATTAGATAACTAAATGGTAAGTAAGAGAGTACAAGGCTTGAATTAAACAATAAATAAGTTTATTTGAACAGATTAACGGGAGGGTGGTCTGCCAATCAAGCTAGCTCAGTCAGCGTATTTAATTAATCAAAATATATGTATCAGAAATTAAATTAGATAATCTTAAATATGTCAGCCCAGCAAATTGTCGAAGGCGTAGAGACGGTTTCACTCGTATACTCCGCTACTGCGACTTCACTTTGGATCAGAGGATTCCCTTCGGATCCAACCTTACTTTTATGAATGCTAGTAGATACTCGTACCAACACTCATCACAGCTTAATCTACACACATCTAAATCTCCACTACTCTACTTCTCAATACTCGCCAAAATAAGATTCTCCACAATTCACTATAATATACTCCAACATCCACTAAAATTTACTCCAACATCCACATAATATATTCCAACATCCACTATAATATACTCCAACATCCACACCAATCTACTAAAACCATCTCCATCTTATACCTTTTCCTACTAACCTCCTTTCCCTTCATTTCAATCAATACTTTTAAATTCATTTCTAATTCCTTCGTTGCAGCACCCTGCCGACACAAAACTAACCTGACTTCAACTTTCACCAAGTCACTGGCGTCGAATTAATTTAACCGTCCCCACTTCGCTGGACCCAGCTTAATTTTACACAAACGGTGGTGACGTTCTGACGTCTCAACCTCACAATGTTCCTTGAAAATATCAGTAACCATTAAACATACACACATTCAATGCATTCCTGAAATGTTTACACACATTGAAAACATTCCTACATTCTCGAAATCAGGAACGTTACATGGACGCAAACCTGTTATTCTCAGGAACCTGCCTGAAACTTATTGAAACAAGAAACGTATCGAATGTATAAGAGTAACGTTACTGAAATTTTTTACAGTGTACAGAAAGTACGATGACTTAAAAAAAAAAAAAATAGCTGAGGAATATTTATCGTCCACCGCAATGCTTGGGTGGCGATAAGGGTCGTTCATACATACCTGTTTAAACTGCTAACCTATGAGGTCAAATGAGAGTCTTCTTTGGTTGCCCCAACTGGAAAAGGGAGCTTTTGTCCACTTATATTCTAAAATGAGTACGATATTCTTGAATTCCTCACTTTCTCTCGGGATGGAAACTTGAGGGAAATTCGAGGTTTAAGGTTTGACTCTGAGATTTTTTTTTCACATTAAGGCTTTTTTTGACCGGTACCTACAGCTTAAAGTACGAATCAAACCACTACGAAAAACCATGCTTATACCGGGATACGAACCCCACATCTAGCAACTGATGACCCGTTAGGGACGAAATTGAGCACAGTAGAAGAGTCGTGTATGTGTACACACTTTTACGCCTGGTTACATAATTACGCATTGCATAATCACGGTATTTTTCCCAATTAATATTTTAAAATTTCTATGACATTTAAAGCCTTTTCTATATATATATATTGAAAAAATTACTTAGAATGATTATAAATCTAAATAATTACGTTACTTAATTTTTATTTATGGTGATAAATAATTGAAATAAGGAAATTCATTAGAACTTCTAAGTTCATATTAATCTTTAAAATTTTAACTAATTGAATTGTTCTAATAGTGAGACGTGCTTATTTTAGTAAAAGAAACATTAATATTCTGCAAGCACGTGTGAGAAAACGATTGCTAATTAAGTGTAACTGCAACTATTTCTAAGTAATTTGCTCACTGTAATAAAAAATTATGAACGCTGTCTTAGAGTTCTCTTCAGAGCAAAATGTAATTTTCTTTGATAATCGTAGAAGTGTACTTTCATTTGAACATTTGCTTCCTTCGTGATATGATTTGGTGTAAAATAATTAAATAATTTATTATATTTTCCATAAATGAATTAGGAAATATGTTTGGAATTTCATTAAGCTTTAGCTAGAACACCTCATAAAATAAATGAGAAGTTAAAAATTAAACAATTTAGTGAATTCTCGTATTTAAAAATTAAGAAATGTAATTTTCTTAAAAATTGTAGAATATTATGCTAAGGAAATATTTAATTATTGTTAATTGAATAATATAAAAAATTAAATTGTATTGTTTCAGAAAATAAACACTAAAAAGCATTTTACTTACTAAAGACGTATGTTGTTTAATAGTTATATCAAATATAATTGTAGAAAATTGTCAACTAACCAGTTCTCAACATGAGTTTTGTTTATAAATATTATATATATATATATATATATATATATATATTTCAAAATTTTAAATCTTTTTTAAATGTAGAAAAAACATAATAAAAGAAAAGATTTACATAAGTTAATAGGAAATGAAGATAAACAAAAAATTAATAATTAAGATAATAAATTCAATGTTATCTAATCCATATTTAATGTTTAATAAATATTCTTTAAGAAATTTATGAGAAAAATTAATGTACCTTAAAGGTGATTAATATGGAATTCGGGTTAGAGGGAATACCAAGGAATACCATTATGTCTCACATGTACAGTGCTACAACCTATTGGAAGCCCGTCAAACATCTTCACTGAGCCTTAAACAGGAATGGTAGTTCACCTTGTGACTGTGAGAAATTTTTGTGTTATATAACTTTTTTTTTTATTTATCAAGATTTAGACTTTTTTGGAGGTACGTTTTTAATTCTGTTTTACTGAATCTATGTAGAAGTAAAATAAGTGAAAAACCTAGTGTCAGGCAGTTGAGTTAGTCAGTTGAGTTAGTTAATAGTCTGATTCCCATAGACGTATTTCTACCCACATATAATTGAGGTGGATTTTGTCTCCAAGGAGGCTATTCGGAAAATATATAATATCAACTAATTCATAGTATTTGTGACATTTGTAAAACTTGAATGCTGATATATATATGTGTGTATATTTAATACTGTTGGTATTCAATAATAATTTTAAAATAGAATGCGTATCTTATAATTATTCATAATTTTCTGTAATATAACATTTTATTTTCATATACCATTCTATTCCATATTGTACGTTGAGGAAATCGGTATTCCATGTTTCCTCTGATAATTATTCCATATTATCCGCTTGGTCAATATTACCCAAAAATAGGTTTTTTCTTTTTTTCTTTTTTTTTTTTTTTTAATTTTAATTATTAAAAAAAAAAAAAAAGTGGATGTTTTAAGTAACATAAAACCATAAAAATACATTAACAACACTTCAAAGTTTTCGATAGTCAAATCCAAAATATGATTCAGTTTATAATGGTGAGTTCAAATAGAAATAGTATTCAGTATTCCCGTATATTCCCGTAAAAATAAAAATATTATATTGAAATATTGTTTATCATATATTATATTGACAGTAAATATGTTTATTTATAAACCACTAAAGAAGTCAAAAATTCAAGGGAAGAAAGAAAGAAAAAGAAAAGACAGGAAAAGAAAAGCAATTTAAAAAAGGAGAAAATCGCGAAAAATTTTTTTTTTAAACCGGGAGAGATAGCATGAAAAAAAAAAAAAAAAAAAAAAAAAACGCAAAATCACCAGTGTGAGAAAAAAATAACTAACTCCAGTGAGAGAAATCAGAAAGGATAATCAAGAAATATACAATGAAATGCGTCTTACTTAGGACAAGGTAGTGCAAAAGCGCGAGGTGTACAAGAGTACACTGAACACAATTCAATCAAAGACCAGTGTTTTGTGGCTAGCTCCAGTTATCATGTTTTATTTCAAATTTTAAAAAAATCAAATAAGGAAAGGTGTTTTTCACAACGTGATTTAACAGAGAGAATTATTATTAAACAGTATTCTAATAAACATAAGAAAGGTAAGTTTTTTTCCTCTATTTATTTTGGATAAGTTATTATCGATCTGTCTGTTGTCTCACTGATTTGGGAAACAGATTCTCCACAATTCTTCTCAACACATCGCAACAGTAACATTTCAAACTTATTTTATCAGTGAAGTACAAGAGTACGTAGCGCTAAAGTGTACAAGAGTGTGCTTCCAAGATATCTTTTTGTAAAAAATTTTCACTTACTTCATTTTCAAGTGTAAACCAAGCTCGTAAATTGATTGCTGATGCACAAAGTAAACGAAAAGTAACAGAACTACTTGGTATTAACTGAGTTTAATCTTATTTAAAAATTTAAAAAGAGACTATAGTCCAATCGTTAGGTTGATATAAATATATGCACTGTTAAAAAGATGCAACTTTGCTGCCAGAAACTCTCAGTAATTTGAGAAAAAACCGTAAATTACGGAAAAATTACGTTGACAAAATGTATTTTTCTGTCATTACAGAGAATTTCTGGCAGCCAAGTTGCAATTTTTTTTTAACAATGTGTGCCTTTACTGCGAAAAAAAATGTATATTCTATAACAACTTGTTCAAAGTCTTGATGTATTGTTTTTTAGAATAACTGCTGAAAATTTGAATCTATTAGCTGATGATTTTAGTGAGAAAAATAAAAAAGAGCATCAGTTTAACAAATAATTGAAAATTTCGGGTAAAGAATTACTGAGAGGTATTATGAAGAGACATCCTTCTTCATCTGTAAAGCAACCAATGATAACAAACATCGCAAAACCCATAAAGTTTTATAAGCTACAGTAGATTAGCTTTTGTAATTTCTTGTACACCCAATGTAACGAATAAATTTCATTTCACATATTTTTATATTGATAAAATACTGCGTCTTAATAAGAAATAAAATATTTGTGGCATCGATGTGAAGTCTAATAAATTTATAGAAAATTTTGATTGTTTGAAGAGTTTTCATAAATATTTCGTTCAATTATTGCTATTATTAAGAGTATGTTTGACACATTTAACAAACCAGAAATCTCCTAGGAATTAAATTAAAAGGGAATTTTGATTTTCTTATGGAAAGGTTTTGAAAACTAAATAAAACTTTATTAGTTTCCTTGTTTTACTTAAGGAATGTTTGAAACATATATGCATTTTGAAGGTTATTACAAAATAATTTTCTTTCATTCTAACTAAGATATTTGGCAGATTAAGAAAAAGATAGGGTTTCAAAATATCTTTTAATACCATAAGTATGAAGAAAATTTTATAAATAACTAGACATATTTTGTTAATTTTTCTTCTTAGATTGCTTGGTTGAAGACGCGATAGCATAACTCTGATGAAGTAGAAAGGCGTATTCGATTTTGTTACCGTTATTAAACAAATAAAAGACTCCATTTTAAGTATATTTTGACGGAAATACTTGAGAAAGAAATTTTAGCTGTTTGTTTTTAGATTGAGAAGTTAAATATTTTCACATCCATAGCGAAGTTTTCTTTAGAAATAAGCAATATATATAAATATATATAGGGTAATGTCTCCGGTATTGGGCACCGTTTCGATTTTCGCTTATTACTTTTGATAGAGTAAGTATTATGCAAACATATGAATACCAATGGAAAGCATGAACACTTAGCTAACGTTTGATAAAGTTATTGTATCGATGCCGTGAATTAGGAAAATGTTATTCCTTATTTTTGTAAGTGGTCATGATTGGTCAAAAAAATTTTGCACCCAGTTGTGGGCACACTTGAAAAATACGTTAAAAATGGGAATATAATAAGAAAAGCCACCATAAATACAGAAAATAACAAAATTCATTAATTTTGCAAGGATTCAGTGGCGAAAATAACAACAGAAAATGATCTTTTTTTTTCAATTCTATTAGTCATCTTTTTTTGTCCTCCAAATCAGAAGTGCAATGCTTGCAAGTAAAATAATTTGCATGTATAATGGCACACTTCAAATGCACAGACGATCGCACTCGTTGCTCCAAACAGATGAAGCAGAAGTCGACATCATTATCAGATTATGGATGTTCCTATTTTTAGCGCGCTCAGCCAGCTGCTTGACATGTAGTACTGCCTTACTTTTTCAGGCTTCTTCTGGAGGGACACATGTGCTGTGAGAAAGACCATATTCTCGGGCAGTCTATTTTATGGATTTCTTATCTACTAAGCAATCCTAAATGGCTTTAGCCATTTCTTTTAGATCGGTTGACGTTTTCGGGGTTGGCATGACTAGAAATGCCTAAAAACACATAAAAACATTAGTAAAATGTGTTATGTTGACATAAATGACCATATTTGATAATCTGTAAGTCAAACACTCGTTTTAAATGAAAAAAAAAAGTGTGTCCACAGCCGGTTACGTGAAGATACCCACAACGGGAATAGCAGCCATTCTTATAATGACAGAAAAAGTAATTTTCGGTCCACATTTTGGATGAAATTAATATTGCATAAAAATATATAATGAATATACTGCAGGAATATACATTACAATTCACTTCGATTTATCGCATTCTGAAAAATTTCCCAAATTACTTTTTTGTATCTTTTTGTCAGATGCTTTATTTCTACATTTGCACTTACTAAGTAAATGCGTCTATTCACATCATTGTTAGCACAAGAACTGCGCATTCTCACAATACAAGTTTGACAGTATTCAAATCCACCATATTTGCTCTCTGTTAAAAGATATATTGGGGTGTCTATAATCGGAGAATGCCTATAGCAGGAGACATTCCCTATATATATATAAATATCTGAAATATAATTTAAAAAACCAGTCATGCCTTCATTTCTCAAACTTCAATGATTCTAACTCCTACTAATACACTGATAGCGCCCTAATTAATTCTTTATTAATTTATTTTCTAAATATTTCACTAATTCGAAATTCATTCGATTTTAATTATATTTCATATTTATTTATTTATTTATTTATATAATATTTTATTTTAAATGTAAGTCAGTTACTTACCATAAGTCATATATTGCGATTAGTAGATGCAAGTCAGCAAACTATTTAAAATGAGACTTTTAAAATACAGGGATTATATGCCTTATATTTAAAAAAACCAAATTTTTCATTTTAAAATTTTCCTTATTTATAATTTAAATTTCTAAAATTAAAAAAAAAGAAAAAGAAAAAAAAAACTATTAAATAGAAAGTTGTAAATAAAGTATTGGACAGTTTGAACCTTGTGTATATCAACTACATTAGAAATGTATTTTTGTTATTACACGGTCTTTCTTCTTTTTTTTTTTTTTTTTTTTTTTTTTCTTAAACAAAATCTAACATTTTAAATGGTTTTTCAAACCATAATTTCTTTCGCCTTGGAATAAATATTTTTCAGTTCGTGTTATACAGCATAAGTTATAAATGTTTCTTTCAGATTTGTTTAAATTTCCGCAGTATTTTCATGGCATTTGCCACAAACAAATCCATTTCAGCATCCTATCCTGCATAATAACAACTGAATAACAATTACTTTGGCTACAAAAATAAAATATGTTCTTATTTTTTTTCCCTACCGCCAGATTGAGCCTTTTATTTCAAAGAAAACATTCAGGGAACGTGACGAAAAGTTTTTAAATCTGAATTTCTATGTGACATAAAATTTATATGAGCATAATAGTTTCTTTGTTTCCTGATCTATTTTACTTTGTACCAAAAGTACTTAATAGCGCCATTTGAATTTGCATTTTTATGAGATAAATGGCAGATGAAGCATGGCCTTTTCATTAATTATCGTAAATGTTACAATGTACTTCTTTTGAATGAATTTCTAAAACAATTAGAAGTGATTATTAATATCTTTCAAAAGTCATTTTCGTTCATGCTTTGAATAATAACATAAAAGTTTTTACGTACTAAAACACAATAAAAATTTTCTTTGAATTCTACAAGTATTGATAACAACGATTTATTTTCATTATTTTTAAGTTTATTAACATTGTATTACTTTTTTCCGTATTTAATAATAATTAAAAAAAAGAAGTATTGGATTCGTAAAAATTTTGACATCTGAGTTTCGATGAAGCTACTAGCTTTAACAGGTCCAGAACACGATTTGATCAATTTAAGAAAATATCTATCTGTGTGTACGTAGCAAAAATATTGTACCAGCTCTATCTCAAGAAAAAATACAGAAAAAAACACAATCAAAATTATCTTAACCAATCGTTGTGATAATGAGAAAAAGGGTATAATAATAAAAATTAACGAGGAGAAAAGTTTTGTACAGGTAGAAACATCACTCCCCTATCCCCTTGCGGGTTGTAAATTTTCAATATGAAAATTTTTCAAAATAACTTGTTAATACATTTCAATTGAATGGTTAACCAAGTAACTGCGATAAATTTGAAACAATGTTATCGATTTATTTAGGTTTTTTTTTTCCATTTCAAATAATAATTTCCATTTCAAATTAATGATAAGATGCAGTTTGTAGGGCACAAAACTAGTTTTTTTTTTAGATTTAGTGTTATACTTCTCTGAAATGAAAATCGTCTGCATTCATCATAAAAAATAATATTGACAAATAATAATATTAATAAATAGTTTGTATTGCGTTAATTTGTATAGGAAAATATAATTTTGTGATATCCACGACATACTAGTTTTAAAGTATAAGATAACGTGAAATAAATATAAAAGGTTTCTAAGAATCCAAGGATGTAATAATCTGAGGATAGATTTTTAAATTTAAATTAATAAAAAAAAAAACTTAATTTTTGCGAATTTCTTTATGATACATTCAAATAGCAGCAATTCAATTGTCTATTTTGGTTTGAAAGAATTAAAAAAGGCAAGGCTGTTCTTATAAATCGTGAGTTTGATTTTATTTAAAGCAAACTTTAAATATCAAAAATTACTTCATAAAAGAAATGATTAATATTTTAAAATGCAGGAATAAAAAGTGTAAATGTAAAAGTTTACTGAATGCTCTAATATAATTGTATCAAAATCGTGAATTTTAAAAAGCAAAAAATTAATATTTATATGTATACATATTAAACATACACTGAGTAAAAAAATATACCGCCTTTGTCTAGAATGAATAAGTGGCCATTTTCTAAATCCCTTAACTAGAAATATAGATTTCCGAGCTATGCGCATAAGGCTTGCCAATAAACTGAATAGACAAAATGATCGAGAATTTCTAGTGTACACATTTCTAGATGGCGAAACAATATTCTGAATACTCTGAATATTCTGATTCATTTATATTGCGAGAAATTCTCGCTTGATTTTCTAGAATTGGTTAATAAACCAAGATTATAGTTGCAGAAACCCGCCTTTTGTAGTCTCATTAATTGCAGTGATTTTTAAATAATTTGCCTTCGAGAATATGGACAAACGCTCTAGAATTCTAATAGGGGCTTCCAGAACTCGCTTTCCAAGAGGACTAGAATTTATAAGGATGACATGGAACTATTTTTTCTAGAGCCATAATTTAGATTCTAGGTGACAGTTACAGATTTTTTTCTCAGTGTAAACAAAATTATATGCATATTTTAACAATTAATTAAAATTATTATTTCCCAACACACAAAAGATTCAGTGTACTAAAATTTCAAGATTTAAGGATTACAGGATGTTTAAAATTTCCTTAATCGAAAACCACTTTTATGGGAATCTCCGTATTATTCAATAGTAAAAAAGCACTGCAAAACATTACTGAAATTCATTATTTTTGAAAAAAATGTATTCAATTAAGAGATCTCTAAAAGCTCCAGGATACAATTCAGCTATTAAAATTACAAGACTTGATTAAATATTAAAAGAAATCAAAATTTTGAATACTCAGTAATGATGCTCACTTTTAAAAACGATCAGGGAGCTTGCAATTGCATGTTAACCTATATAAATATAGATACAGTCTAAAATATAAGATATTTTCACTTCATTTTAATGATATTAAAACTTCAGTTACAACAAGCAGATGATTAATATTATTAAAATAACAAGCAAAATAAATGCCTAAATAACTTGAAACAAATCTAATATAGGAACTCTGGATTAATCACATTGATAAGTAATTTAATATACAAAATAAAAAGCTGAAATTATAATAATAAGTTTTCAGAAAAAAACTAAAATACTATTGTATGTATTGTATACCATTGTGAACAATATACTTCTATTGTTATGGATTTAAGAATTATTCAATTGGACAATAACTCATACATTTGAATTATAACAATTACAAAAATATTAATTTCTATATTAACAATATTAAGTTCCAGAATAATTTTAATCACGATTCTACTTCAACATGAGCTATTGAAAAAAATGTGGTATTTAACTAAGAGATCGCTAAAAGCCCTGAGATGCAATCAGCTAATACACTGAGAAAAAATTATGTAACTGACATCTAGTGTCTAAATTATGGCTCTATAAAAAATAGTTCCATGTCATCCTTATAAATTCTAGTGTCCTTTGAAAGCGAGTTCTAGTAACCCCTATTAGAATTCTAGAGAGTTTGTCTATATTATCGAGGTCAAACCTATTTGAAGATATCTCTAAATAAATGCGAACACAAAAGGATTCTGCAACTATAATCTTGTTTTATGACCCAATTCTAGATATTCAAGTGAGACTTCCTCACTATACAAAAGATTCAGTATATTCAGAATATTGTTTAACCATCTAGAAGCGTGTCAACTAGAAATTCTCGATCATTTCGTCTATTCCGTTATTGGCGTGCCTTATGCGCATAGCTCGGAAATGTATATTTCTAGTTAAGGGATTTAGAAAAGAGCCACTTATTCCTTCTAGATGAAGGTGGTATATTTTTTTCTCAGCGTTAAAGTCTACAATTTTATTAAAAATTAAAAGATAGAAAGAAACTCAAGAACTCGGAAATATTACTCATTTTTAAAAACAATAAGAAAGCTTGCATTTTAAGGAACGTGGGTATAGAAATAGTTCAAGCTATAAGACTAATATATTCATTTCATTTAAATTACACTAAAATTTTAATTAAAGCAAACTGGAAAATAATCCAGATATTTTAAACTGGAAAAAAAACAATTACATTATCAGGCAAAAGATGACCAAATTATTAAATTTAATATAAAAATTTCGGATTAATCACATTGATAAAAAATAACTGAATACACAAAATAAAGCACTGAAATTATAATGATAGGTTTTAAGTATAAAATAAAAATTCTATTGTATTCTGACATTGTAAACAATATAGTTGTATCATTACAAGTTTAAGTAATTATTAAATTGGTTCATAAATTATGCCTGTGAACGTTAGCAATTACAACTAGTATGTTGTGGCCACCACAAGACTTTCTTCTATATTTTCCTATACATATTCATTCACTCAGTAACAATATTAAAAAAAATCTATATACGATTTTTTTTCGAAGTTTTTTTTTTTTTTTTTTTTTTTTTTGTTAAAAGTAAAAAGAAAATCGATAACTTTGTTTTAAATTATCACAGATTTATAGTTAAATCATTCGTTTTAAAGGTATTGACGAGATCGTTCGAAAGATACTCATCTTGAAAATTTACCCCTTCCCCCCCCCCCCCCAATGGGGAAGCGATGCCCCCACATACACAAAATTTTTTCCTAGTTAACTACTACTATTATCAATAATTCATATTAATTTTATAGTCACAGGTTTAATATAACTCTCATTATGCACATTTATACGAAATTTTGTCCTATACTGCCATGTTAAAAGTTTACAAAAAATGCAATCGCTGCGCCACCTGTTGAGCGATTGATCCCCAAATCTAATCATCACCAGTTTATGTCAGGGTGCAACTAAATACCCAGTTTGGTCGAATTTCATTCATTGGTTCGTGAGATAGAGCGTCCACAAAAAAGTGATACAGACAGACAGACATTTTCTAAAATCTATCAATTCGTGTTCAGGACATCCCAAAACGTGTAAATCCATCAAAAAATGGAGGTCGAAAATTTTCATGAATCCAATACTTTCTCTATATTACATATAGAAGAAAGTAAAAATATTTATTTTATTATTAAACAATATTAAATTCTGGCATAGTTCTATTCGCCCGACTATACTTCAAATTCAACTGCCGTAAAACACTGTTCGAATTTAAGTCTTTGGGCAATGTTGTGTTATTTCAAATACATAATACGTGAATGTTGACTTAAAATAAAATAATATTACTGTCACGCACACTCGCTTCTAAATAAACGATAAGAATTAATAACATATAATTGAGAGTAACACGCATTTCCAACCTAATGAAGTTTTCAAAATTTAATTGTTTTAAATGCAATTCAAACAGGAATTTCTGAGAAATGAAATGATGTCTTATTCTCAAATAACGTTAAGTGCAATTACTTATTCTATGAATAAAATATTAAATGATATAATTACAAATTAGAATGAATCTGGAATACTTACTCTTCGTTTTCCTGTACTGATACAATTGCAAATATAATATTAAAAATTGTTAAATAAAATACTAATGTTGTATTAACTTATTTATTCTGTTCACAATAAATCAATAAATAAGTAAATCAATTTCAGAAAATCTTGGAGAGGAAGGCTGATATTTTTATACCAACTATGTGAAAAATACCAGAGCCGGGAATCGAACCCGGGCCTTCCGCTTTACGCGCGGATGCTCAAACCATCGAGCTACCCTGGCTGATTACCAGCTAGGCATTTTTCACATAACAATCGTTGGCAAAATTAAAAAAAAAAAAAAAAAATTAAAATAAAATTTTGTGGTCTATTGGAGTTGTGCCATGAATATTAATGTCACTTGATACAGCTGTGTTTACAGACTCGGTGACTTTGCCAACGATTGTTATGTGAAAAATGCCTAGCTGGTAATCAGCCAGGGTAGCTCGATGGTTTGAGCATCCGCGCGTAAAGCGGAAGGCCCGGGTTCGATTCCCGGCTCTGGTATTTTTCACATAGTTGGTATAAAAATATCAGCCTTCCTCTCCAAGATTTTCTGAAATGAATTTTCATGGTTGATGATTATATTTTTCTAAATTAAGTAAATCAATTTCATTTTATTTAAATGGTATGGTTAGTTGAATAAGTATGTTTCATTTATTACTTTCTTCTATATATAATATAGAGAATGTATTGGATTCGCGAAAATTTTCGACGTCCGTTTTTTGACGGATCTACACGTTTTGGGATGTCCTGAACACGAATTGATAGTTTTTAGAAGATGTCTGTCTGTCTGTCTGTCTGTGTGTGTGTCTGTCTGTCTGTATCATTTTTTTTTGTGGACGCTGTATCTCACGAACCAATGATTGAAATTTAACCAAACTTGGTATTTAGTTGCACCCTGACATGAACTGGCACTGATTAGATTTGGGGATAAATATCTCAACAGTGGCGCTGTGATCGTATTTTATGCAAATCTTTAACATGGCAGTATAGGACAAAATTCCGTATAAATGTACGTAATGAGCGTTATTTTAAACTTGTGATTGCAAAATTAATATGAGTTATTGATAATAGTAATAGTTAACTAGGAAAAAATTTCGGTGCATATGGGGGCATCGCTTCCCCCTCTGGGGGGGGGGGTTAGATTTTCAAGATGGGTATCTTTCGAAAGATCTCGTCAATACCTTTAAAACGAATGGTTGAACTATAAATCTGTGATAATTTAAAACAAAGTTATCGATTTTTTTTACTTTTAACAAAAAAAAAAAAAAAAAAACTTAGGAAAAAAAATCGTATTTTTTTTTTTTTTTTTTTTTAATATTGTTACTGGTTGAATATGTATTACTTTTAACAAAAAAAAAAAAAAAAAAAAAAAAAAAAAAAAAACCCTTAGAAAAAAATCGTAATTTTTTTTTTTTTTTTTTAATATTGTTACTGATTGAATATGTATATAGGAAAATATAGAAGAAAGTCTTGTGGTGGCCACAACATACTAGTTTATTTATGTATCATTTATTTTAATTACATTTTGCACTAAACCATTGTTATGTATGCATTGACTAAAAACTTATGTTTATAAATATATCATGCAGATTTCTATTTTCTTTAGCAAACGTTAATTTGTTCTTAATTAAAATGAACTTTTATAACAATTAGAAGTAATTATTAGTACTTTTCAAATGTCTTTTTTTTATGAGTTACATAATAACATAAAAGTTAATTAATAATAAAAATCAGAATGGGATTTGAATAGTTATAATACTTGTTTATAAGTTACATAATAACATAAAAAGCATTATTTACTAAAAAGTAGTTGCTTTTTTTTTTTTTTTAATTCTGTAAACATTGTATGGAACAGTGTTGGGCATAATTCATCAAAAAGTAATTGAATTACAATTGAATTATAATTATTTTATATTCAATCAATTAACAAGTAACTGATAACAAATAAATTGAATTACTTATTCAATTTATTTGCAATCAATTACTTGTTAATCGATAGACAGTAAAATATTTATAATTGTAATTTAATTGTAATTCAATAACCTTTTAATCAATTATGCCAAACACTGGTATGGAACGATTTATTTTCAATAGAATGAAGTTTATCGACACTTTATTTTAATGTATAACGTGAAATAAATATCAAATATTCGTATGAATGCGAGGATGTCGTGATAGATTTCTAAATTAAAATTATTTCAGCAAAAAAAAAAGTTGTTTCTAAAATTTCTGTAATAAATTCAAATAAAAGCAATTGAATTACCCATTTTTATTAAAAAGAGTAAAATAAAGGTAAAATCTCTGTCTTTATCCAATAATAATTTTAATCAATCAATTCCGCATTAATTAAAGGAAATCTTTAAAATTCAAAAGGATTTTATAAATAAAGGGTTAATATTTTAAAGGGGTGAATGAACATTACTTTAGAAAAACATTTTACCGTTTTTATAATTTTTTTTTTTTTTTTTTTTTTTTTTTTTTTTTTCGGCACAATTTTTATTTTATTTTCCACATTGAACATAAATAAGGTTAAATACATATTTTAACAATAAATTAAACTTCTTATTTTTTCTTCCTCTTACCCTTACGGTAGAGAAAGTATTGTTTCAGGGTCAAATTTTTGCAAGTGAGTTTTTGTTATAGTTACATATTCTGAGGACCCTGAATACGAAAATCATGTTTTTAGCGAATGGCCTGTGTGTCTGTCTGTTATCAGCATATCTCAAGAACAAATAGTAGCAGAAATTCCAAACTCGGTATTCTAAATGTGTATCATATACGGATGCTACACTAAGCTTTTCGTTGAGATGAAGAAAATGGTTCGTGAACAGGGAAACTCAAAAGTATTCAAATACATTACGACTACGGGGAAAATTGCAGGTAAGTAGAATTTAACATCTATAGACTGCATTAAACTAAATGAAAGGAATATATATTTTTTGTAATAGAGATAGTCAACTGGGAAAGAAATTATGTATGTTGGAGCCTCGCCTCCTCCTCCTGGGTGGGTAAATTTTCTTTTCTTTCATTTTTTCCCCCACATTGAACTTAAATAAGATTATATACATATTTTAACAATAAATTAAACTTCTTATTTTTCGAAAACGTGAAATTTCATGAATTAGAAGCGCCATACTTATAGCTGCAATATAGCTTGTAAAATTATAATATTTGATTGAAAAGAGTAGAAGACCAAACAAAGTTTGAATCAATCGTAAATATTATTCATTTATAAAAAATAATTTCAAACAGCTTACATTTTAAGACATTTACTTATAAGTACTATCCAAACTGAATTTATTTTATTTCATAAATATTAAATTTCACGGGCTTTAAACTATAATAAAAGTAATTACAATATTATTATTATTATTATTACTGTTATAACAAGAAAAATTAAATTCTAAAATAAAATAATAAAGAATTCTGCACTAATACCATTATTGAGGGTTTATGTAATATAAAATACTGCAATTAAATTGGTAAATTTTGAATTTTAAATAAAATACTATCTTGCCTAGATATTGTAAAAGATGTACTTCTATCATTATGAATTGAAAGAAATATTAAGTTGGTTTATGAATCATGCGTATGCATAATAACAATTACAAAAATATTAATTTTAGTATTAGCAATAATTAACTCCAGCAAAGTTGTGATCTCATGACTAGTTTAAGCTTTATTGTTATAATATACTTTCAAAGCATTGTTCCAAGTTAAATCTTTGGTTAATGCGGAGTTTCTTCGAATATACAATAAATGAATGCTTTGACTTAACATGAAATAATATCATTGTCACATACACGTACTTCTAAATAAAAGATGAAAATTAATGGGATACAATTAAGAATAACACATATTTTTAACTTAATGAGATTTTCTAAATTAAATTGGTTGAAATGCATTTGCAGTATGAATTTTAATAAACGAAACGTTTTCTTATTCTCAAGTGAAGTTAGATGAAATTTCTTATTCTTTGAAGAAAATGCGATATATAATAAATTATAAATTATAATGAAATTGTATTACTTACCCTCCATTCTCCCTTACTAATAAATGAATGTTGTCTTAACATGAAAAAATATCATTGTCACATACACACACTTCTAAATAACGGATGAAATTTAACGGGACGTAATTAAAAATAACATATATTTTTAACTTAATGCAGTATTCAAAATTAAATTGGTTGAAATGCATTCATACAATGAATTTTAATGAATGATATGATTTGTTATTCTCAAGTGAAATTAGATGAAACTACTTACTCTTCGAGGAAAATATGATATATAATAAATTATAATGAAATTGTATTTCTTAACCTCCGTTCGCCCTTACCGATAATATTGTATTAACTTCTATATTCCGTTCACTATAAATAAAGAAGTATATGGGTTAATCAAATTAATTTATTATGATAAATTCAGAAATAATAGTAGATTTTGTTTTGTAATACACCAGCACTTAGTAACAAAACCAATAATAAAAATACATTAACTAAAAAACTATATATTTAAATGTGTTACCACTAGCTAAAAAGAAAAAAAAGTAAATAATTATGTGATTTTTTTTATTTTTTTTAATTAAAAATTTTCCCAAAATTTCTAAAAGAAATTAAAATGATTTTCAGGAATCTATATCACAACCCACAGTTTACAAGGACAAACATTCGTCCTACTGTGCCAAATCTTGCAATTTATAACAAAACAATTCTGCTCAATTGCTTTGTATAAATTTAAAACATGGGTTTATAGTTGATGACAGTAAAATATGCGAACATTTTTAGTAATTATCGCACAGAGGCAAGTTCTAGCGGCAGATATCTGCCTTCCAGTGACAAATCTTTCGATCGTATTTAATTACAACTTCCAAACCGATTTTCATCCGGTTTTTAAAACGATAGTCTGCAATAAAACATGTCAGTACCTCCAAAAATCCGTGTGACCATTGGCGGTTTCCGGCGGCAAAACCTGTCTTCCTGCGTCATATTTTCATATTCATTTTCAATACATTTCTGCTAAACAGTTTTATTAAAATTTTAGACATAAGTAGATGATAATACAATATTGAATCATTTTCATTGATCTATGTCTCAAGGAAAAGTTTCAAGAACTAAAATTTTGTCGGTCTATATAAAATTTTGCAATTCATTTTTAATTAATTTTTGCCAAATCAGTTTTACTAAAATTTTATACTTAAGCCCATAATCGATGGTATTACAATTCAGAAATATTTTCTGAGTTATAACTCATCACAGGCAGGTTCCAGGATGAAAACGAGTCTGTATTGTATTAAATCATTCAATTATTTTTCAATCCACTTCCGTTGAACTAACGTTTTTTATACATTTTCGAATAAAAGCTTGTCTTAAAAAATGTTTCATTTATATGGTATTATTACAGTTATTGTTACACGAAAAATCTTGTCCTATGTGTCAATGCTTTGTATATAAATAAACGTCCTTGAATAAAGACTTCAAAAATCCTTCAGTTCTGGAATATTTCAGGTATAACGGTGTTCTAGATCAAAATAAAAATCTCAATACTCTTCAAATTAATAATTAAATGAATTTTTTTTTTAAATATTTGTTCAGAGGGTAGTAAAAATAAAATATTTTTTTAGATGCAGGCAAAACGATTTCATTCCGCAAAGAGACCAAAAGCGTCGGGTGTTGCCATAGTAACGGAGCAATCCTTATCTGCAATGAAAAAGTAAGTAACTTTGAACAGGTTGAAAATAGAAAAGATGTCATGTGCTTCTTTTAGCTTACGCGTTATACGAGACTCTTTATCGCGTTGTATGAGTAACAGTCTCAGATTTTTCGTCGCGTTATATGAAATCGGGTTTTGTGGAAGCGCTTTGTACGAGATTCTACTATATATATATATATATATATATATATCTTTATTAGAGCCAAAATGACATCGCTTTCAAAGGCTTTCCCTTCCATCATCTCTGAAATTAAGAACCAAAAGGCTTAATTCCAGTCAAAATGATATAAGATATCAGCAAGCATGGCTTCATTTTACCTAATATTACAACAACAGGTTGTACCAGAAAAGATGACTTGATTTTTGAACTGTAAACTTATGTAATGGACACATACAGAAATAATGGAACCAAAAAAATAAATAAATAAAACCTCGCACAAAAGGCTAAAAATCCATTGGTGGTATAATAATTGTTCTATAACTTCAGGACGATAACTGGATTCTTACTACATTTTATGTAAAGTTATGATACTACGAATTCCACTGTTTCTAACATCCAGTATTTACGGAACTACGTTTGTAAGTTATAGTGATGCACTTTGTTCTGTACCACTATTACGTACAAATATCGAGGGTAATAGAAAATATAAAAGAAATCATCCCATCGTAAGCAATTACTACTTTGTTTAATAACACTTTTTAATTTCTTCAGTTATTTTTAACAATAACGAATTTTAATTTTAATTTTTGTAAATGTTTGTCAGCATATTTCAAGGAGATTTTACATTCATTGTAATGTTTATTTTAATTACCGTTAAAATACTTTGTATCTTTTTTAAAAATTCTGTTCAACATCTTTTTATTTTTCTCAACTCAATATATTTCAGATTTAAACCATTATATTTGAAATATATGAAGATATGAATCAAATACAATAAAAGATATTCATTTTATTAATCCTTAGATTTTTTTCAGATAAAAAAATTGAATTGGAATTCTCATTTAGTAACTTATTAATCACTGTCTTTTGAAAGTATAAATTCTATTTTCTGTGTTGTTAAAAAAAAAAAAAAAAAAAAATCTCAACCTTTTTTTTTTACACGTTTACCTCCTGCAGTTAGTCAGATTAAAATCTGATATATGACTTGTAGATAATTTAATAATGTAGCTCGAGCAAGATATTAAATGAACAAAGCATTTCACTTTATATTATTATACATTGAAGTAAAAGATTTTTTCAACTGGTGTGAAAGAAAGATTTATTATTCTTTTTTATCTGATAATTTAGGTTTTTAGTGATTTCTTTTAAAGGTATTAAATTTTTGTGTAATGTGTAATAGTATTTCTTTCATGATGATTTAAAATATAATAATCTTTTCAATGTCGAAATTTCTAAATATTCTATTGAAATATTGAATCAAATATACATTATTTAAAATCTGTAAAACTTTATTATGTTAATGTTCAAATTTTTCCGAGTCTTTTATCCTAAAGAATTAAATGTTTTATTGTTACTACAAAACTTAGATACTTATTCACTTAATTTATTTGTCATATATCAAGTGAAAATCTAAATTTCAAAACTAAAAAAGTATTAAATTAAATATCAAAATTTAGGATTATAATGCAAAAAAAAATAATTATTATTATTATTATTAATTTAGTTTAAACAAAAGAAAAAATAGTTTTTACAAATTAATTTAAATTTGCAAAATTACATATGTTTTTATTAATCTGAATTTATTTGCAAGAATTTACTTATTATTATACTCTATTTTTTTAAGGTTTTTCTTTATGTTGGTTGGGTATTACGTTGCACTAGTGCTGCACTACAGGCAATTGGCGGCGGTCTGGAAACACCCCTAGAGGTGGTCCAGAGACATGCTATCACAATTTTGATCCTCCACGGAAAGGAGTTCTTCTTTAGGATAAATTTATAAGGTTTGTAAATGAGCAATTTTACACATTTATTTATGATGGAAATTATCAGTTGGTACGATTTCTTTGAGGATTTCTTTAAGGTACGATTTATTAAAGGCTCTAAACTGATTGATTTATGTCATGACGAAACTATTCCCAACACCGTTTGATTTTATTATTTTCTTCTATGTATCAACAAATAAAGTATTAGATTGATAAAAAATTTCTCTCTCTAGTTTTCAATGAATTTACACATTTTGAGATAAACAGAACCTGTTTTGATTATTTTTGGAATATGTGTGTATGTCAGCTTGTTTTTGTGTGCGTCACCAAAGTTTTGTGGATGCTGTATCTCCCGAACCAATTTACGATATTTAACTAAATTTGATATTTAGTAGAACTTTAACAAAAATTGCTACACATTAGCTTTTGGGATATTAAGCCAGAGAGGTGGCTTTGCTATGCTGCGATTTTCCCACTTTAAAGATAAAGTTATATGTCAGTTTCTATAGTGTTTAAAACATTAAACTTCTCGTGTGGGGGTAAATGTTTTGCAACAGTGTGTTGTAATTTAAATGCATATGAGACGACAGATGGCACTGCTATGCTGCAATTTAATCTCGTTTTCTTGAAAGCATTATCTTAGCTTCTACAAAACATAAATGCGCCAAATTTCATATATGAGATGCATATTATATAAAATTATGCAGATTCAATTTGGTTTCATATTGGTCGGCAGACGGCGCTGCTATACTGCATTATTTTTTATTCGCGAGAAGACTTCATTTGAGATTTTATAATACATAAAGGACATATAAAAAGATCACATTTGGTATGTGAGATAATATTATGAAAAATTTTGCTTATTCAATATAGGCCTCTATATCGGCTGACAGATTGCACTGTTACTATATTTTGTAATTTTCGAGATGGTTAGATCTCACCATCTATCATTTAAAATTACACCAAACTGCATATATAAAATATTAATATCGGAATTTTTTCTATTATTGATTAAGAAAACCTATTTTAAATAATTTAAAAAAATTAAATCACAACAATCTAATAATTTGAATAATCATGAATGGATATCTCTGTATATTGACTATAAATTGTAAACTCACCACATTCTGTACTTAAATTTAATACAACAAAAATTCATAAAAAAAAACTCGAGGTATTTAAAGCCATAGTCCTAATACTTTTAAATCCTCCGGTTTACGAACCATTCGTCCAAGCAAAATAAAAAGTGTCAGGTAACTTCCTCATACGATAGTTTAAGATAGCGAGTTTTGACTTCCTTCTGATAACTTTTTGGATTATGCTAACAACAGACTAACACAAGTACGCGCAGTCAGTCACACAGACAAACATGCAGACCAAACATTGAAAACTTTGAAATCAGCTCTCCCCCCCCCCCATCACCCCCACCCCACCCCCCAAAAAAATAATAAATAAATACACCAACAACTAAATTTTGAAAAATTAATGTAAAATCTAGTACTTTCTATACTAAAATTCTCCAAGAGAAAGCGAAAAAAAAAAAATCAAATTTTATTTTTATGAATTAAATTATTTTAACCAAAATATAAATTGAATTTATAATTGGATTTAACACTTTCTTACAAAATATTTATCCCTCCTTCATCTCCCTCCCACCTTTCCAAAAATAAAAAGATAAAAAAGTATGCACAATTTATCTCTTTAAAAACTTAATGCTTTAACGTATTAAAGTCTTAATCCTTATTTCAATATAAAACGAAAATTTTTATATTTTTGCTAGCAGCCTTTAGCTTTGTCAAGAAGGAACATGCAACAAGGATGGGAAAATGTGTATGCAAACTGAATATGAAAACCAGCTGTTCAAAAGCGTTTTTCGTGAGATAGTTTGATATTCAAATAATAATGTCTTTGGTAGGCTTGGTTGAAATGTTAAGTGTCATTTTATTATTGAAGAAACTTGAATGTTATTCTAATATTTGAATAATGCGCTCAATGTGACGTCACATAAAACGTCCTTGAGAATTTTAACACAACCATATTCTAACATTTACTCAAAAATTTAAATATGAGAGCTAAAACAAAACTTTGTAGTAAAAACCTTGCATGAATAAGGAATATATTAAAAGAATAAAAAAGGGGAAAAAACAGAAGAAAAAGAAAAGAATTTTTGTGGTAACTACATTAACTATAAATAAGTATTTAATGAAAACTTCCTAACAATAACGATAACCAGCGTTTCTACTTCTCTGTATCAAATACTGTTTAATTCAGTAAAGAAATACATCAATTAGTTACTAGAAATTATAAGCTACTTTCTTATACAGAGTGTTTTGATATTTAGAAAAATTTAATTATTATTATTATTATTTATTTATTTATTTATTTATTTATTATTATTATTATTATTATTATTATTATTTTAAGAAAGAGAAATTTTACATTTAAGTTTACTTATATCTATATTAAAAAGAACTTCCCATTTTTTTTTTTCACTTTTTTTTCTGTAATTCTATAATAGTATTCAAAGAAGATTATTCTCTAAAAAAAGTTAAATTTTACGATTTTTAGGTTAAATTAATCTAAATAAAATAATATAATAAAAATCATTCGTTTCATGCATTTATGTGTTGCTACTTGTTGCACATCTTGCAATTTTAATTTTAATTTTATTTTTTTTAATCTTTAAAGAACCTGGTTGGCTGTAAGATGCTATTCCAGTTCTTCGAAAATTCTAGGTACCTCTAGATATTTTAAAACGCAATCCTTATTCCGAGATAATATCCAAAACTTTATGATTATGCAAAAGAAAAAGAAAAAAAAATGTATTTTTTCAAAATATATTTTTAATAATAAAACTATATTAAAAAAGAAAAAAAAAAGATTAAATCATATTTTCTAATGTTCTAAATTCATTTTTTTTTTATAAATATTTCTTTCAAATATTCATCATAAAATAAATACATATAGTCGTAGAATATATTTTAAAAATCTTAATGCTTTAATTTCTTAAAATCCTAATCCTTATGTAAGCAATATGAAAATTTTAATATTTTAAACAATTTCAATATTTTACTTTCAACAAGATGGATTATCATACAAAGGATGGGAAATGAGTATTAAATTTAATATGAAAACCAGCTGTTCAAAAGTATTTTTTCGTGAGGTAGTTTGAAATTCAAATAATGATGTTTTAGAATTGATTCTAGATGGAAGGGGTTGAAAATTAAGTGTCATTTTACTATTGATTTTTTTTTTTTTTTAAGGTATGCTATTATTTGAATAATGCGCCAAATGTGATGCCACATAAAATGTTCTTGTATAGTCTTATACGATAGATCTATTTACTGGAAAATTTAAGTGTTAACAGAAAATTATGCATTGCAAACTTTGCAACAGCAAGAAATATGTAATAGAAAAGCAAAAAGAAAAGGAAAGGAAATATATTTTTAATAACGACATAAACTATAAGAAATACTTAAGGTTGGTTGGTTAGTAGGGTTTAACGTCGCACCAGCAATGCGCTATGGGTGAAAGAAATATTTAACCCCTTAGTAGCCGCTAGTTGTTCGATTCGCCGCCCATTTCTTCAGTGTTTATTCAACAGCCACCAAAAATTTTTAGAAGTGGCATTTGATATAGATAATCGACGATTATTCGAGTCGATTCGACTTTTATGTATATTAAATGCAACTTCTAAAAATTTTTGGTGGCTGTTGAATAAAAACTGGAGAAATGGGCGGCAAATCGACAAACCAGCGATTACTAACGGGTTAAGGAAATCTGCATAATAGTAAAAATGTCTAGCAATTTACTTTTTCTGTAAGAAATACTCTTTTATTCAGTAAAGAAATACATTATGTAGATACCTAGTCAATTAAAGAATTAGTTAGTTTAATGTTAGTTAATCATAAAGGTACAGTAATTTAAAATTAAGCTGTATTTCTGCTACATAGTTGTATGATAATTAATGTTGTAAAAATTATTATTATTATTCATTTATTTTTCAAAAGGAGTATCTTAACAGCTAAATTGAACTATATTTACATTAAATTATTTTTTTTTCTGTATAGATTCTAAAATATTAACTTTTTTAATACTTAATACATAACTACTTAATACTTTTTTTTCCTAAAAGAGTATTCAATAAAGAATTTTCTGAATATTTCAACGAGCGGAATGTGTTCATTTACATTAACTCATTAAAATTTGCAGAAAGAAAAAAGAGGTTTTTTTACTATTCAATTTTATATATTATTTTGCATAAAAGTACTTATTTAATGAACTTATCATTAAAAAGTAACATAAAATATTATATTGCGTATATGTATAATGCTGGAAGAAGTTCAATGTGAACGACTTGATGTCAGAACTCGTAAAACAATATCTTAATAGTTGTTATTATTGTATTATGATTTCAGTTATAGTTTTACATTTCTCTGACCAATCTAGAAAATCAATAAAATTCTAAAGTTTCAATTTTTAGTTTGAATTGAATTGAAAGCTTTGGAATACCTTGAAAAAATGAAAACCATTAGTTTTCTCTTTATATTAAATAAAACAGCTTTTTGTAATAGAAAATCGTTGAATTTCAGCCTTTATTAGGTAATCATGATTTAAATATATTGATTTATTTTTATGGTATTTAAAAAGGAACTCTTTATATATGTAAGGGTCTTTTAAAGAACTACATATTTACTTTGATATAGAAAAATACAATAAATAGTCAAGTTATTAGAATTTTTTTTTTCCTTTTTGAATTTTTTTCGATTATTTAAAAAAATAATGGACGAATGGCCTAAAAATTCATGCGTGCAGAGAATATTTAAAAACTCATGATTTCCACTACCAATTTAGCTCAGAGTTCAATTGGGAGAACAACCACAAATTGTAAAAGAGTGAAAATACTTTGGATCCCCCTGTTTTAAAAAAAGTTAAAATTGGCTTGTAACTTTTACACATTGATGCACATAAAATGTACAATGTATCTATGTTTCGGTGCAAGAATTGTGCAATTATTTAGGTGAATATATATATATATATATATTGTTTCAAACATTAGTGATTTATTTATTTATTTATTTTATTTTATTTTATTTTATTTTATTTTATTTTTTTTTTTTTTTGGAGGGGGGGAGCAAGTTTTATGCTTATAACCAGAACAAATTTCCATAAAGTTTTACAAAACTTGCTAAAAATTGACGCAACATTAGAGAAACATTATTATGTAACATAAAATTCCCACGTGTAATATTCGTTGAGATATAAGCATTTTTATTAGATACTAGCAGGCTTTGCTCGCTTCGCTGGTCACTATTTTTAAATGAATACTATAATTACTGAATTCTCAAAATTGCATTAATTTTTATCACGTGGAAAAAAAAAAAAGCGAAACAAAATCTGATTAGGAAAAATGTCGCACCGGGTTCTCACTGCCTTCCAAAAAAATTCCCAAAATGCTCTAACTCTTATTTCCCCCTTCGACCCCCCCTCCCGTCTATCCTAATAATTTTACAAATTCAAAAATATCCGCAATCGATTTGTAAATATCAAAAACCTCTATGCACCAGTTTTGAACGATCTATCTCTATTTTTATTTTTTTGCCCCACCACTCTCCCCCTTCCCAATAATTTTAAAAATTCGAAAATATCCGCAATCGATTTGTAAGTATCGAAAACCTCTATGTACCAATTTTGAATGATCTAACTCTATTTTATTTTGTTTGCCCCTCCGCCCCCCTTCCGTCCGTCCTAATAACGTTACACTTTCGAAAATATCCCCATTCGACTTGCAGGCATCTAAAACCAATCTGTACCAATTTTGAACGGCCTAACTGCATTTCTATTTGTTTTTGCCCATAGCCCCCCCTTACCGCCCCTCCTAATAATTTTACAAATTCAAAAATATCCGCATTCGATTTTAAGTATCGAAAACCATTTCTGTACCAATTTTGAACGATCTAATTCTATTTTTATTTTTTTGCCCCCCCCCCATCCCATCCCCCCTTCTCACCCCTCCTAATAACTTTACACTTTCGAAAATATCCACATTCGACTTGCAGGCCTTTAAAACCTATCTGTACCAATTTTGAATGCCCTAACTGTATTTCTATTTGTTTTTGCCCATAGCCCCCCCTTCCCGCCCCTCCTAATAATTTTACAAATTCGAAAATATCCGCAATCGATTTGTAAGTATCGAAAACCTCTATATACCAAATTTGAACGATCTAACACTATTTTTATTTTTTTGCCCCCCCTCTCCCCTCCCCCTTCTCTCCCCTCCTAATAACTTTACACTTTCGAAAATATCCCCATTCGACTTGCAGGCTATTGAAACCTATCTGTACCAATTTTGAAAGGCCTAACTGTATTTCTAATTGTTTTTGCCCCCCCTCCCCCCGCTTGGGGATCAAATTTCGAAAATTCCAGGAATTGGTTTTTAGACATTTATATTAGCTATATTTTAAAGCAAAAATTTTACGGATATCTGTTTCTTTGTTTGAGCTATGAAGGATATTTTGAATTCACGTTTTGCCCCCTCCCCCCCCCTTGGGGGCCGAATTTTTTCAATTATTTTCTTTCCTAAACCATCCCTGACCTATAAGGAAAAAAACAAAAAAAGAATGATCGAAATCGGTCAAGCCGTTTACAATTTTATAATGGACATACAGACAAACATTCATTTATATATATATATATAGATAGATAGATTATAAGAAAAAAAACTTTTTATAAACTGTGTTTTTAAATTTTCTGTTGAATCATAGAACTAACTACATTAGCACTTTATCAATGCGTATGAAATCTTTAAAACGATAGTGACGTCAATTTTTGTGAGATACATAATTTAATTTTTTACAATTTTTTAAAGCTCACGTTTAATTAAATTATTTATTTAATCACGTTTATTTATTTTTATGTCGAAAGAAAATGAACTCGTAATTTTTTTTTTGGCAACAATTAAATTATAGCTAATATTTTAATGGCTATTTATAAGGTATTAGGAGGTTATTATTTTCATATTTTAATTAATAATAAGAAAACTATTCGAATTTTTTCGAATTTTTTTTTCCTAAACCATCCCTGACCTATAAGGAAAAAAACAAAAAAAGAATGATCGAAATCCGTTCAGCCGTTCTCGAGTTTTAGTGAGACTAACGAACAGCAATTCATTTTTATATATATAGATTATTTTACTGCACATGCGCGAAAAACAGAAAAATTTTAGAGTTTAATTTTCTTAAGGGGTTTTGCACATGTCGCGTATTTAATCCAATTGTTTAAATCACATTGCAACCTGTTTTATTTATTTTTTTTTTTCGAAAAACTTACAAATTTTAGTAAAAAAACGAGAACGAAAAATCATGCAGTACGCATTGATTGTTAACACTTACCAACTGTATCTGTATGTACTGGTTGTATAGTTTATCTTTCAATATTCTAATAATTGCATCTTTTAATGTGTCTGAATACATTATAGTGCAGCCCTGTAAATCTGAAAGTTGATCTTATCATATTCTATACAAAACAATATGTTAGTTTATTAACAGTACATGTCAAATTCTTTATGATTTTTACAGTATAAAATTATTTAAATGCGATTTTAAAAAATGTCTGTTCTAAAATCAACGTATTGGCATTTGTTTGGTTATCCCTGTACAAAAAGTAGTTGTGCAGAATCTATTAATGTCATTTTAAATACGGAAAATTAAATAGTGAACTTGATTAATATACAACATTTTTTTATTTTTTATTCTGAAAATATTTACGAACATTGGAGGACAAGAGACAGACAGGTAGAAAGAGAGACAATCGAACAGACTTATACACAAATTGAAATGATATTCACACTTCAAACTTGTTAGAAAGTGCTGAAAACGCTTAATGTAAACGAAAGTACAATTCCAGCAATTTTTTTAAATAGTTCTTAAAGTAACTGAATATTTTTGTGGGGCCCTGTAAATCTAATGCTAATTATACTGTATTCAAAAAGAGCATTTTTTGTGCATATGAATAATATATTTCAATTTCATTTAGCTTCGGTCAAAGTAAAGTTAGTAAAATTTGGTTTATAGAAATACCGCTCACAGAGCTCAATGCTTTGGAGTGAAGCTTGAACTCAATACTTTCGAGTGTGACTGTACACGAACCAGTGGTTGTATTTAAACATTTTATTTATGAAACATCCGATAGTGAACCTGAATAAAATAATTCAATTTCATTAAGATTTGTGTATAGTAAAAGTATTAAAATATTTATAAAAATACCTCCCATAGGACACAATACTCTAGAAAACTTTTCGGTATCCCTGTACACAAACCAGGAGAGGTATTCACTCCATTTTCAACAGGGAGCATCCGGTAGTAAACTTGAATAGCATATGTCAGTTTCAAAAAATTCGATAAATATTTACGAGAGTTAGAGCGCGGACAGGCAGACAGACAGACTGGCGGGCAGACAAACAGACGGACAGATACTCAAATTGAAATCATATTCACACTTAAAAATTGTTAAAATGTGTTAAAATGTTTAATGTAAACGAAAGTGCAATTCCAGCAATTTTTTATCAATAGCTCTTAATATAACTGAATATTTTTGTGTGACCCTGTAAATCTAATGTTAGTCATAGTATATGCTATAGAAATCATTCCTTTCTACGTATGAATCAAATATTTCAATTTCATTAAGCTTGTGCAAATTAAAATTATTAAAGTTGGATTTATAGAAATACCTCTAATAGAACACATTGCTTTAGAATACTTTCGAGTGTCCCTGTACGCATACCAGTGGTGATATTTACTCAATTTTATATAGGAAACATCCAATAGTGAACTTGTATAATCTATTTTAATTTTATTAAGATTTGTGTACAGTAGAGGTATTAAAATATGGTTTATGAAAATACCTTTCACAGAACACAAAGTTCTGAAAAACTTTCGGGTGTCCCTGTACACAAACCAGTGTACACAGTGGTGTAATTTGCTCCATTTTATATAGGATACATCCGTTCTGAACTTGTACAACATATTTCAATTTCATTAAGATTTGTCAACAGTAAATTTATTGAAATAAGAGCACTATATTTTCAATAGGGAACATCCGGTAGTGAACTTGAAAGTCATATATAAGTTTCAAGAAATTTCATAACGGGAGTTAGTGCACGGACAGACAGACAGACAAACCGAAGTCATTAACACTTTTCAGCCTTGTTGAAAAGTGTTAATAAAAATATGTTAAATTTACAAGCCTATAAGGTTTTTTTCTTAAAGCAGAATTTTTGCAATGTGTTTGAAATAATTGGATCTTCAAACTAAATACGCAGCTTGTGAAAAAACCCTTATGAAATTTCAACTCTGGAAAATACCTAAAATCTATCTCGTTCCTTTACCGAGGATTTGCTTAATTTTATTCTATTCAATTGAGCTTTTGACAAAAGTTGCTCCATATATCTATTTTTCAACCTATGCAATAAAAATGTTTCTATCTTTCGCGCATGCTCAGCAAAATAATATTTACTAAAATTGCTCCCATCTCAACGAATATTACATGTGTGATTTTTATGTTACAAAGTAATGTTCCTCTGATATATTTGTCAATTTGTTCTGCAAATTTTGTAAAATTTTATGGAAATCCGTTCTAGTTATAAGTAAAAAACTTCTAAAAAAATTACTAATATTTGAAATATATATATATATATATATATATCCGCCTAAATATCTGCGCAATTTACGCACCTAAATATACAAATATCTTTCATAGTATGCGCAACAATCTATCAAAGTTACAAGTCATTTTTTAACTTTTATGATACAGGGTGATCCAGAATATTTTCGCTCTTCTATAATTTGTGGTAGGTCCCCTAAATGTACTCTGTACTAAATCGATTGTGGAAACAATGAGTTTTTAAATTTTCTTTGCGTGTGTGGATTTCCAGGTCATTTAGTCTAGTATTTTTTTTTGGAAAATCGAAAAAATGTCAAAAGAAAATCTAATAATTTGATCATCCATTGTATGTTAATGATTTTATTTTCGTGTCGGTCTTCGAATATTTTTACGGTATACTTTTTACAATTTCTTTTAAAAGCTTTGAATTTGTACGACGGAACCATAAAAAAACTTATTATTAGATGCTTCTTATACAAATTTAAATTTTAGTGTTTGGATGTTATAAATATTTTATAGCACTTTTCGTATAAATGTTACAGCAGCATGTTTTGTATGGAACGTATTTATTCTTACTGAACAATTTACACTAACTTTACCTATACAGAAAACTTGCTATTGCATGTTGCAGTGATATGAAAGACAGAAGTTACAAAGTATTATAAAGTTATAATATTTTTATTGTCATATACACTCCTTCTCATATTTATAAGGACACTTTATATTTTGAAATAACAATGTAAAAATGATTGTGAACAAGATTATACTAAGTGCACTTAGTATATCTACTATTCTAAAAACCAAAACTGCTATAATTTTTTTAATATGAAACAAAATTAATAAAAAATAATGCAAAATATTTTTTTCTCCACGTTTTGAGGTGTTCATAATTATAGGGACAATCAAGATTTTTTCATTTTATTTAACTTACAAGCGGATAAATTACAGTTGACATGCGAATTCACTAACTACTGGGCTAGATTAATTCATATATAAGCCTTCAATTTTTCTTGGACGGACATTACTGATAATTCCTCGAAAAAAAGAACGTTCATGTAGTGAAGTATGATAAATGTGTTTTTTAAGTGGAAGGATAATTTCAATCCGCCAAATTTCTAATGAAATTCGAAGATCTAAACTTGCTGAAGGAAATTTGATCAAACGTTGAACTGCTGGTTGAATAGGAGAGAGATCTGATGCAAAACCATAGTTGTTTTACAGAGATCGAAGACTCATAATTCCTCTTACTGTTCTACTCATAATGACTGCTACTGAATTTGCTCGTAATTTTTAACGAAAGGTTGGGGTCCACATTTGTGCATGTTTAAAATAATCAAAAATATGTTAAAATGAATAAAAAACCTGTAGTAATCAATAAGCATTTAATGGGGGAAAGAACGTCTTCGTTAAAGTTGGATAAAGACAATATTAAATGGCAAAATGTTGCATTTTCGGATGAAAAACATTTTATTCTTGATTAATCAAATGGTTTTAACAGTTACTGGCACGATCTGAAGATAGCGAAAGACAGAGCAGATTTTTTAAAGGCAGATATGAATCGGACATTTTAAAGGTGGATCTGTGGTGCTCTGGGGAGCTGCTTCTACTGAAGGCAGAATGAATTTAGTAATTTTTTCTATTATTATGAACATTAAGAGAATATACGCAAATTTTAAGCGTGGAATTATCAGATTTTTGTTAGATTTTGAGGGGTAATAATATTTGTTTCAACAAGACTTACATTTTTGCTCTACTTTTAGAGCAATAGGAAATAGTTTTAAGAAAGAAACTTCTATATTATTGCCTTTCCCATGGCCTAAAAGTTGAAAAAACCTTAACTTATGATATTAGAAAAGTGCATGCAAGTGGAAAGCAATTTTAAATAGTTTAAATGTATTAAGAATATCATATATGCTATATGAAATGGTATTGAATCTGAATGTTAAAAGAAAATGTATATATATATATACCAGAGAGAATGTCTGACTGTTTAACCCTAAAAAGAGACCCCATAAAATATTAATTTAAAGAATAACTCCTTATAATTGTGAACACCCGAAAAATCATCTTTTTACCATATTTAAAGTTTTTTAAGATAGAAAAACGATAAAACTTTTTAAATATAGTCTATTAATGAAATTCAAATTAGTAAAAAATATGTTTGTTTAAATAATAGTGTTCAGTGTTTAGTTAATATAGAAAAACGGGTGTCCTTATAATTATGAGAAGGACTGTATATTTGAAATAGGCATCCTCTTATAATTCACATAATATTGGGTTGTTAAATAAATAATGTCGTTTTATTTTCATGTTTTTCAGAGTGAATTTATTTATATTAACAACAAACATTAATCAATGATATATTGACCATTTTGTTGGATGACCTTTTGCCATCTTCCGGTAAGTTGAAAAATTGCACGTTCGAAGAAGCCTTGGTTTTTAGAAGCGAAGGTTTTAAAAACGACATTATTTATCGAACAACGCAATAGTTACAAGCAATCTCTTAAACATGAAATTATACTAAAATAAATATGTGAGACGCTTGTTAAAAAGTATTATGCTGATTGACTTCAGTATTTTTAGGAGCTATTCAGCTATACTACAAATTTTATCATAAAATTAGTCATGTTTTATACAAATAGTTAATGTAGATCTAATACCAATAATCCATTTAGGTATTGATCCAGAAAAAGTACGTATAATCAGTCTTCATTCAAGTAAATGCGTAAAAAATTCGTAATTAAATATGTAAAATTATTCCACGGACAAAATTGTAAAAAGGTTTATACAAACACTATGGGCCATAACATAAAGTTCTAGTATGTCTAAGTTTTATATTTTCTGCATTTTCTTCTGTATATATTTATATTTAATAAGCATTTTCAAAATTTTATTGTAGAAATTTTATATTTTATTTACGATTCTCCTAAATTATATTTTTTATACGGAATGCCATATCCCATATCCCATGTGTTATTAAAGTAATACAATATCCAATTTTTAACAAAAATTTGAGCAAAAATTTTTCTTATAATTATTGTTCATTATATCATTCACCTTAAAGAAAATTTCAAATTTAATGGAAATATTTTAACCTTTTCAGCGTTAGCCGTTTTTCGAAATATCTGTTTAATGATTCATAAAATTAATACTATGCACAGTACAAATATGAGAATTTGATACTGTATACTATGGATATTTATTAACCTTATTTACTTGAAAAAAGCAACATATATTTGAAAATTTATCCACACCGGCCGTTTATTTTGACTATGCATGACAAAAAAAGACGGACTTAACGCCTAAAGGAAAATATGAGTGTACTAATGCTTAAAAATTTCATTATTAACATACTATCGCCAGATTATTAAAATATCTATACTGCTATTCAGAATTTTTTTTTTTATTTATAACCCATAATAAATAAATGAAAAACAAATATTTGTCTGAAATTTATACATGAAAAAATTTAAATAGTTTTACTCAACTTCAATTTTTCCATTGAGTGGCAGGGAGGTGGACGTACATTTAATGAATAGAAATATTAATGAAACATGCTTGAAAATTACCAACAGACAGGAAATTTTAAAGAATAGTTTTATATCTCTTTAGCAAACAATTTTTTTTAATCTTGTTTACATTTGATTCTTAAGAAAAAATTTTTTCAAGCAAAAGTAAACAACCAAATATTTGTTTAATTATGCAAAGAAATTAAAAAATAAAATGTAATTTTTATCACATTTTTCTAGTAATTATTGAACTGATAGCTTTAATTAAAGCATGAATTAACTTTTTTACGATACATTACGCTAAGGACGCTTTTTTTCGGGAAGAATATTAAACAAATTATTAATTATTAAAAGAAAAAAAACAATTTCATTTTTTTTTTCATTTAAAGAGCACTAGCAGGCTTTGCCCGCTTCGCTGGTCATTATATTTAAATAGTTTCTTTTTAATTGAATAATTGAAACATTTAAATAAATATATTTTTATTTGTGACTATATTCGTCACACCTTTAGTATGGGACCTCCTTGGCAATATCAAATATTTTTTTAACTTCTCGAGTCTTTACAACAAAACTATTATTAAAACGAATATTCTCGAAAACTGTCTAATAGTAGTGTCAATTCTTCGAATATTCTGGAACGAGCTGAAGCTGTTACTCATATACTAAAACTCACTATTTGATGAATGTTCTGGAGCAGTCTAAAAAACAGTCACTTGTTCCACTGGAGTAAACATCAAGTTCTTTAGAGTAGAAATCTTCGCTAGCTCACGAAAAATGCTCAGTCACTTAAAGCTCAATCCCTAAAGGGCAATCACTCAGAATAGATCTCTAAATAACTCTAAATCGTAGTGACTGAACACTCTCTCTCAGAATTCAACTCACTCCCATTTGTACCCTTTAATCAGGGGCCTTGCGAAGTTTCCACTGAGAATTCAATGGAAAGTTTTAGATCTATGCTAGTACGGGACGCAAAGCTTCGAAACTTCGGGATACCTAGTGCTATTTTTCGCAATATTTGGTCTCCAATTCGCCAAGTTCACTGTAAACGTAAACGTCTTAAATTTAGTTAAAAAAGTGTCTTAAACGGATGATCATTCATTTTTAAGCGAAAATAAAAAAAATTCTTACGTTTCAAAACACCTTTTCGCAACTGAAATTAAGACGTTGCAAATGTTTTAACACACCATGTTTTTTAGGCTTAAAAACACCGGTATTTTTAAGGCTTTTTAATAAAGAAAAATAAATAAATAAAAGTGGCTTACGATTCTGTTTTTCTGTTAAAAATAGATTTTAGTATTTTCTAGATCATATATATATATTTGAATACTTTAAAAAAAATCTGGTGTGAAACAACCACACGACTTCTATTACTTACTATTACATGTATTATTTGCATTTTTTTTTTTTTTTTTTTTTTTTTTGGATAATGTGATCAGAAGACATAAAATTGACCTAACGAAGTAGACACCAAAAACTTTCGGGTAAGTGAAAGCTTATACACATGTAAAGATATATAAAATATATTTACACAGCGAATTTAAAAATAGGAAGAAGGAAAAAATCGGTTTAGCCATTTTTCGAAACATTAATTTCCGACATCTAAAAGTGATCTACCTAATCAGGATGACTCTTAATTTTCCTTTAATAACAAAGTAATACATAAGAAAGGATATCTAAAATGGATTTATGTAACAATTTTCAAGAAAATCATTAGAGCCGTTTTTGAGATACCGACTTTTGCCAAAACTTGGCATACTCAATTATTGATCGGAAAACAATAATTATGTACAAGAAAAAAAAAAAAAAAAGCAGTTAATATGGCAAATGTGAAAAGAATCCGTGCAGCCATTTTTAACGCACTTGTGAGGCCTGAAATTGAGCTATTTATACAGGACGCCTATCGATTTTCCTGAACTAACCAACTATATCATTCGAAAGGACATCTAATAGAGTGTTTATATAGCAAATTTGAAGAAAATCGTTAGAGCCGTTTTTGAGATACGGACACTTGCGGTTTCCGTTGTCCCACTTCCGGTTAAACTCAATTATTGACAGGAAAACAATAATTACATACAAAAGCATATTTAAAAGTGAGTTAAAATGGCGAGTTTGAAATAAATCCGTAAAACCGTTTTTAAAGGAACGCCTTTGCGAGGCCTGAAATTAAGCTATTTATATAGGACGCCTATCAATTTTCCTGAACTAGCCAACTATATAATTCGAAAGGACATCTATTAGAGTGTTTATATAGCAAGTTTGAAGAAAATCGTTAGAGCCGTTTTTGAGATACGGACTTACGGTCCCACTTCCGGTTTCCGATGCCCCACTTCCGGTTTTTCAATTTTCACCAAAATTTGGAAATTTCATCTGTACAGCAGACGTATTTCAATTCTAAAGTTTCGTAGCTCTATCTTTATTAGTTTCTGAGCTATAATAGCCAGAAAATTCTCCACATACATATATACATACATACACACACATACATACACACTGACCAATTGCCAAAAACCACTTTTTTGGACTCAGGGGACCTTAAAACGTGTAAATCAGGTGAAAACCCGATATCGAATTTTCAGACCGAATACAATACTTCAATTACCTACGGTAGTAGGGTAATGGAAGTAAAAAAATGTCTTTTAATCGGCTCGGGAGCTGAACTCACATTAGCCGTGGAATACGAAACAATGCATCGTAGAGCGCATCTGACGCCAGGTACCTTACCAATCATGCCACCAAGTAACACAGCGGGAGTCCTTTTTATAATTATATGTATATTCGTATTAGCAAAACACAGGTAGTTTTATGCTTTAATCCGTAATTTTTGCTATAAAATTATTTATAATATAGTATCTAACATTTAATATACATTATTATATTAAATTTCATACCTAGAGGTTTAGAATTTGGCTGAACAGTTGTGGAACAGTCCAATTTCTAACAAGGAAACATTCAAAAGGTGTCGTCTTCAAAAAATATTGAAAAAAATATGTATGATATTCTACTCTTCATGAAACACCCAGAAGGTGAAAAAACTATCGGTTGAAATAAATTACAGTGACCACAAAAAATTATCAAAATTAAGCAATTTTTGGCAATTTAGCGCTGTTAGCGGCAATTTAGCGATAAGTTCTCTAGCACCGAGATTGCCGTATACGAACAGAACCGTGTTTTGCTTCTCCGCCAAGTACTCAAAATCAGTCGCCTAACAGCGCTAAATCGGCAAATACGTTTTGAGGTGTCCCGAATGAGTTTTCTTTTGTATCTCAGCTACTAATTAAAATTATTTTTAATGCATCATTAGAAAGATATTTTAAAGTTCTTTTAAATTATCGAAAGTTTTCACCAGATTTACACGTTTTGAGGTGTCCCGAATGAATTTTCTTTTGCATCTCAGCTACTAATTAAAATAATTTCACAAGTAATACATCATTAGAAAGCTTTTTTGATTTGGAATCGAACAGGGGAATACAGAAATTTTTACCGCCAGATGGCGCTGTAATTTTTTCAAATTTCAATATTTCAATTTCTAATTATGATTAAATTATTTTTAATACATCACTCGAAAGATATTTTAAAGTTCTTTTAAATTATCGAAAGTTTTCACGAGATTTACACGTTTTGAGGTGTCCTGAATCAGTTTTCTTTTGTATCTCAGCTACTAATTAAAATAATTTCATAAGTAATGCATCATTAGAAAGCATTTTTGATTTGGAATCGAACAGTGAAATACAGAAATTACTACCGACAGATGGCGCTGTAATATTTTAAAATTTCAATATTTCAATTTCTAATTATGATTAAATTATTTTTAATACATCATTCGAAAGATATTTTAAATTACTTTTATATTATCGAAAGTTTTCACCAGATTTACACGTTTTGAGGTCTCCTGATTACGTTTTCTTTTGCATCTCAGCCAATTGAGTTAGATGTTCAAAATTGGTATACGTAGGTTAATTAAGAGGGCATGAAAGGGTGGGGGAAGAAATAGGCGTGCACCACGTGCGTATCCCTAACTTGTGCGGGCGCAGCACGCACGGGACTGCGCTGCCGAAGGCAGTGGGGACCCGTCCCGACTTTTTAACCAATGATAAATGATTTTTTTTATTTTCTTTTCTTAAGAATAAAAATTTGATTTGAGAAGGAATATGTGCGCGCAGCGCGTATGGGTTTGCGCTGCCGAAGGCAGTGGGGACCCGGTGTGAGCTTTTACCCGATCAGAAATGATTTTTTTAGGGGGCACGAAGGGTCAGGGAAGCAATACGCGCGCGCAGCGTGCACGGGACTACGCTGCCGAAGGCAGTGGGGACCCGGTCCGAATTTTTACCCGATGAGAAATGATTTTTTAAATTTTCTTAAGAATAAAATTTTGACTTGAGAAGGAATATGTGTGCGCAGCGCACGTATACCTCCACACGTGCGGGCGCAGCGCGCATGGATCTGCGCTGCCGGAGGCAGTGGGGACCCGATGGGAGATTTACCTGATCAGATTTTTTTTTTTTTTAGGAGCCACGAAGGGTCAGGGAAGGAGCGCGTGTATTCCTGAAATTGTGCGCGCGCAGCGAGCACGGGACTGCGCTGCCGAAGGCAGTGGGGACCTCGGCCGACTTTTTACCCAATCATAGACGATTTTTTTTTTCAATTTCTTTTCTTAACACTAAAAGTTACTGTTTGCGATTCATTTGAAAATACTGACCCGCTAGCGCTAGTTTTTTTCAATATTTTTTTTTTATACGACACCTTTTGAATGTTTCCTTGTAAGTATAAGTAGCTCAACATATGGAACAGTCTTTGGAATGAAAGGAAAGACTTGGTGTAGAACTGTAGATGCCCAAATAGGAAAAATGTTCGTTAAATACACTTCTTTGTCGTAATGTTTAACAAGCTGGTAGTGTAGTTATAATATTGTTTCAGATTTCTTTGTATCGATTCAACTTTTATATGCTGCATACATCTGATTCATTCCACTTTTCACAACAGACTGGCCGTCTTCCTTTTAATTGCATTAACGTGGCACTCGACTGGTGTTAAGTAGTACTTGCATTTCTGTCAACATTTCATACCAATACACAACACTCGGGATATTATGCATGTCACAGACTTTCAACAGATTATAGCAGTTATTGGAGAATATTTTTTATAACGAACTACGATAAAATTAATTATATAAGGAATTTTCGATGCTTTATTAAATAAATAAAGCATCTGAAAAATTCCAAGCAATTCCAACAGCATCTGAAAAATACTTAGATAAACATGTTGTACCTTATACACTTTATCCCTGGAAAATCCCTGGAAAACAAATGAGGAATAGAAAACTATAAGTAAAATTGGGACACGCATTTACTCTTAAATTTATGTGTACGGTTGATCGTAGTGAGAGCTTTAGGATAGCTTTAACTTTACCCATTCTGTTTCCAGAAAAGATGTTTTGATGAATATTGCAAGCGATATTAAAATTATTAATTAAAAAAAAAAAAAAAAAAAAAAAAAAAAACTCTGATTTATAACTATAATTATTGATTGAATTTACAATTATGAATAAAAGACTAATTTTTTCTTCCTTTTTACTTTCTCTTACCCATAAGGTAGAGAAAGTATTGTTTTTGAGTCAAATTTTCAAAATTGAATTTTTGTTTTATTTACACGTTTTGAGGTCCTCTGAATCCAAAAATCATGTTTTTAGCTGTTGGTCTGTGTGTGTGTGTCTGTCTGTGTGTATGTGTGTGTGTCTGTTGTCAGCAGATCTCAAAAACAAATCGTCCAAACTTGGTATTCTAAATCCGTATGATATAGAGAATCTACACTAAACTTTTCGTTGAGTTAAAGAAAATGGTTCGTGTGCAGGGAAACCTAAGAGAATTCAAATCTATGGAGAAAATTGCAGGTAAGTAGAGTTTAACATCTATAGACTGCACTAAACAAAATAAAACGAATATATATATATATTATATACGTAAAAACATGTTTCGTGTAGAATATGGTATAGAAATCATTGTCTGTTCATTTACAGGGCTACACAAAATAATTAGATTATAGTACGACGATACTTGAAAATTGATGAAAGTATACTTCAGGTTGTGCTGTGTTTATATTAATATAGGATTATATTTATGTCCTCTACGTGATATGTACATAACATTTAAAGGATATACAGGGCTGCCAATATTTAAACCATAACATTCTTTTTTATTGTTAGTGGAAGTGTTTTACTGCAATATTTTACCATGTCCAGGAAAGCTGCTCTGAAATTGAAATTAATTCCTTATAGTCATATAGTAAATAATGTTTTTTTTTTTTTTTTTTTTTTTTTTTTTTTTTAAGCTAAATATTCCTCGCTTGGTTTTTTATATATTTAGACGTTTTGAGCCTTTCTGAATACCGAAATCAAGTTTTTAACGTTTGACTTTTGTCTGTGTCTGTTAGATTAAATTAAAAACAAATAATTTCAGGCGATCCAAATGTTGTATTTTGAAGTTAATGCGTTAGTTCCTAGAAAAGAATGATCAAGATTGATTAGTTTCAAGGAATGTTGATGTGAAAGTTGTCTCAATAATTTTAAATGAACTTTTGAATTTTATAACGTATTCTAATTCTGTAGAAATGTAGGTACAGTAGTGAAATAGAGGGTTGAGGGGGGCGATAGCCCCCTCACACATAATTACTTGTCAAATAAAGCTGCTCCGAAGCCTAATTTGAATTGTTTTAACACAGGATTGCATAACACGGTATCTTACCCCTTAATCTCCAATCTGCATTTATAATATTAAATTTCAGGGTAAAAGAAAGTTGTGTGAGTGACACACAAGATTACTTATATAATAAAGCATCGAAAATCCTTATATAATTGATTTTATCGTACTTCGTAATAAAAACGTATCCTCCGATAAACTGCTAGTTTCCATGTAAAATATTGATAAGAAATCCTAAACTATCCATTTTATCAACATTTTACGGAATAATAACTGTATTACTCTACATCACCAAGTCACATGTTTCCAAGACATATTAATAAGATTTCAACTTCAAAAAATAATTAAAATACCACATCCTTTTCCCAAGTAAAAACTACATTAGTCATCAAAAATCTATAAATTGTCACAAAAAGAAATTATATACTCCTAAAGGAGATATTTGGAATTGTAATGACAGTAATTACAAGCCAAAAAACATTATGTGTAAATGCACCATTACCCACCATTACACCTATTATGAAACTTTCGTAAGTTAGATCAAATGTAGGTTCTCGAACCACATTCATAAAACAAACATTTAACAATTTTTCTATAAAAGCAAAATAATACATACGTCCTAAACGCATATAAATAATAATATTCATAGCAAGTTCGGAAAAAAAATCGTTGAAACAACAATTTTCGAGTTATAAAACTGGCCTATCTAGTCAGAAAACCTGTCAATTCTCATGCAGTAACCAAGTAATTCATGGAAAAGGGTTTATCTAAAAAGAGTTTATATAGCAAAAGTGTCTAAAAGACATCTAAAAAGCGGCTTATATGTCTTCTTATGAATACAGAAAAAAGTAAAAATGTAATTTAAAAAAAAGCAAGCAAAAATTGAAAGTGTGTAAGTTGAATCTTTTTAAAGAAGCTGCGTAAAACATTTTTTGAATATTTCAAATATCCTATTGAATATAAACATTTATCAGTAAAAAAAAAAAAAAAAAAAAAAAAAAAAACTCATTTTTTAAAACAATTGATCGATACTTTTACATCGGATATTAACTATTAAAAGTCATTATGCCAAGTCCTCTTTAAGTTTTATAGTTTTTCTTAAGAATTCTCAATTAAATTGAACATAAAAATTTAACCAAAATAATAGTTAAAAATTACATGATAACAATATTTTTCATTATTATTTATTTGTTATATATATATATATATATATATATATGATATTTAACACGTTTACTCCCGAATTAATTTTGCAAAATATTATTAGCAGATTATTTCACTTCTAAATGAATATAGACAACTGACAGTAAAATATATTAACTTAAACAATTTTTCTGATGGTTTTAAATTTAATGCCCATCCTCATTTATTGACTTTTAGTGTTCTAGCGAGAAAACTTCGAGATAGAAAAACTTTCAAATGAACTTTCAATTTCTTATTATATGTTGACAAAGATATCGAAAGTAAAGTATTATAATATATATTATTATTCAACTTGATTTAAAGTAGTATACCTGCGCAAAAAGCAAATATATGCGCGAGGAATGAGAAATCATAAAATGACTATCCAAATCATGAAATAATAATTAATAGTAGGCACATAAAACTTTCAGTGATCATTTAGAGTGACGCTATAAACTATCACTAAAAAGCAGAAATCATTCCAAGAAACTACAAAAAATATACGTGTCATTTTATTAGCTGTCTTAAATTAGGACACTGGGCACTAACGGGTTAATACAGTACCAATTCATGGTTATCCACATAAAAATGAAATCTTTCAAAATTCAAATAAAGAAAGAAAGGGGAAAAAAACATAACTTAGTGGTAAAATTATTTTGTCTATTACTACTTTCATTGTTCGACTACCGTAGGTAATGGAAGTATCGTATTCGGCCGAGAATTTCAATTTAGAATTTCCACCTGTTACACATTGCAATGTGGAATAATCCATGTTGAAAAGGAAATTATTTTTAAAGTTCTATTGACGAAATATTTGTACATTGCGAAATAAAATAAACTTATTTTTCAAATAACACAGAGACGAATTCTTCTTGAATATATAGAATATTTATTGAAAATTATTATTAATATTATTATTAAAAATATAAAGCAATAACCATCAATTATTCAGGTTCTTTACAGAATCGGAAACCGTTAAAAGTTGCGGGAGAGAGAGCAAAACCGATTATATGTTAACTAGTCGAAGAATTCCTGTAAGAGTGGCCAAAAGACCAAGATTCATTTCGTCTTTTTAATAGCCAAATCTAGCAGCCCTATAAAACATCAGCGCCGAGCGCCAAATAAAATCTCTTTGTCTTAATGTTAATTCAATGTGAATTTTTTAAATCTAGAAAAGACGGTTAGAACTAAAACAACCCTAACCTGGCATAACGGTTATAAACAGGTGCAGATAATCATGAAATTCTAGCGACTTGATGTCTAAACGATGAGTCATTTAGATCATCTCAAACCGCAAAAAATGAAGAAATATAACGGAAATTGTTTAATGGATTTTTTACAGCTATAAATAGATTTATTGAGAAACGCAGTGAAATAAAAAAAAAAAATTATTATTTTCAGAGAGAATAAAATTAAATTGTGTTTAAGATCCCCAATATATATATTGCATTATGCTAAACGGAGATCAATGGATTTATTACTGAATTCTTTCTTAAAACTAATAAAGATTATAAATTTTAATTTCCAACAATGAATTTAATAAATTTTGAAATAAATCTGACATATATCAAGAGGATTATTAAAACTTAATAATTTTAGTTGTAAATAAATAGATATTTAATCACAATGAAATAAATTTGATGAAATAAAAGCATTTGGGAGCAACTTGCTCACACACATGTCCTAAAATATTGGTTTATAATAGTTTATAATCCAATATATGGTCAGTGTGTATGAAGAATATTCTTCCTATGTTATCTTTAAAACAAATAAAGATAAAACGATGAAACTTCAGAACTGAAACATGTCCGGTGCACAAATTATTTTTCCAACTTTTGTCTAAAATTGGAAAAAGAGAAGTAAGTCCACATTTTCAAAACAGCTCTAACAACAATAAAGAAAAATATTCCATTTATATATGCTGTTAATAATTATAAAAACAGTCATAACCCTAACAGCACAAAATATTCCAGAAACGTAACAATCATATAACATTGTAACATTATGAAACCTTCCGAAACGTTTAAAACCGTTCAGATTACTTTCGGATTAGTTTCAAAAACGTAGAAATGTCCGCGATCGTAACAAAAAATCAGATACGTAACAGAAACGTTACAATCACTTAACAGATAGAAAATCAAAAAGGGCGAGTGTTTCAGAAACGTATCAGAGAGCATACTAAAACGTGTTACGTTTTTGAAACATTGTAAGCTTTTTGCAACATAACTGAAACATTCTGTGCTGTATGGGAAAATATACATTCAGCATATCACACAATTTAAAATATCTTTATTAGGACGTTTCGGTTAACATCCAATTTTAACCATCTTGAGGGAAAACGATGTTTATAAACCATAAACATAAATCAATTTTAGCCATTCTTGGATACTATAAATACAATTCCCAAAGAAATTAATACATGATTACATATTATATAAAATACACTCTATATACATTTTAAAACGAGTTAAAACAGTTAAATAATTCTCAATCATGTACATTATAAGGAAAAAAATAAAACTCTTTAATAAAATGGAGTCAAAGTATCACACTGCAGAGTTGCCAGAACAAACAATAGCAGGGTTACCTTAAATTATTTTAAATTGAAGAAACGAAGCCAAATTAAGGGGGGGGGGTGTTGATGGATAATGTATAATTACAGATTTCGGATTTTCTTTTTATAATTTCAAAAGATTCATAAAGTAGAGCTTGGTTTCTATTGTTAGTACTATAAATTATTCGGGCATTTTCAAAATCAGGTTCGATGGGATTAGTTTTATACGTACGTGAAAAAGCTGTGCTGGACCTGTTATATTTTATATCTGCTATATGTTCCCTTATTATGTCACTAAAACGTCTATTGGTCATTCCAATATAATAGTTAGTTTTATTATCAATTTTATATTGGATTTCATAAACACCTGATTTTAATTTGGAAGGAGGGGGATCTAATTTTTTAGAAAGAAATCTACATGTACTTATAATGTACATGATTGCGATTTATTTATGTGTTTTTAACTCGTTTTAAAATGTATATAGAGTGTATTTTATATAATTTTTGTAATCACGTATTAATCTCTTTGTGAATTGTATTTGTAGTATCCAAAAATGGCTAAAATTGATTTATGTTTATGGTTTATAAACATTGTTTTCCCTGAAGATGGTTAAAATTGGATGTTAACCGAAACGTCGAAATAAAGATATTTTAAATTGTTTGATATGCTGAAAGTATATTTTAATACTGTTTTTATAGCTCTAACAACTTTCTTCAAAGTTGTCAGATAAGTACTCTTTTAGATGTGCTTTCGTACGTAATAGTTGTTTAATTCATGATAATTGACAGGTGTCACATATAAGTAGATCAATTTTAGGCATGCATGTATTACTCGGTTACTACAGGCAAATTGACAGTAGTCCTAATTAAGTAGGTCAAGTGTTTTGAAACACTTAAAAAAAATGGTTTTTATATTTTATTTATTTATTTATTTATCTCGCTGTGTAAACTGTTTTACATGTATTTACAACATATGTGTTAGCTTGCTCTTAAAGGAAAATTGATAGTTGTCTGATTTTTTAAGTCAAATTAATGACTTCTGACAATAATAATTCAAAAAACGTAAATAATAAGTGTAATAGTTGGGAATGGAATTTATGCGGTTATTATATAAAAGATTTCTTTTCTAACTGACAAAATCAAGAAAATAATTTTCTAGACATTCATTTTTTTTTCCCTTACTTCTTTTCCATTACGTAATCATAACAAAAGATATTTTTCATCGTATTTATTTTTTTAAATGTATGAAGACATGGTAATCCAGATTTATCTAATATTTTTATTTAATAAATAAATAAACTCTTTGATTTATTAGAAATGTAGTTAATCCCGTGTTGAAAACGATTTTTTTTAATTAACAAAATATGTATTTCATTATTTATAACAATTAAGAAAATGAAAACAGTGCTTATTAAAGACGCGTTTGCTTGTCATAAGTGATATAAAAATATTTTTTAATTTAAATTAATATACGATAGAAACAAGTATTTAATAAAAGTTGATGGATGTATTTTTTGCGCATTCCTTTTATTTTGTTTTTTATTTATGTCTATACCCGCCTTTAATTAAACAGAAAGAAAGCTTGAAATATATATATATATATATATATATATATATATATATATATATATATATATATATATATATAAGAATTCCATAACATTAATGAAATCATATTTGGCATTCAAAAAAAATCCCCTCATTATTAAAAAATAATAATAATGGAATATTTAATTAAATCCTGGTAAAATAAGTAAGGAAATACAATTTATACAAAATAAAAAAGTAATAAGACTACGTATTATGAAAATATTCTGCTACGAATGTGACTAATGTTTGTCCCTATGATTTGGCATAAAAAGTATATATACAGGAAATTGTTTTGGTTTCACTTCAGTTGCATTTAATTTAAACTGTAAAGCTGTGATGAACAAAAATTATTTAAAATTAATAATAAACAAACTGAATTATAGTAGATCCTCAAAATTATTCAAAAAAAAAAGGGGTTCAGATTCATTTTCTTAAGTAACATTTATTTATTTATTTTTATTTTTTTAACATTGTATAATTTATTATTAAAATGTGCAAAATGTCTATCATAATCCTATTCAATCTTAATTATATCTTATAATCTTAATTTTAAGACTACGTATTATGATAACAAGTATGAAATAAAAGTTGATGGATGTATTTTTTGCGCATTCTTTTTATTTTGTTTTTTTTTTTTTATTTATGTCTATACTCGCCTTTAATTAAACAGAAAGAAAGCTTGAAAAAAAAAAAAATATATATATATATATATATAATCATATTTGGTATTCAAAAAAATAAAATAAAATAAAATAAAGTCCCCTCATTATTAAAACAATTAATGGGATATTTAATTAAATGCTGGTAAAATAAGTAAGGAAATACAATTTATGTAAAATAAAAGAGTAATAAGTATTATGAAAATATTCTGCTACGAATGTAACTAATATTTGTCCCTATGATATGATATAAAAAGTATATATACAAGAAATTGTTTTGGTATCACTTCAGCTGCATTTAATTTAAACTGTAAAACTGTGATAAACAGAAATTATTTAAATTTAATAATAAACTAATTGAATTATAGTAGATCTTCAAAATGATTTAAAAAAAAAAGGTCAATTTCATTTTCTTAAGTAACTTTTATTTTATTTTATTTTATTTTTTTATTTATTATTTTTTTTTTAAGAAACATTGAATAATTTATTAGTAAAATGCGCAAAATGTCTATCATAATTTTATTTTTTATTAAATCATTAATAACTAAAAAAACTGAAGGTGAGAAAATTTAGCCGCATATTTTAAATTACGCTTATTCATCAAAAATTAATTGTTTCATATTATCTGAAATATTTCATGTATAACGAAATAATAATAATAATAATACTTAAAGAAAAGGGAATTGTTAATTGAAGAGCTTGATGGGTAAATATATCTATGTGACGATTTTAGTAAATTTGAGGAATTTAATAGTAAAGAGGTATAAAAATACCTAAAAACTATAAAAAATAAAATTTTCTTATGTCGATAACCGTGTTATTAGAAGACTTTGAAGTGTCAGTAAACATCTGATATCTAAGCAGACTTTAATGAGGTCTTTCACCAAGAAATATATATGTATGTTTATATATATATATATATATATATATATATATATATATAATTTATTTATCTTTTACTTTCTCTTACCCATGCATTAGGTGGAGAACGTATTGTTTTTAGGTAGCATTTAGCGTGCCGTCTTCAGGGCACTGAGAACGATACGCTAACCAAAACTTACTATAGTTTTCCGTACAATTAACTACCGAAACGTACGCTAAATATTAATTGTCTGCTTTTCAGTTTCTCTCTTTTGCGTTCAAGAGTTTGAAGATTTTTTTCTGGTTTTAGTTATATACTTCGGTTTTCTGTAATAAAAATACGTTTATGGCTATTATAAATTTTTATTTGCATTAGCGATAAGACATGAAATCATGCATACCTTACTTTTTATCGAAAAAAAATAAAACATTTCCATAAAAAAATGTAAAAAGAAAAAAAAAAATACTTTATGCCACTTATTTCGTTTTAAATTATTGCATTTTCATTTTCTTTAACAAAAGTTTATCTAAGAAAGAATTATACATTTAATACTTTTTCCGAGCGACAACGTTATTTTGTCAAGATGAAATACGACTTTGTTGTCAGTTCCAAGCTATAAATCAAATATTAATTATGCCACCGATGAAAAGTATATTCAAGAAAAGAAAATTATTTGTTATCAAAAGTATTGGGGGAAAAGCACTATGCTGACATTTACTAGTAAATGTATCTATATATAATATTTGCTGTAAACGATTTACAACAGCGGGAAAAAATGAAAATAAATGCTGTACAATAGAAAAGGGGAAAGAAAAAATTGTTTTAAGTATAAAGTTATTTTTTTTTTTATGTTTGAAAAAGAAAATGTTTGAAAACAAACTATTCCTGTGAATTCGTTTTATCAGGTTGATTTGTTTTCATCCTCAAAAAATAATAATAATAACAATAAATTTCAATCATTTTATGTTTACTAATCGATTTCAATACACTGATATATTTATTACTAATATTATTGTTATTGGTTATTGGTTATTATTGGTACTTTAGATTTTTCGTTTGAAATTCATCGACCGCTTCTAGTTTGCATAAATTTCATTGATTCTACAAACTCTGAATGTTAGCCTATAATTTTTTATTATGTATAATTAAATATATATGATGAAATTTTACTAAAAGAAATAAAAAAGAGCAAACTTTTTTTTCAGTTAAAAATACAGTATTTAAAAAATGTTATGTCAAAAAATATATCAATAAACTTTACAATGCCATAAGCATTGAGATATATTTGATTCATCGTTTCAGGAAAGATCTCTCTTTTTTTTTTTTTTTTTTTTTTTTTTTTTTGTAATGCGAAATGCATTTATAACTTTTATAAATTATTATTTGTATTGCTAAAAAATATTAATTCATGCAGCTTATTTCTTAATTGTCATGAAAAAGAAAATTACATGAAAACATGTCTATCGAAAATCTATAAGAAAACCGTTTATGTCAATTATTTTCTATTAAAAATTGCATTTTCATTTTTTTCTCAGAAAGCATTGTCTCAAACAGACATTCAATGCTTTTTCCAAGAGATATCGTTGATTTCTCAAGACGAAATACTATTTTATTAACAGTTCCAAGTCAGAAATCAGTTTTTAATTATACTCCTAATGCGAGATGTATCAAACTGAAAAAAAATTCCTGTCGAAAGTGAGAAAAAAGTAATTTACTGGTATTTTATGACAAATTATAAATAATATAAAAAGTTTAACATTTATCCTATTTTTTTCTAAACGGTTTGCGTGAGAAGATATAAAAAAATGACAGTAAATTCTACAAAATAGATAATGTTTTCATCCACCGAATTAGTTTTCATCTACAAAAAAGTAATTAAATAAATAAATAAATAATAGAAATAAATAAACAAACTATTTTTTATCCATTTTATATTTGCTAATAGATTGTTATTATTTTGTTATAGATTATTATCATGTAGTTCATCACAATGGAGATTATGTGATGATGTTTTACTTATTTATATATTTATTAACAGTGCATGGATATATTCTATTAATGTGCGACAATGCCATTCGTGCAATATAATGCATACCAATCCAAAATACATAGATTAAGTTACACGATTTATATTTAGTACAAGTATTTTTTATATTATTATTACTAGCAGGCTTTGAACACTTCGCTGAGCACTATTTAAATGAGTTCTCAAAATCCTATATCATTGTTAATAACCTAAGTTAAAGTTCCCACTATGTTTGGTAGTGGTTTTTCCCGCTCGCAACGTGAGGAGTCCGGATAACCCACAGCCTTCGGCTTTCCTTACTTCCGCTTCCCCAGCGATTAACTTTGAAGTTTTGTGAAATCCGACAGATCCCAAAGATTTCCCAAGACAATTTAACACTAAAAGGGGGGTCTCGAATTTGCTCCTTCATAAAGCCCCCACAAAAATAAAAAATAAAAATAAAAAATCACAAAAAACTAAAAATGTGTCTTTGGAAATATCCTAAGAAAGTCGCATAGCTTTTTTTAACATCTTTGTTCCATATTTGTTCCTCAAAAATCCAAAATTTCCCACCAAAACTCGCCCCCCCCCCCTTCTCTTATATATCGAAAATTCCTAAATCGCAGATAATGTTTTATTTGTACTTATGTTTAGTCTCCCCATGTGCAATTTCTTTTCTGTGAAGTAATTTGTTGCCGGGTTATGCTTACAAATGTGTTTTTGACTCTCACCCAGGGGAGGAATGGAGACGTATTTCGAAAAAAATGATAGATATAATTTTAAGTTGGATAAAGATCTAAATTCCTGCCAAACGCCGTTGTGTTTCGTTCAGCCGTTCTCACGTTATAGCCGGACAAAAAATAGCGTTACAGGCATACACACACGATGATACGCACACACAGACAAAATTTTCTGAAGTCATTCATGGCCTTCATGGTGTGTGAAACGTGATGATATCGCAAAATATTTCGATTCTGACAAATTTACAGACAAAAGTCTGATTCTATTAATATAGATTATTAATTATTTGATTTTTTACTTTATCAGATACTCGGTTGACAGTGTTCCAAATAAGATATTTCGTTTAAGAGCGCACAATATCTGTCTTCTTTTACTGCTAAAGCCCATGTTATTCTATGGGGAAATTTGTTTTTATTTCTCTGGGGCTTTAAGGGAAATACTTTTTTCGTCAAGAATATGTTTCATAATCAAATTTGCCTAATCAAAATTAAAATTTTAAATTTCAATTATTGCACTGAAACGTTAAAATAATAATAATGAAAATGAAAATGAAAATGCCAAATGTCTAAAACAAACATTTTAATACATTTTGTCCTTTTTTTTTTTTTTTTTTTTTTCCTTTTTCAATTTTAATTCTTATTCACGTTACGCTTAGGGAAAAAAGAAAAAGAAAAAAAAAAAAAAGAAGAAGAAGAAATATCAAAATTGTTTTCCTTTACAAAATATATATTATTAATATTTGTACTTACAGAAAATGCAACGGAACGGAAAAAAAATGTATCTTATTAATTTATTTTCCTTTTTTGTACTAAAACACGATTTCTGTGTATTTTTAAAAGAGAAAAAAGATTTATTTATTTAGTTACAAGAAATAAGTGGGAAAATGTGGCAATTTTGTTAAGAAAACGCGAGATAAAAAAAAAGTAACCAAAATAAAGTAAGTATGTATGTAAGGCTTTCACGAAAAAAAAAAAAAAGAAAAGAACTCAATTTCATTTTGAGTTAGAACTGATAGCTTTCCTTTATATTTTTAAATTAGCTACAGAATAAAGAACTTTATAAATTGATCGATGTAATAAAGTAATTTTACTAAATTTTTTTAGTCTTTTAGCAACATTTTTAGAGTATAAGAAAAAGTATATATATATATATATATATATATATATATACCGGTGCATAATGGATTTTTTTTCTAAGCAAAGAAAGAATGTTTGCTATAAATTTTTTGGTGTTGATCTAAAGAATAATACTCAAAACAGTAAAAAAGAAAATAAACCTGTATATGCAGTTTTTATATAAAGGAAAAATTCAATTTGATATTTAATTCAAATTTTTTATTTTGTTCTGTATTCATGGAAGAATATGTTAAGAAAAAATTATTTCAATTTTTTTCTGAATTTATACGTTTTGGATTGTTTTAACACATCTAATCATTGCTATAAAAAGACTGACTATTTATGTGATAGAACATTTTGTGGTAATTCTAGATCAAAAACTAAAACGTAAATATTTTGTAAAAGTTTAAATTCAATTGCATCTTTTCATGAATTACCTATTAACTTTTGACTGAAATCGCTAAATAGGTAGCACTACTATGTTCTAATTTGTCACTTGTACCCTAATACTATATCTTAACTCCTCTAGCGTATATATGCACAAGACCTTATATGTGAAATGATCATCATAAAAATATAATGCCGACTTCTTTTGGTTGTATATTGGCCGACAGATGGCATTGCTATTACTCATCTTTTGTTTTTCTCTTTATGGCTATATCTCGGCATTTGTTGGTCAAAATTGAATCAAACATTACTGTTAAAAGACTTATTGTGAGTAGCTGGGATTGTATGTTTATACATGTTAACTAATAGGATCTGTTATACAAAATGATATAGAACAATATTTTGTGATGGGCAGAACATGCTAGTTTGCAATTGAAACCAGACAATTTATATAAGTTTTGTTATAAGAAATTAAAAGATATGTTTCTTTAAATTATGCATTCTTTTGGAGAGCAGAGTACATAATTTTGTTGTGCAATTTAATGAATTTATACCGAAGCATGAACAAGGCAGTGCACACAGTGAAACCATTATGGCAAATTTATCTTCTTGATTTTCAACCACTTAGAGCGAGGGGGAAAAAAAGAAAAAGAAACGCCATGTATAACATTAATTTCATTTTGAAAATATTTTATAAAAAAAATAATAAAATAAGTACGCTATTACCACTTTGCATGATCAGTAGATTACATGTGATTTTGGGACTTTAACCTTATCCAGATTATCTCGCAATGTAGTACATATTGTGTTTGGCTAAATATTTATTTTTATCGACTCGTAATCCATTGCCTCTGGTTGATTTTCTGCCCAACCACAGAAAATAATTGGCGCTGCTGAAGTTGAACATTGATCAGTTAAATTATGAATATCAGCATTTGCTCTCTTTTAGTCTATTTTGGTTTTTTTCGATTGCAACAAGTTTGCCTCGACGCTTATACGACGACACTTGTTACTTGAAAGAGTACAAATATTCGATTAAAAAAAAAAAAAAAGATTTAAACTCAAATTTATAATCTGTAAAATGTGTTAGTTCACTCTCTGTTTCATACTTGAAAAAATGAATCTGAGTAATTCAAATTTACTTCTATAAAACCACAAAACTCACTAAAGTTTCATTTTTATGCAGATTACTTATTTTTTATTTTCCTTAGAGTAAATTTTCATGGATAACTATTTTTTTCAATTAATAAGTAGATAATTTATAATTTAATATATTAAACTATTTTAAATATATTAAAAATCTCTTTAGTGGATACTTCTTAAAAGCGGGCATCTCTGTATTGTCAGCAGATATTCCATCGCAAATTTTCTGTACCGTAAAGTGAAATATACTAAAAAGCATAAAAAAGCGGGATATCTTTTAATGTTATAACCATAGAAGTGAGTGTTAATTGCCAGTAAGATCAGCTAATAAAACGCAAAAATTTCATAATACATACCTGAGAAAATATGAAAAAAATATTCGGTACAGAGGTACATTTTAAACTTTACCTTATACAAATAACATAACAATTATCTTTCGTTTACAAAAGTTCACTAAAGAGCTTAAAATACATTATGGTATGATAAGGGTAATAACTTAAAATGATTTTTAATAATTTTATTTAAAGTTAATGAAATTATTGCACTTGATTAACTTTTATGATATCATAATAACGAAAAAACTAGTTGACATATGTGGACTCTGCTCATTTCCCCATCATATGTATGTTCTCATCAATTTCTAGTGCAAGACATAATATATTCATGTCAAGAGAAATGAATTTAATCAAACGCTTGACACAGTAATAGAATAAAATCCCCGACTAATAAGCTACCCACCATTCAGTTCTATGTATTTATCTCATTTTAATCTGTTAATTTATTTTATTGGGGTCAATTTCGTAGTTTAGTTTTGATGCTACTATTTTCAATGCAACGGTCCCCAAAATGCATAGTTATATGGAATATCACCCAATTTTGCTGTGTTGATAAAATCTTAAATTTCGAATAACTTACGAAATTTTCCTATTAGAATATTTGTAGACAATGATGTTCAAACAAGTACCATAAATGTTATTTTGAAGTTGTCTGATATTTTATGATCCTCAAAATGGACGTTTATGCTCAATTTTGCCCTATTCTGCCATATTAAGTAAATCGTAAATTCGAAATAACATTTGTGGTCTTTTGGTAAGACTCTCAGTGCGTGTCAATTCCCGGTTAGTCAAACGCGGGTATTTTATTCAACGTGTATGATTGATAAGAAATTTAAATATATTTATGCTGTGAATTTGTTCACAATCACGTTTATTGACTACATGCTTGAAAAGTACCGCATAATGATTTGGCGATTTTTTTTATCCACAAGTTGTGGTGTATTCTATCATGTTTTTATTTTATTATTTATTTACTTTCACTGTAGTTGTTTCTGTATTTTTATTCAACATATTACACAGAGCTACAAACGAAGTAAGAAAAAGAAGACCAATAAATTCTACAGATCTGTTAATAAAAGTAAAGAAGTTATTTTATAAGGCATTTTCTAGTAATAATTCAACTAATCGCGCTATTTTTCTAGAATTGATTGAAAAAAATCAGAATAACAAATACTATGGCAAATAACGACGATTATATATTAAATAGTAAACCAATAAAAATCACAAAAATATTTTTTCAGGGATAATGTTATCTTGTAATAATTCAAATTACCACGGTATTTCCTAAACATGATGAAAAAAAAATTATAGAATACCTTTATACTATGGCAAAAAAATGACTATTATATATAAAATGGTAAACCAATAAAAGTCACAGAACTATTCTTTCAGGAATACGAAAGAAGATTCGCTTCCATAAAAAAGAACATTGAGCATCTTTTCGCATATTAATCTCATAAAAATGCAAATGTAAATTACGAAATTATTTTGCGTGTACGGCAAAACAAAGCATAAAACTTTACTTCAAGGAATCGTTAATTCTCATATTAATTTCGTGTCACGTAGAAATTTTGTTGTAAAGCAATTTCGTCACGCTTCCGGAATTATTTCTTTGCAATAAATGGCCCAGCATTTTGCTGGGAGAAAAGAAAGCAACTTCCATGTTTCTATTCGAAAGAATAGCAGTTCAGTTTTTATTACGCATGAAATGCAAAGAAATGGATTTATGTTTGGCAAGTATTATAAAAATGCTGCAACCATTTAAATAAATGATGAAAATATTTTTATAACATACGGTTGTAAAATGTTGTGTACGGATAATGTTTTAAAGTAACGAGATAAAAATGTATTTTTTTTTTTTTCTGAACTATAAAAATACAGTGTAATTGTTTGCATATGTAGAACGAAAATATTAAATTTTTATTTTGTATAACACATTATTTTTATCTAAGGAACACATTTACTTTTTAGCTAAAAAGAAATGAATATTTTTTTTAATGGCTTATAAAATATACTACACAAAATAATATTGTAATTTAAAATTCAGATATTACGTACACAGAAAAAAATAGCTGATTATTAATCATCTCACTAAAATAGTTGAAAATGGACTAAAAAATTGAAATTAAAAAAATTATAACTAATATTACTATTTATTTTTTAAAAATGTAAGTTAAAAGTTTATAAAATTTCTATCTGCTTTAAAAATTTTGTTTGAAAAAAAATATGAAATTAAAATTTCACTTCTACATTGGGAACAACATAATCATAATCTTTACAAATTTGATAATACTCAAAAACTTAATATTCGTAACGTGCTTCTCAAAAATACAAGCATAATTTTCTAAAATATTATATAATATCAAGGCATTATGTTAGCATTTTCTAGGCAAAAAAACCAAAAATAAACATTTTATAACTTGCTGTACATTTAATGTAATTAGAAACTGCAAAATTTTTAAACACTACCAGATATTAAGAAGATTATTTAAAGTATCAATAGAATATATCTATTTTTATCAGGAGCTGAAAGAACAACTCTACATCTATATTGTTACATTAATGACATATTTGTAATCAGAAAAGTCAAAAACGATATGTCTACAAGGGAAATTTATACTAATCTAATTCCCAATTAACAATTTCTCTAATTTCTAATCAATGGAATGAAATTTAAAAATAGAACTTTGAACTTTGGTATCAAAAATCTATATAATCAAACAAAGTTTTAAATATTTTGTTATCATCAGAAATTCTATTACAAATCGCACTTTCTTGTAAAATTTTACAAAAATACGTCACTATATATAGAACACGAATACCGACGAATTATGACAAGCGGTCATTCTAGATTACAGGTTTACAATTTTTTTCGAGCCACTGTTTACTTAAAAAAAAAAAAAAAATAGTCTAACACTCTTTTTGTAATTTTTCTACTTTCCGAACACTATAGTGAGGAAAGTATTGTAATCATGTAAAAATCCGAATTCGAGATTTTGATGTTTCTATACGTTTCGAGGTCCCCTGAGTCCGTTTTCACTATTTTTACGATGATGTATGTATGTGTGTCTGTATATATGTATGTGTGTATGTATATGTGTGTGTGTGTGTGAGAGAGAGAGAGAGAGAGAGAGAGAGAGAGAGAGAACACGCTAGCGTCTAAACGCTTTGTTCGAATAAGCTGAAAGTTGGTGCGTATATTGTAAGTCACCATAGTACGAACCCTACAGATTTTGGTGAATCTAGCACTGATAGTTTCTTTACAGGGACACAAAGAAAAATTCTTTATCATTATGGTCTATGGGGCCAAAATCTTAAGAGTGCGATAGCATCTAAACGCCTTATTCAATTGAGCAAAAAATTTATACACATGTTATATGGTCACAGTTACTCAATCTGTATAGAGTTTGGAGAATCTGGCACTTACAGTTTTTTTTACAGGGGCGCAAAGAAAAATTCTTTATCATTATGGCCTATGGGGCCAAATTTTTAAAATTGCGATAGCATCTAAACGCTTATTTAATCTGAAGAAAAAATTTGTACACATGTTATAGGTCACAGTTGCACGAACTGTATAGATTTTGGTGAATTTAGCACTTACAATTTTTTTACAGGGACACAAAGAAAAAAAAAATTTTATTATAGCCTGTGGGACCAAATTTTTACTTTCTTCTATGTTTAATAGAAGAATGTATTGGATTCGTAAAAATTTTCGACCTCGGGTTTTTGATGGATTTACACGTTCTGAGAGCTGTAGAACACGATTTGACCATTTTTAGAAAGTGTCTGTCTGTCAGTCTCTTTGTGTGTGTGACAAACTTTTGTGGCAACTGTATCTCAGGAACTACTTCACAGAAATTCATACAAATTGGTATGTAGTTGCACCTTGACATAAATTAGTGCCTATCAAATTTTGGTAAAAATTGTCTTACAGGTTGCATTGCAATCTCGCTTTTTCTAAATTTTTAACATGGTGGTATAGTACAAAATTTTGTATAAATGTTCATAAAGAGAATTATTTTTTAATAATCATTATGAAATTTACCAGAATTATTCAAATACAGATAGTCAACTAGGAAAAATTTTTTGTATGTCTAGGAGCCTCGCCTTCTCCCCCCCCCACCCCTGGGGTGGGGAATTCCCCCCTCGAGGGGAGTAAATTTTCATGATGGGTATCTTTGAAAAGAGCTCGCCGGTACCTTTAAAACGAATGGTTGGACCATAGATCTGTGATAATTTAAAATGAAGTTATCGATTTTTTTTTTTTCATTTTTAACAATATATATATATTTATGTAATATTGACAATAAAATTGACTTTTTTTTAATATTTAGTGTTATACTACTTCTCTAATATGGAAATCATCAGCATTATCATGGAAGATAACTTTTTTAAATAATAATTTTAATAAATTATTTTTACTGAGTGAATTTGTATAGGAAAATATAGAAGAAAGTCATGTATTGGCCACAACATACTAGTTAAAAGTGCGATAGCATCTAAACGCCTTATTTAATTGAGCTGAAAATTTAGGTGAATATTATAAATCACTGTTGCTCTAACTATAAGCATTTTGGTGAATCTAGCATTTATAGATTTTTTACAGGGACACAACGAAATATTCTCTATCATTATAATCTATGGGCACAAAGTTCAGTAGCGTTAAATAAAACATCGTGTAATATATGGAGAAAAATACTCAAACACTTTATTATGGTTTTCTCTCTTTTGTTTGTTTAACAACTCCTCTTTCTTTACTTTATCTACAAAACTGTTATTTAATCAATGTTCGGAAAGTCGAGTGGAGTCACTCCAGATTTTTAACACTTTCCAACAAGATTTAAAAGTGTTTATGACTTCGGTTTGTCTGTCTGTCTGTCAGCGCTCTAACTCCCGTAAATATTTATAGAATTTCTTGAAACTGATATATGTTATTCAAGTTCACTATCGGATGTTCCCTATTGAAAATGGAGTTAATATCTCCTCTGGTTTGTGTACAGGGACAGTCGAAAATATTCAAAAGCATTCTGTTCTATGAGAGATATTTCTATAAATCATATTTTAATATCTTATCTGAACACAAACATTAATGAACTTAAAATATGTTATTCATATGCACAAAAGAAGGCTTTCTATAGAATAGAGTATGATCAACATTAGATTTGCAGGGCCACACAAAAATATTTAATTGCATTAAAAGCTATTAATAAAAATTTTCTGGAATTGCACTTCCCTTTACATTAAACGTTTTTAAGACTTTCTAACGATTTTTAAATGTGAATATGATTTTCATTTATGTATCTGTCTGTCTGTCCGCGCTTTAACTCCCGTAAATATTTATGGAATATCTTGAAATTGATATATGTTATTCAAGTTCACTATCGGATGTTCCCTATTGAAAATGGAGTGAATCCCTCTATTGTTTTGTGTACAAGGACACCCAAAGGTATTCAAGAGCCCTCTTTTCTATAAAAGGTATTTCTACAAACGAAATTTTAAAAACTTAACATTGCACAAAGCTTAATGAAATTGAAATATATTATTCATAAGTACAAAAGAATGCTTTTTATAGAATATAGTATAATAAGTATTACTCTTACAGGACCACATAAAAATGTTCAGTTACATTAAGAGCAATTTATAGAAATTTGCTGGAATTGCATTTTCGTTTACATTAAGCATTTTTAACACATTGTAACAATTTTTAAGTGTGAATATAATTTAAATTTTTTTATCCGATTATCTATATTTCTATCTGTCTGTCCCCCCCCCCCCCCAGCGTCCGTAAATACTTTCAGAATTTTTTTTTAAATGATATATATTAATAAAGTTTACTATGGAATATTCCTAAAATAACATAGGTCCTGTACAACTAATTTGTGTACAGGGACAACAACAACAACAAAAGTATGCATTGCGTTTTAAGACAGACATTTTTGAAAATTCTCATTTAAATTACTTTCGACTGTAAAAATCATAAAGAAATTGCATGTATTTTTAATATTATAAAATAATGTTTTGTATAAAATATGATATGATTAAACTTACAGGGCAGATTTACAGGGCTACATTAAAATATTCAGATACATAAAGAACTGCAATTATAATCTAACGATTGGATTTTCTTTTGATTTAACCCTTTTTAACACTTTCCAACAATGTCTAAGAGTGGTTTTAAATTAAATTAGTCAATCTGTAATACTTTTTAGTCCTTCTGTCTGTTTACTGTGTGATAACGTAGGCAGAAAACATTGAAAGTTATACGATACAACAAGTACGTACAGATGGAAAGTGTTAATAATCAATGAATACTGCATGATTTTTCGTCCTTGTTTCTTTATTGTTTTTACTCGGAGACACTGTTTATGGGAGAAATTAAAAAGAAATGTAAATCTTTTTTATGAGTTTCACTTTGTACGTTACTTCCTAATTTAACTTTTTTTTTACCTCAAAAAGAACTTATTAATTTTTGTATTCGGGTGTTTATAAAAAGAATTATTCGAGACCACAGTGGTTCAGGAACAGATGGAATGTAAAGTACAGTGATTGTTACTAGTGTGAGTGATTACTGCTGTTAGTGGTCCATCACTAGTAACAATCACTAGGAACAGTGATTGTTACTAGTGATGTATCTACAGATCAGGTGTCTGCTTTGAAGTTCCACCTGCATTATTCAGTAATAAGAAGTTTTTTATTTTATTTTTTAATTTATTCGATACTAGCAGGCTACGCCCGCTTCGCTGGTCACTATATTCCAATGAATTTTCGAAAGAATTAAATTAATATTTATTTTTTTACACCACGTTATAGAAAAAAACTTTAAAAAAAAAGAGACTGAAATTGCTTCAAACCTTGCTTTGGGTACTCGCTGTCTATGGCAGCTCTTTTCCTGCCCGCACTGCCTCAGGTCTAGGTTTCCCATGCCTGCAGAAAGATCTTTCCCGGGCACTTCAATCTGGATATTTATCGACGACAGGGGGATCTGCTACTATTTAAGAACTACGATTTTAAAGATGACTGTATCTCAGCATCTGTTAAATATTTTAGTTTTGAATCATGTATTTTATAGCCCATGCTATTTACACTATATTATGATTTGATTCCGACCAATGTAATAAAATAAAATAAAATAAAAAGTAGATTAATCAATTGTATATATATATATATAAACAAATAAATTTTAATCCTTTTTACTATGTATATACAACCATTTTTCCCGATAAATACTGCAAAATAATAATAATAATAATAATAATGACTATTTTTTTTTCTTTTAAAGGAAATAATTAATGAAAATAGGAAGTTGTTCTACTATAATACGTTTTTTAATTTAGAACTAATTTTCCTTAATTTTTTCTACTGCATTACGATTTTATTTTCAATAAATATAACAAATTAAGGAAAAAAAAATTCGCCTTCAAATGAATGTATTAAATAAAAATAAGTTGCGTAATAACCGTTGCTAAGATACGCAGACGATTGAAGCAAAAGAATAAATCTATGAAAAATAAAACAAAGAAGCCAATAATTAAAATCAGAAAAACATTAATTTAAAAAATTCAAATTTGAAATTCGAAAACATCTCGATGAGGTGAACACCTGCAGGGTCCCAGGTACCTATATGCCAAAATCTAAAATGTTTAATTTTTTCTACTGTATGTGTATAACTATTTGATTTCAATAAATATAATAAAAATAATTTCTTCCTCAAATGAATTTAAATAAATAAATAGTTTAATAGCCGTTGCTAAGATAAACCGTTGCTAAGACTTTTGAAACGAAAGAAATTTCTGAGAAATGAAACATTGAAGGCAATATTTAAAATCGAAAAAACATTAATTTAAAAAATTCAAATTCGAAATTTGAAAAAAATCTCGAAGGGGTGCACACTTGCACGGTCCCAGGTACCTATACGCCAAATTTGGAGGCTCTGCGATTAGTAGTGTGAGCACCACTACGCAGACAGATACACACACAGACACACAGACACTTCTCTTTATTTATATAGATTATCTCTCGCGCCAATTTGGTATGCGAATGATCCGACTGAGCCTTCAGCTGCCAGGTACCCAGTTCGAATCTCGATTCTCGCATGGTTGTTCATATTAATTTGAAATCCGCTTTAAACTGTAGCTAACCAATCTACAGAGACTTGGTGTGCAAAAAATTATGATAGAGAGACACCTAACCCCGCTCTCTTATATATAAAGAGATACATACATACATACGTACATACATACATATATATATATATATATAGAAGAGAGTCGGGAGGGATGGGACACCTGAAATTATTCTTAAAATAAACAAACATTGTTTTTAATTTTTGACACTTCCACCAGGTGAAGTAACTACAGCTCCATATTTGTTGCTATGTATCATTTTAGTTGGAGAACTCTGTAAGTTTATGTAACAAAAAAAAAACTATTTTATAACACCAAAAGTAAACAATTGCTCAATTTTTAAGGCAAGTTTTCAACGTCACACACTGAGGTTAGCATAATTATTTTGAAAATTTTATATACCTACACTGCAAAAAATAAACCTGTAAAAGTACAGGAAAAATCAGGAAGCTGGGATGCCAGTATTTCTCCGTCAAATATGCAGTTTAAAACCGCAAAATTGTATCACTGACATATATTTTACGCAGAAATCCTATAAATCAAACAGGTTTTTTGTTAAAAGAACAGTTTTGTTCTGTATATTTGACGGAGAAATACTGGCACCCCAGCTGCCAGATTTTTCCTGTACTTTTAACAGATATTTTTTTGCAGTGTAATAATACTCGTATAACTTATGAATTAGTAGCTAAATTAAGTCTAAAAGTAGAATGTGTCTATTAATAAATTATTTTTTTTTAGTAAAATATTGAAAAGGGAGGGATGGGACATGTAAGAAAAGGAAGAAGAATAAAGATACTGATACTCCTTAAAAAGAAAATATCAAGAGGCAAGTGAATGAATAGATAGAAAAAAAATGCACGAAACAAATTCAAAATCATGGAAAATAATTGGTGTGGTACTCACACGACTTTTGATTACCCTTTTAACTTTTAAAAAACTTTTTTTTTTTTTTTTTTTTTTTTACCATATATGTATGAGGAATTAATTTTGATTCCTGAACAGTTTTCTGGACATGGTAAAATATAGAAAAGAAATTAAATTCACCAATTACAGTTAGGATTGCTTGGTAATATTTGTTCTTGAGATATGCTGATAACACATACACACTAGCCACTAAAAACCTTATTAATATTCAGGGAACCACAAAACATGTAAATATAACAAAAACTTAATTTTGAATATTTGAACTACAAAACAGTACTTTCTCTGCTAGAAGTAAAAAAAAAAAAAAGCTGAACTGATTGAGCATTTGAAAATTTTTATTTAAGTGGTACATTATAACTCTAATGTTGGATAAAATTAGATGCTATTAGTAATTAATTAACCTTACATGCATCGTGACCCACTGTTTTTGTTATTTTTCATAGTATGTCTGTATATTATGTATGTATTTTAACTTTATAAACATGTCCCATCCCTCCCTCATATGAGGGAGGAATGGGAAATTTTTATGACTATGTTAATTGGCTTATAAAATTAATATTTTAATAACTACTATCAAATTTATATTTTTAAAAGATGTTAAAATGTTTCAATTTGTTTCTCTGAAACTTACAGATTTTGTACCAGCAAAAGTAAATTTGTAAAAAATATTTTTGTCAAAACTGTACCATCCCTCCCTACCCTCCCCTCTATATATATATATATCTTTATATATATATTTCTTTTGTGCGTGTGTATGTCACTGAACTCCTCCTAAACAGCTGGACCGAGCTTAATGAAATTTTTTGTGTGTCTTCAGGTGGATTCGAGAATGGTTTAGATTTACAATTCAGTTCAATCGGATAATTGGATCAAAAGATATTAAATAAAAACTCCATTTTAACTTTAAAATGATTAAAAAGAAAAATATATTTGATGCCAAAATAAACAAAATTCACGTTTATTCATTCTTTTCCGGAAATAAAATATTTTTAATTTCGCGTGATAAACAATAAAAAATTAGAAAAAAAAAATATATATATATATACTATGAAAATATTCGCGTGTAAATAAATATTTTCATAGAGATACTTGGTATTAGCTTAAAATTTTTATTTAATTGAGTAGTACTTTTTTTTTTCTACAGGAATACAAAATTTTCGTTTTAATTGATACTTTATATGTAACTTATAAAGGTTCTTTTATGTTTTCACCTTAACTGTAAATAGTAATAATTTCGAATTTATTAGAATTTTTTTATTTTTATTTTGTATATATCATAAAACAGTTTTTCTTTTTTTTTTTTTTTTTTTTTTTTTTTGTATGGAACAGCTTTAGTTTGGAAAAATTTGAAATTTGGCACCGAAGTAGTACGGACGTTTCTCACCAAGATCGTCAGTTACGCAATTGAGATAGCCATGTTAATTCATCGCAAAAATGGCCAAAAATATTTAAAGTCGACAAAGGGGGGGGGAGGTCTAACTAAAGCTGTGCCTTTGTATTTATCTTTATATGTATATTTCTTTTATGCGTGTGTATGTCACTGAACTCCTCCTAAACGGCTGGACCGAGTTTTATGAAATTTTTTGTGTGTCTTCAGGTGGATTCGAGAATGGTTTAGATTTACAATTCAGTCCAATTTAAATTGTTTATTTAATTAATTTATCACTTATAAATTGTTGTTGATTTTGGAATGTTTCACATTGGATCTGGCAGACTGGGCTACGATCGTAGTATCGAATATTCAATAATACGCATGCGAAGTGATGCCGTCACTGGCCGTCCGTGGATGCAAGAAAAATATTTCCTATGTTAATCGCCCATTGGATTTTTTAGAAAAAATTACAAAATATCGAGGAAAATTATTTCCCGATTTTAATCCCCATACTTGGGTATAGATATGTATTAGTTATCATGTGCATGCGTTAGATTGAGTTGTTTTTGCTGTAAAATTGATAAAATTTTAATTTTTAATCTCAAAACTCTGTCATCCTTGGCGAAAAAAAAAAATATCGCCATATCATCTGTCGAACATATTTAATTTCTTTCAAAAATAATGGTTATTTCAAGAACTTATATTAAGAGAGTAATGAATAATATGAAAAAATTTCGTACAATACATATTACGGAAATATACATCTGGCATGTATATTTTCGTATTACGTTTTTGATCGCCAAATACAAAAAACGCCAAAGAAGACAGAGTTTTGAAATTTAAAATTAAAATTTTGTCAATTTGAGAGCAAAATAACCCAATCTAACACATGCATACGATAACTAATACATATCTATACACAAATACGGGGATTAAAATCGAGAAATAATTTTCCTCGATTTTTAATAATTTTGTATAAAAAATACAATGGGAGATTAACATAGGAAATCTTTTTCTTGCATCCACTGACGGTCAGTGACGTCACACTTTGCTTGCGTATATTCTATTGTAATTCCAGTTTGTCCCGACAGTTGGTGCTGCGATCAAATTCAGGAAAATATTTTGTAACTTCGTGTTATTATTGTTATACAAAAAATTGTGTCCTAATTGAAATATTACATCAAGATGTAATTAGTGTTTGAAGAGTTTTGAAGTGTGCATAAAAAACTATACATTTTGCAAATTTGGTGCGGAATTGGAGTGAGTATTTTATATAATTTTCTATCAAATTTACACGCGCGTTGATTAACAACCACCCTAACCTACAAATTTATTTGTGTAGCTAATTTATTATATTTTATTTATTTATTTTTGTATGGAATACTTTTAGTGTCGGATCCCTTTGGCAAAATTTGAAATTTGGCACCGAAGTAGCTCGGACGCTTCTCGCCAAGATATTTAGTTCCATAACTGAGATAGCCATTTCAATTCATCGCAAAAATGGATTAAAATATTTAAACTCACCAATGGGGTCCCATACTTTTGTGCGTGTATATGTCACTAATATTTTATTTATTTATTTTTTGTATGGAACACCTTTAGTATCGGATCCCTTTGGCAAAATTTGAAATTTGGCACCGAAGTAGCTCGGACGCTTCTCGCCAAGATCTTTAGATCCACAGTTGAGATAGCCATTTCAATTCATCGCAAAAATGGCTTAAAATATTTAAAGTCACCAAAGGGGTCCTAATTTGTGGCTTAGATTTAGAAAATCCGTGCTTTTCTCACGACCAACTATATGTTGCGTGTTCCAGGGTTGGAAAACCTTCGAATTTGTTTGTGTATACTCCTCAAGGATTAACCAAAAATATTGTACATCCAATGGCATTACGGTAAATTCAGTTTTTGTAGATAAAAAAAAATATACCTGTTATAAACTAAATTGAGTTTCAACTTTTTCACCTTTAATTAAAACGAGTTTAAGTTTTTATTTAATACGATCTCTACATTTCACTTCGCTCATACTATACACATACTCACATGCATCGATTGATTGAATTGAGATAAATGTACATGTAATGATGTTAGATATTGTAATTACTTTTTGATAAAAATTTTCATCAAATCGGTTCAGATTGTTACAGATTATTCAAAAAAGACGGAATTTTTATGTGAAATTCGTTGCTATCAGAGATTCTCTCATAAATTGAAATATTTGCCGTATGAAATAAAATTTTGTGCTGTTCGACATTCAGCGGAGGTTTTAAATAACAAGTAGCAAGTAGAAAGTACCAAGTAGCAAGTAGCAAGAAGCAAGTAGCGAAAATTTCGGTAATTATGTCTTTTACGTTATAATCGGAATTCACAGTCACCGTTCACAGCGTTCCATACCTGTTTCACTTATATACCACATCCTTACATACTTACAATAAGTTAGTTATTTTTTTCTAGCAAAATATTCTCTAGAAATAATTTAAATGACAAAACAACGTTTGTCGGGTCAGCTAGTATATATATATATATATATAAGTGTGTGTGTGTTTTGCTGTGTCCAAGCTATTTATTAAACTTCTATTTTTAAAATTACCCCTTATATCTGTACATTATGTCTTTGTTTTATGTATATTTCATTGATTTATACTATACCAATGAATAACGACATTCATGGAGGCACTCTTAACAGAAAGGCCTTTTGAACTTTTGATAATATCAATTATATTTGTAATACAATGATTGTTACCACGTGTTTAAAAACTTTTCATTCAACATATCTATAATTGAAACAGAAAAATTCTAAAGCAACAATGAAATATTTTTATCCAGAAACAATGAAAAAATTAATTCGTCATCAATAATGGATAACAATGGTATTATACAACAATTTAACATTAAAACAATCTTCTCTATCTACTTCTACTCAAAAGCAACCTAAAAATAGCCTTAATATTACGATCATAAAATAAAAAATAGTTTTTCTTGCATAAGTATCTTAAAAAAATGAAATTCTTAAAAATTTTTCGAGTTTTATTCCACCGAAAAATGTATGTTTGTAACGTTTATTTATGTATATATTTATTATTATTATTTTTAATATAGTGTCAATGTACAGTCGGTAACAAAATTATCCGAACACTAGCAAAAATTCCTATGTAAAAAAATAGAGTTAATACTGTTTTGTTAAATAAATCCTTGTCGAATCATGTACTTAGTCTGTCTAAGAACTTGATTCGACAAGGATTTATTTAATAAAACAAAAATAACTCTACTTTTTTTATATAGGAATTTTTGCTAGTGTTCAAATACTTTTGTTACCGACTGTACTTGGAAATATATGCACAGCTATAGAGTATTATTCTATTAAATACTGTAAATTTTCTTTCATTTTAATACTAATTAAAAACAAAATTATGTTTTCAAACTAAGCTTTTAATTTTTTCGAACTAAGCTGCAAAAATGATTTTTATTCTGGGTTCATTGTCACAACTTAATAGCACGTTTGATTATATTTCTTTGGTTTGCTGATAATAAATCAAAAACATAACCCTCTCAACGTCTAACTTATACACTTCGTTCAAAAGTAAAATTTTATTTGTTCCACTAATAATCACAGAGTCCTCAGGATGATATTTTTTGGTTTCTGATGGTGGTACAGGAGTGCAACTTTATTATAGAACCCCTTGGCGACTTTTAAATATTTGTCGTCATTTTGACTATGAATTAAAATAGCTATTACAGTTGCTTAAGTAAAGACCTTAATGAGAAACGTCCGAGCTATTTCGGTGCCAAATTTCAAAATTTCCATCCAAATGCCGTTTCCACTACATGCATTTAAAATTTTAGTATCCGTAAAAATTGCAGATCTCGCTAATTTGAGAAAATTGAAATTAGAACATCAGTGTGGCGTTAATGTGTAGATTAAAGAGTTTATCATTCTGTGTGGACATTATTTCAATAAAGATATTAAGGAAGTTTTTGTTACATATTAATGATAATGTCGAGAATCCTATTGAATTTCTCATTCACCTTTAAAAATTTCTTATGTTATTTGAAATTCAAATTTTTCTAAAAGGACAGAATTGGTCTAAAAATTTTTATTTTTACAAACGTATCTTTTTATCGTAATATTTTTATTAAACGTAATATTTTTATCGTAAAGTTTTCTCAATTGCTTTATAGCACTATTTGTAATACTTGTATTTATATTATTGAATATTAACATTTTAGTTGTAACCTTTGTAAAATAATAGAAAAAAAAAATCCTATGGGGTCCAAATAAGGCAATATTTCGCCTAAACCTGAATTACTGGGATGATTTTCATATTTGCTTTTGCGAAACTTAACCCTTGTTTTTATAGCAATGAATAGCCAACATTTCTTTAACCCGTTAGCGTCCAGTGTCCTCGTTTGAGAACAACTAATAAAATGGCACGTATATTTTTGTGGTTTTTCGGAAAGATTTCAGCTTTTTAGTGACAGTTCATACCGTCACTCTAAATGATCTCTGAAAGATTTATGTGCCTACTATTAATTATTATTTCATAATTTGGATAATCATTTTATGATTTTTCATTCGTCGCACCTATATTTGCTTTTTGCCAGGTATACTAACTTAAATCAAGTTTAATAATAATATATATTATAATACTTTACTTTCGAGATCTTTGTCAACATATAATAGGAAATTAATCTGTTATCTCAAAATTTCTGTCTCGAACTTCTCTGAACTTCTGTTCTCAAAGTTTTTCTGTCTCGAAGTTTTCTCGCTAGAACAGTAAACGTCAATAAGTGAGGATAGGCTTTAAATTGAAAACTATATCAGAAGAATTTTTTATGTTAATATATTTTACTGTCAGCTCACTATATTAATTTAGAAATGAAATAATCAGCTAATAATATTTTACAAAATTAATTCGGGCGTTAACGGAGTAATGAAGAAATAGAGACATTACATCAATCTTTGTGTTTTGGGGATCCTTGGAGGTTAATTTTAAAATACAAATGATTCTCATTGTAGTTATTACCATGCAATAGGGTGACAAGTTGTCCTCGTATTCCGAGGATAATCCTCGAAACCTACCCTTCGTTCTCAAAAAATTATAGTACATTTGAAGATAGCGGTTATAAAAATTATTAATGTTTCACTATAGTGCTTTATTATATATTTACTAAATTAACTTAAATAACTGCTTTCAAATATTTCATACATAAAAATTACTAAAATTTTGTTTTTTAAAGTGACTTATTTAATTTGTCCTTGAAATTTGGGGTCAACGCAATATTTGTCTTCAAATACAATTAAAAAAAAATTGGTCGTCCTAGCGTATAAACTTAAACTGTCTTCCATTTATTATTATTATTATTTTTTAATATATGCAAATATATGATGGTTATTTGACCACCGTCCCCCTAACGCCACCTATGATAATCATTCTTATTCATACCTTAATTATTTTTCGCTTATGTAAAGACGTAGTTAGCCGTTACCTCAAAAAAAAAAAAATATATATATATATATATATTAACAATAATAAATAAATATAACACTAAAGGCTGAAAGAAATTTAATTTTTTGTCAACATCTGTAGAAATGACTTTTTTTTTTTCCTACTTCTTCTTTAAAAATGAAAAAAAAAATATTTTTTAAACTATCACAGATCTGTGGTTCAATCTTTTATTTTAAAGGCACTACTGACAAGTTCTTACGAAAGGTAACCATATTTAAATTTTACACCTCCCGGGTACTTCCTCTTAGGACTGGGGGTTGGGGGAGGGGGGGGGTTAAGCGATGCTTCTACATAAATGCATTTTTTCCCCTTACTTTATTACTACTCTTATCAATAATTCATATTGTTTTTTACACTTATGCGTTAAAAATATGTCTTATTATGTACGATTATACGAAATTTTGTCCTATACTGTCATAATACCCACACAGCACACGGGGTTCCAGAGACGTCTCATGTACATCTCGCAAAGTCTCATTTTCGTCACATCTCAGCGTGACATAAAACAAACATCTCTGAGATATTACGGTTGTTTGTCTCTGAGATGTACTCTTTGAGACATTTGAGAGCCCAAACTATGATGTATGCGATGTACTGGATATGTAGTATGCGATTTCACAAAGCTGAGACATTTCCACATCCCTAAAACTTAACTGAGATGTACCAGAACATTTATGCAACATCGCAATGTTACAGTGCGATGTTCTTGCGACGTTCCAGGGATGTGCTATATGGGTAATAATTTAGAAAAAATAAGAAGACAGCACCTGTACAGCAATTGGTCCCCAAATGTAATCTGCACTAGTTTAAACCAGGGTTCAACTAAACACCAAGTTTAGTGGAATTTTGTTTATTGGTTCGTGAGATACAGCGCTCACAAAATTTGTGGTACATACACACAGACAGACATATTCTAAAAACAGTCAAATCGAGTTTACGACACCTCAATACGTGAAAATACATCGAAAACTGGAATTCTAAAATTTTCACGAATCCAGTACTTTCATGTTATACATTAACAGAAAGTAAAAATGTGAAGTAAATGTGCAAAATTCTAAAATTCAATTATTAAAATTATTTTTTTTAAATCGTTTATAAAAATATCACTGAAAAATACTACGCAAAACACATGGTGAACTACGGCAAACACTTGCTAAAGTAAGCAAATTGCTGTTTAAATGAAATTCTGAATAATTAATCAAAAGTTCAATAGGCAACAATAAATGTATTTCCAAATTAAAGTATTAATAAGTTCAAAACTATATATATTTTTACTTCCATTGCCCGACTATCGTAGGTAATGAAATTATTGTATTCGTTCCAAAAATTTGATATCGAGATTTCACCTGATTTACATTTTTAAGATCTATTGAATCCAAGAAAGTGAATTTTGGCAATTGGTCAATGTGTGTGTGTGTGTATCTGGGGAATCTTTTGGCTATTATATCTCGGAAACTAATAAAGATAAAACTACGAAACTTTAGAATCCAAACAAATCTGGTGTACAGATGAATTTTCCAAACTTTGGTGAAAATTGGAAAATCGGAAGTGAGGCCGTAATTCCATATCTCAAAAACGGCTATAACGATTTTCTTCAAAATTGCTGTATAAACACTCTATTAGATGTCTTTTCGAATGATATAGTCGGTTAGTTCATGAAAATTGATAGGCAATCTCTATAAATAGCTGAATTTCAGACCCTGCAAGTGCGTTTCTTTCAAAAGGGTTGTATGATTTTTTTTTTAAACTTCCCATATTAACCCTTATTTAAACCTTCTTTTGCATGTAATTGTTATTTTCTGGTCAACAATTAATTATGCCAAGCTTTGGTACAAGTTGGTATCTCAAAAATGATTTTAACAATTTTATTGAAAAATGTTACATAAACCCATTTTAGATATCCTTTCTCATACTTTACTTGATTGTCGCGTGAAGATTAACAGTCATGCAGATCAGATACATCAGTTTTAAATATCAGAAATCGGTGTTTCAAATAAATAAGTAAATAAATAAATAAATAAAATAAACGCTACCATTTATTTTTCAATTTCTTTTCCTAAAAAAAAAATAAATAAATAAAATAAAATAAATAATAAATAAATAAATAAATAAAAAATCTTTGTGTAAACTCTGTTTTATATGCCTTTACACATGTATTAACTTCATCTTACAGGAAAATATGTAGGTGTCTATTTAATTAGGTCAATTTTATGTCTTCTGATAACATTATCTCCAAAATATGCGTATAATACTTGTAATAGTGGGTAATAGAAGTCGTGCGGTTGTTTCACACCAGATTTTTTTAAATAAACTGCTCTAAACTCTCTTTGAAATATTGTACTACAAATAAATATTTTATGTTGGATGTCTTTACTTATTTTTACATAGCGTTGCAACAAAGTTTTTCTATTCACTTTTATATAAATTTGCTTAGTTTTGTAGTTTTAATCCTAAAAGTTATTACAAATTTTCTGTTGCTAAAAATCTTAATTTATTATTTTTGAAATGATTTTAGATATTTTCTAAATCAGTTTTTTCTTTTTTTCATTGAATAGTAAATCAGATCGAAAAATCGAAGCACGGATTGATGATGATAATAGTTCTGTTGGATAACCGAAAGATGTAGTCGCCAACAACAATGAGGATTTGCAAAGAACCATCCATCATAAAACTTTCAGAGATTTTGAAAACCGCATTTTTTTCCTCAGAATTACCAAGAAAAAGTTTGCAAACGGGTATAAGGATGACTATCCTATGGACAAAAACCCCTTTAATGAAGTTTATCCAGAGAAGCTGAACCCGTTTGCGTATCCAGAGGAACGTAATCCGTTTTCAGAAGTATATATGGAGGCATTGAACCCTTTCACGAAAGACGGATTCGAAAAGAAAGCAGATAATCCCGAAGGCAGCGGCCACGGAATATCAATTGTCCAACCTGAAGTTAGTAAAAGTGATGAAGAATTGGCGGAAACTTGCTGTCCTGAAATAGCGGAGCATACAAAATACAGGTCAGAAATGGAAGAGAACAATTTATCAGAAAATAAAATACCACCAATCAACAGCATCACAGATGCAGAATCTTATCCAGGCTATCTCAATCCATTCGGAAATGACACTGATGATTATCCAGACATCTATAATCCATTTTTTTTCTGAGGAAGACATGGAAAAAACTCTCTTCAATGAAGCAGAAAATGGGATAATAATAAGTACAAACGAAAATGAAAATAGAGGAAATCCTTTTGCATACAGAGAAAAAGAAGATAGTTTTGCCGAAAAAACTTTCAGAAATTTACCACTTAGAAAAGCACCAGATGCACCGTTGAATTGTGCTCCTGCACCGCCTCCGGAAAATGCAAATAAAACAGATATTATTAGAAGAAAATCTACTGAGAAATCTGTTAAATCAAAGAAAAGGTCATTTCCTCCAATTGAAAATCTTCAAGAAAGGGATCGTAAAGAAAAGGTAAAAAGAAAAGGTATTCTCGGTCTCCTGAAAAGGTGGAAAGGAAAGAATTGAATTCAAGTGGCACACCTGTTCCCATGTTTAAAACTGTGTTTAAAAATGAAACAAATAAACTGAAAAACTATAAAAAGAAAAGCCTTTTAAAAAAATCAATATAAAAAAATACAAAAAAAAAAAATAATATAATTATAATAATAAAGTAAAAATCATAAAATTTAAAAAATCAAAAAAATGATAAAACTTTTAAAATGTAAGAAAAAAGATTAAGAAATGGAGAGAATTGAAATCTTCGAATCTAACTTTTTGGCAATCTAATTCAAATTTTAGAATTCTAGAATTTTAGAATTTTAGAATAAGAGACAGTAAACATATTTCTGATTTAGACTAAATAAATGCAACTCTCCACACGTCTTCAGTTTTTCATTATTTAAATAACTTTTATAATAATCAGAGCATAATGCATATTTTTATTATTTTTTTAAGTTCACACTGAGAAAAAAAATATACCGCCTTCCTCTAGAATGAATAACTAGTCATTTTCTAAATCCTTAAACTAGAAATATAGAATTCCGAGCTATAAGCTTAAGGCACGCTAATAAACTGAATAGACGAAATGGTCAAGAATTTCTAGTCTACACATTTCTAGATGGTGAAACAATATTATGAATATTCTGAATCTTTCGTATTACGAGAAATTCTCACTTGATTTTCTAGAATTGGGTCATAAACCAAGATTATAGCTGCTGAAACCGGCCTCTTGTACTCACATTTATTTGGAGATATTTGTTTGTCCTCGATAGGTTTGTCCTCGATAGTATAGGCAAACGCTCAAGAATTCTAATAGAGGTCTCTAGAATTCGCTTTCGAAGGGGACTAGAAAATTTTTTTATAAGAAATTTATAATAATGACATGGAGTTATTTTTTCTAGAGCCACAATTTAGATTCTAGGTATCAGTTATAGATTTTTTTTCTCAGTGTATTGGCGTGCCTTACACTCATAGCTCAGAAATCTATATTTCTAGTTTAGGGATTTAGAAAAGAACCACCTATTTCTTCTAGATGAAAGCGGTATATTTTTTTTCTCAGTGCAAGGTGAATGCAATAGAATAGCTATATTAACCCATTAACTGCCAAAACTAGAAATAATGATATTTTTTTCTAAACAGAAACAGTAACACTCATTCTTTTGATCATATATGACAATAATTTAAAATAAAATTATGAAAATTGGTCTTACCTTAGTAAAAACAGAGTGTTGTATTTGTACAACTTCAGAGGAATAAGCGTATAAAATGAATACAAATAAATGTTTATGGAAATTTTCTTAAAGGAGCATGAAACAACAAAAACTATAGATGGTTTCAAAAGTAATTATTTTATTATGAAATTTTTTTTTTACAAGTTATGTAAACTCATTGAAATAAGAAAATTTTCAAAAGTTTTGTTTTGAAAAGTGCTTCAAATTTGAAATTCATTTTTAAATATAAAATTACTTCTCAAATCAATTTTTTTTTTTTTTTTTTTTTTTTTTTTTTTTTTTGTAATGAAATACACATCTTCTATTTTCTTACTTAAAAACAATACTTAATATATAATATCTTTTATAGTTAACTGTTAAACACAATTATTTATGGTGTTGCGCGAACGCAACATCAGCTGTTAATGGGTTAACTCTTTAATACCCAAATTTATTCTGCTCAATATTTTTGATGAAAATTTCAAATGTAAAAAAAAAACAGACTACGTTCTGTCAACGTAATTTTTTCGTAAATTACGCGTATTTTCTCAAATTACAGAGAGAATTTCTGGCTGCAAATAGGACATAAAACAGCAAATAGTGCAGTAGCTTACAAATTCTTAGACGATTGCCAAATTGACCGATAAGTTAGAATTTGGTCATCCCATCCTATTGATTACATCTACACTGTCAAAAAAATGTCCTGTTTGCTGCACTTTGCAGCCAGAAATTTTCTGTAATTCAGAAATATACTTTCTGTCAACGTATGCCGCAGTTTGCTGCCAGAAATGTTCTGTAATTCAGAAAAATACGTTCTATCAACGTATTTTTTCCGTTGATATAACGTATTTTTCTGAATTATAAAAAATGTTTGGCAGCAAACAGGACTTTTTTTGACAGTGTAGTCATTTGGTGTTCCCTTATTTTCTCTCAACGACAAGGGTTATCATCCCTGTTTTAACACTGCACTCGTTGGATCCGCACATGCACAAAAACTCCCATGGTCGCAAAAAATGTGGTTAAGGAATAAGTCAATTCTTGTTTTAGTTTTAAAGCTGCAGCTAGTCCTCATTTCAGAACACTATGCTGTTACAGTGAAAAAATTTCGAGATAAGAGATACATTTCCTAACATAATTTAACTTAGGTTTTTAAAGCAAAGTTTTATAATAGATATTACTTTTTATTCACCTTGACTTATTTTATTGATTTATCTGCGCAATAAACAAATTTAAGTAGCGAGAATTGAAAAATATAAAACGGTGATATGCAGATGCGTAATAATGTGCGTGAATGTTTAAAGTGTACTATTATTGTACATATTTTTTCAATAAACAAAAATTCTACGCGCAATTTTTCATCATATCGGGTCAGGTTGACAATTTTTTTTCTAAATACTGTACAACCTTGCTTTTAAGTTCTGGGAATTTATATTATTTCTCAATGTACTTTTTACTTTCCAAACATACACAGGGTAAGTACACCAGTGATTGACACTTTTAGAGCAATCGCTGATGTTTTTAATGTTCTAGTCATCAGAAAATATTTTTAGAAATCTTAAGTTAGTACATATGGTATGAAAGACATTCAGAACCACATACATGTTAAAATATATATATTTGACAACAATCATTTTTTTTATGAATTTTTATTTGACACCCACTCAATGTTCCAGTAATTGACGCTGCCAGTTTTTCATTTTATCAGTCATTGCCCCCTATGTTCCAGTGTTTGACACTGATAGTTATTCATTTTAGCAGTTATTAGCACCCTATGCTCCAGTGTTTGACATAAAATGTTAAAATTCTTATATGTAAAATATATGATTTTATTAATTTTCTTATTTATTAATTATTTCGGGATAGATGTCAATTACTGGAGCATGCCAATCACTGGAGCACCTACCCTATGTAAAGAAAGTATTGCAATCATGTCAAAAATCTGAATTTGAGATTTTATGTTTCGATATGTTTTGAGGTCCCTTGAGGCATTTTTCACTATTTTTACATTAATGTATGTATACTAAAAAAAAAAAAAAAAAAAGCCGCACTGCAGAAAAATTGACTTATAACTTTTGGGTTTGTAATAATTTAAAAACTAATGATTGCAACAAGTAAAATTGTTATGTTTGTATAATACAGAACTCATAACGTGATACCTATGTACATTTTCGATTTAATAATTCATTTTATTACGCTTTATGAAGTATTTAATAAAAATCTACATAAAATTTCCTTTTTAAACATAATATCATAAAAATATACTTTGTATTCTAGCATGATTTATTATATGAAATAAACAAGTGCTATTTTAATGTATGAAATAAAACTATTCATTTGTTAGATCTAAACAATTATTTAATAAAAATATGCATTATGGATTGGATAATTTCGCCTTTATATGATATTACTGCTTTAATGCGCAATGGCATAGTATTTTACAGTTTTTCAAAATGAAACACAGAAATTGCACTGTGCAAATATCATAAGTATTTTTTTCTAGTTCTTTCAAAGTTGTAGGCTACAAATTTCTAATCCCCACCCTCTTTTATAGACTAAAAATTTTCGAGCGGATTGATATTAGGACAAATTTCAGGTCTAATAAAGAAGAAATCCTGCGATATTCTTTGTGGGATTTAATTTTAAATAAAACAAACTATGATAACTTACAAAATTATAGATGCTGATGAGAATGGATAAGTAATTTTAACAACTTGAATCAAATAAATGTATCACAAGCGCCATATAACAAGGCGCATTGTCATCTTGAAATCCTGAATATGGAAGAGTCTGAAATACCCCCAAAGTAGTCGATCAGGTATCAATTTTTAATGGCCAAGTTTTATTGCGGGTCAGTTGATCCCTTGAACATGAAAATTTGCCAGACTCACCGAATAATTATGCATTTTCGCATCGTAATGTACAGGGAATATGTCATTGTTTTAAAAGTGCGATTTTCATTAAGTCAGTCACATTTTCGTGATCAGATCTGCTCATTTCCATTAGTTCGAAATAACTTGACTCATCAGAGAGAACAACTTCAACTCAATAATAAATTGATCATTTTTTAACTTTTTTAACCCTCTAATGTCTTGGTTTTCTATTTCTTTTCGTTAAGAATGAATATTTTTCAGATTTTCTGGCAATTAAACCTGCTTTGATTAATTGTTATTTCACTGTATTTAGATAAATTGTGTTATTAAACACTTTTTCTGAATCCTTTCTATGTTCTAAATGTAATACAAACTGGTTTTTTAAGCGTTGGCTTTTTAACTCGAGGCCATCTCGACTGGATGAGTAACGTGGCGTCCTAAGGACAAATGTGCAGTTTAAACAGCCAAAAAATATTATATCTTGCTAAAAACCAGATCACTAATATTTTGTTAACATTTAATCATTTTAATATCCCACGTATTTAAACATTTTTTTGATTTACGTTCTAAAATTATCATTATTTTGTGGTATCGTTAATTGCCTTATTCTTCCCATTTTTAAAATACTTTCTAAAGTTACAATTTTCTGAACAATTGCATCTTGTTTTTAACACTTGGTCCAATCCTAAATTGTACACGGAACACAACGTAATGAAATCTGTTCAAAAATTTACTTTTGAAACAATAAAATTAGCGATTACAGAAAGAAAAATAGAAAATATCCAAGTGCGGCTTTTTTTTTTGTCGCTTAGTGTATGTATGTATGTGTGTGGGTGAACACGATAGCGTCTAAACGCTTTTCTCGAATAAGCTGAAATTTAGTACATATGTTGTAAAACGTCACCGTAACACGAACCTATTTATTTTGGTGAATCTAACTCTTACAGTTTTTTTTTTTTTTTTTTTTTTTTTTACAGGGACACAAAGAATTCCTTTTTAAACTGGGCAAAATAATTGTACATATGTTATAGGTCTCAGTTGCACGAACTGTATAGATTATGGTGAATATACTACTTATAGTTTCTTTTACAGGGACACAACAAAGAATTGTGTACCATTATGGCCTAAGGAGCGGAATTATTTAAAGTGCAATAGTATCAAAATGACAGTTTAGTTTGAGTTGAAAATTTATATACACGATATAAGTCACAATCACACAAACAGTACAAATTTTGGTGACTCTGCCACTTACAGAGTCTTACAGGAACACAAATAAAAATGTTTATCATTATGGCCTGTAGGCTCAAATAATTGAAAATGTGATAGCAACTAAACGTCTTATTCAAATGAACTAAAAGTTTATATGCACGTTATAGGTCACCATCATTCGAAACGTATAAGATTAGAGAATCTAGCACTTATGGTTCTTTTTGCAGGAACAAAATGCAAATTTCTTTATCATTGTGGCATAGAATTTTCAAGTGCGATAGCGTCTTATCCGATGGAGCGAAAAATTTATATAAATATTATAAGTCACTGTTGCCTTAACTAAAAGTATTTTGGTAAATCTAGCATTTATAGGTTTTTACAGGGACACAACAAAAAATTCTTTATCATTATGATTTATGGGCTCAAAGTACAATATCGTTAAACTAAACATCGTGTTATTATATAAAACAAAAAATAATAAAACATCCTATTATAATTCTCTCTCTCTCTCTCTTTCTCTCTCTTTTTTTTTTTACAAGTCCTCTTACTTTACTTTATCTACAAAACCGTTAATTACTCAATGTTCGGAAAGTTGAGTGGAGTCACTTCAGATTTTTACATTTAGTTTAGAAGACTGATATTTTTGACGTAAATAACAATTAGTGATATCTAACTGATTTTGGAATTAGCAATTAAAATATGTGTTCAGTACATGAAACATACTGAATGCATTTTCTGTAAACATTTTGATATCAATTAGCTGGCATTATTCGGCGATTGGCATTAATAAAAACGATAATATTCTAGCAATAATGCAATTAAAAAATAAATGTTAAATATTGCTATATAAATATTTCTGTAAATGTTTAATTAATTAAATATAATGAACAATCATTATTGAAGATTAACGCATAGTATATTTTTGAAAAGCTTTAATATTGGCAAAATATATCAGTTTATTGAATTTAGGTAATTTTATGTTTATCAAACAATTCATACACATAGTTGTATTTTTCACGCAAAAACTTTTGTAAAACTATTATTCTAATTAAGTGGTTTCTAAAGTCTAAATAATGCTTTTATATATTTTTTGGTTCAAATATTTACCCGAAAAAACCAATAAGTTGTAGCCATCACAAAACCTTTTTCTATATCATTCAATATAACAGTGAGACTTACTTTTTAACCTACAGAAAAAATTGAATCAGATCTTCTCACTAGAAAGATTTTACACATGTTGCAATTTTAATCAACAGATTCTGTGATATAACCATGTAGAAAAGACAGAAGGTGAGTTATATCAACGCCATCTGTCAGCCGATATACACCGATTTAGTATACGGTCCTATAATGTACTAAGTTTTATGGAGATATATTAAATAGAATCTGAGTTATAGACTCCCTGTTCACTGGGGAAAATGCGGCGTAGAAGCGCTGCTTAATGCACCCAAATTGAATCAGCGTAAGGTTTCATAATGACTCTCTCATAAACTATGTTTTGCGCAGTTATATTCAACAGAATCTGAGATATATTCTTCCCTTTCAAGGGAAATTTAGAGCACAGCAGTGCCAACTATTGGTCCTTTTTCACCCAAATTAAATCGACATAATATTTCCCAGCAATACACTCACATATCAGATTTTGTTCAGTTATGCACAGAATAACCTAAAATCTAGACTTTCTTTATATGGTACAAGTTGTAGTACAGCATCGCCACTTGTTGAGCGAATTGCACCAAAAGTTGATAGGCACTAATGTATGCCAAAGTATAACTACAAATTAATTTACATAAAAAATCTATGCAGTGATATTTATTTTCCTGGCATATAGTTTTTAGATGGTGAAATCATGTTCTGAACCTCTCAAAACGGGTAAATCAATCAAAAACTGGAAGTCGAAATATTTTACGATTCCATTACTTCCTTCTTACAAATATAAAAGAGAACAAAATGCAAAAACATTACACGAGCTTGCTAGTCAGGTATATGCATGATAGTTACATTTCCCACTTTCAAAAATTTTTGAAAAATTAAATAAATTTTAATAAAAGTATCAAGAGATATTTCAATATCTGCGAAATATTTGAATAAAATATAATTTCTTAGAATATGAAATAATTTTATAAAACTTTCTATTTCGCATGTCACATTAGAAATTCTATCACGATTTGTCTCCAAAAGATTCTGTTTGAATGTAAAGTTTTCGATTACTATATTCTAGATATTGGAAAATCTAACCGAAATAAAGTAGATATTCGATAATATGGATATGCAGACTAAGATACTTAAGTCGATAATAAAATCAGCGAATTTTAAATAAAGAATTTTAAAGTTCATTGTTAATCCAAGTTTTCAGAGTATTTGTTGGTGATAATGTTAAAGTTCTCGAATGATTTGCGTTAATATATATTGCAAATCCATAATTGTAAGAGTCCAGTTTTTTCAACTTGAAATGCATTTTATGGATAAAATAAATTTGTTTTAAGTAATATTTTTCACTGTTTCATGATATGCCTATATCAGTATTTTTTACCATTAAAACTGAAGTATTTTGACCAATAATCATCATGCTTTAATATTAATAATAGAAATAAAATAAAGCAAATTTCTATAATATATTAATTTATATTTTATTTTTACTTTAAAAACAGTATAGGGAGCAAGGTATTGTAATCATGTCAAAAATCCGAGTTTTAAATTTTGATGTTTCTACACGTTTTGAGGTCCCCTGAATTCAAAATTACTATTTTTACGATGATATATATGTATGTGTATGTGCATGTATAAATGTGTGCGTACGTATGTGAGTATGTGAGTGAACACGATAGCGTTTAATCGCTTTGTTCGAATGAGCTGAAGGTTGGTACTGTATGTTATAGATCACCACAGCACGAATCCTATTGATTTTGGTGAATCTATCACTTATAGTTTTTGTAGGGACACAAAGAAAAATTATTTATCATTATGGTCTATGGGCCCAAATTCTTTAAAGTAAGATAGCGTGTAAATGTCTTATTCGAATGAGCTGAAATCTTATACACATGTTGTGAGTTACCGTCAAACTAATAAATTTTGGTTAATTTACAATTTATATATACTTTTTTTTTTGTACAGGGACACAAAGAAAACTTCTTTATCGTTATGGTTTATATGGGTATTTTTTTTTTTAACTGCGATAGCGTTTAGACGCGTTATTCAATTGAGCTGAACCATTTTACGAAGGTCACCATTGCACGAAGATCATAAGTTTTGGTAAATCTATCAAGTATACTCTTTTTACAGGGACACAATGAAAAATTCTTCATCATTATGCTCTATAGGCTAAAATTATTCGAAGTGTGATAGCGTCTAAATGCCTTACCAGATTGAACTGAAAACTTATACACGTATTGCAGGTCACCGTTGCTCGAACTGTATAGCTCTAGGTGAATCTAGTACTTACAGTTTTTTTTTTTTTTTTTTTTTACAGGGACACAACTTTTCCTGTACTTTTTAATTTCCTTACATACATATGTAAGGAAAGTATTGTAATCATGCCTAAAATCTGATTTTGAGATTTTGGTATAACTACACGTTATGAGGTCCCATGAGTTATTTGCTATTTTTACGGTGATGTATGTATTTCTGTATATATGTGAGTGAACACTATATCATCTAAACGCTTTGTTGGAATGAGCTGAAACTTGGTACGTATGTTATAGGCCACCGTTGCATGAACACTATTGATTTCGATGAATCTAGCTCTCATAGTTTTTTCTACAGGAACACAAAGACAAATTATTTATCATTATACCTATGTGCTCAAATTTTTGTATGAACGACTTATTCGATTGAATTGAAAATTTAAACGCATGTTATAGGTGTCCCTCTGCACAGATTTTGATAAATGTAGCAATTGTAGTTTTCTTTTTTTACTTTCTTCTATATGTAATATAGAGAAAGTATTGGATTCGCGAAAATTTTCGACCTCCGTTTTTTGATGGATTTACATGTTTTGGGATGTCTAGATTACGAATTATTAGTTTTTAGAAAATGTCTGTCTGTCTGTCTGTCTGTATCATTTTTTTGTGGACGCTGTATCTCACGAACCAATGAATGAAATTTAACCAAACTTGGTATTTAGTTGCACCCTGACATAAACTGGTGCTGATTATATTTTGGGATCAATCGCTCAATAGGTGGCGTTGTGATCGCATTTTATGCAAATTTTTAACATGGCAGCATAGGACAAAATTCCGTATAAATGGGCATAAAGAGAGTTATTTTACATTTGTGATTGTAAAATTAATATGAATTATTGATAATAGTAGTAGTTAACTAGGAAAAAAATTTTGTGCATGTGGGGGCATCGGTTCCCCCCCCCCCGGGGGGGAAGTACCTCCCCGGGGAAGTAAATTTTCAAGATGGGTATCTTCCGAAAGGTCTCGTTGATAATAGTAATAGTTAACTGGGAAAATTAATTTTTTTGTGCATCCACCGGGGGGGGAAGTTTCAAGATGGGTATCTTTCGAAAGGTCTCGTCAATACCTTTAAAACGAATGGTTGAACCATAAATCTGTGATAATTTAAAACAAAGTTATCGATTTTTTTTACTTATCGATTTTTTTCTCCCCCCAGGGGGGAAATACCCCCCCCCCCAGGAAGGTAAACTTTCACAATGGGTATCTTTCGAAAGATCAGGTTGATAATAGTAGTAGTTAACTAGGAAAAAATTTTTGTGCATGTGGGGGCATCGGTTCCCCCCCCATACCGGGGGGTGGAGTTCCCACCCGGGGGGGCAAAGTTTCAAGATGGGTATCTTTCGAAAGGTCTCGTCAATACCTTTAAAACGAATGGTTGAACCATAAATCTGTGATAATTTAAACCAAAGTTATCGATTTTTTTTACTTTTAACAAAACAAAACTTAGAAAAAAAATATTTTTTTTTTTTTTTTTTAACGAAATTTAACCAAACTTGGTATTTAGTTTGTCCCTGACATTAACTGGTGCTGATTATGTTTGGGGATCAATAGCTCAACAGGTGGCGCTGTGATAGCATTTTATCTAAATTTTTAACATGGCAGCATAGGACAAAAATTCGTATAAATGTGCATAATAAGAGTTGTTTTAAACTTGTGATTGTAAAATTAATATGAATTATTGATAATAGTAGTATGTAACTAAGAAAAAAATTTTCTGCATGGGGGGGCATCGCTTCCCCCCTGGGGGGGAAATACCCCCCGGAGGGGATAAATTTTCAAGATGGGTATCTTTCGAAAGGTCTCGTCAATACCTTTAAAACGAATGGTTGAACTATAAATCTGTGATAATTTAAAACAAAGTTATCGATTTTTTTTTACTTTTAACAAAAAAAAAAAAAAAAAAAAAAAAAAAAAACGTACTTTTTTTTTTTTTTTTTTTTTTTTTTAATATTGTTACTGATTGAATATGTATAGGTAAATATAGAAGAAAGTCTTGTGGTGGCTACAACATACTAGTTCTTTTTCTTTTTTTTTACAGAGATATAACGAAAAATTCTTCATCATTATTCCTTACGGGCTCAGATTCTTCAAAATGCGATAGCATCTAAACGCTTTATACGATTAAGATGATAATTTATATACATGTTTATAGATAACTATTAGATGCATTGTATGAATTTTGGTGAATCCAGCACTTATAGTCTTTTTACAAGGACACAAAATCTTCATCGTTGTGGCTTTATGGGCTCGAATTATTTATAGTGCGATAGCGATTAAATTCCTTATTTAATTGAGCTGAATATTTATATACGCGTTAAAGATCACCATCAAACAAACTGCATGAATTTCTGAGAATATAGCCCTTCTAAGATTCTAAGACGGAAGGAGGCCGCTCACATATATGCAGCGGTTTTGAGCGTTTTTAACCTTTAAAGAGGGGCTCCAAAGCCACTGTGGAGATTCAGAAGAGCCCGTCTCCAAAGGTTAAGCCTCCCCTGCATAGCAAATAACAAAAACAACAAAAAATTATAAAGGTCGCCAGAGCAGAGCTCTCCCGCGACAAAAGGCGACAAAGTTGCATGAAAGTGAAGAGGACCGGAGCCAAGTGGTAGTCTATTTACAAAGTTCATTCAGGTAATGTACAAATTTCACAGTCTTTATACAATGTTCTCGCAGTCTTTCTATCAAGCCCAAACACCCTATGAACAATGTTGGTTAATAGCAACATCATGCGCAGGATGATTGCTTTCCGAGAGCACTTCCGTGGAATACTGTAGCATCAGACAAGAATATAGCCCTTATACATTTTACAAGGACACAAAGAAAAATTCTTCATCATTGTGACTTATAGACTCAAATTATTTAAAGTTCTATAACGTTTAACAGCCTCATAGGAATAGGTTGAAAATTTATATACATGTTACAGGTCGCCGTCTCACGAACTATATAAATTTTGGTGAATCTAGCATTTATATATTTTTACAAGGACAGAACATTTTTTTATCCTTATGATCTATGGGCTGAAATCATTTAAGGCAACAGGGTTAAAATAAAAAACATTCTTTATACAGAAATTTATACAGAAAATACCCTATTATCGAATCAACCGTAAACCTCCCTTTTGTATATTTAACGACCAATGAACATCCTCTTTTGTTTATTTAACGACTTCTCCCACTTTAATTTATTTATACAACCGTTAATTACTTAATGTTCGGAAAGTCAAGTGGAGTCACACCAGACATTTTATATAAGTTTAATAATTAAGTATTAATTATTTATTTTGAAGTTATCATTATAATATTCTTAAATTCTGAAAATGACTTTCGCTATAGTATACGTGGTGTAATATGTTCTTTTCCCCCCTAAAATTTCAAGAGAATCCATGAAGTATTTGTTTAGATATTGGAGAAAAAAAAAGTTTCGATAGTTTAACTATTGTCATCATTTTCAAGAGTAATTTAAATATATTTTTACCAGCAGCATTTCATTTAAGTATTTTTAAACTGGAAGACTGAAATTGTTAATTACTAATATGACTATGGTCATTTGCTGGATGTAAATGCTCACTTAATAGCAAAAATCGAAGTAATTATCCTCGCGAACAAAAGAATAAAGTAATTATCCTCAGTTATTTATTTATAGATATTGGTTAGTGTTCAGTAGTTAGGAAAATTTTCAAAAATGCTGCCAGTAATTTTATTAAAAATTACGATACACGTTAACAAATTTCTGGTTAATTACTACTTTATTCACCCTATTTGTTGGACCGTTGTTAGCGAAATTAGAAAAAATTCTAAAAATATTGCTTACAACACAAACGTATGCTTACACAAATGCGTACGTGCGCACATACAAATGTGCACACTGCCAAAAAAACAAATAGATTATTCGATGGTCATGGGAGGAGTCTCTTATTTTAAATCAGGAAATTTGCGGTTTAAAGTAAAATATAATGTTTCATATCCATAATTTGCTTATCTGCTCTTTTTTTTTTTTTTTTCTTTTTGATGATTCGTCACATTTCACGAATACGATGATTGTCATATTTTCATGCGATGATACATCATTTATGGTGTTACATTAATTCATTTTTATTCTTAAGCTATTTGGTATTTAAAATGACAAAAGTGGTCATTTCTGTGCAAATGATTTACCAGTTGCCTTGCACAAATTTTATGTTTTTGCACTATGTTTCACATCTTTTTTTTTTTTTTTTTTTTTTTTTTTGGGGGGGGGGAGGGGGGGTTGATCTTAACAGTTAATCTATGCTATTACATATCATAATTTTAAAACTAAATTACAATTTTCTTTTTTTTTTTTTTTTTTTTTTTTCGAAACAATTCATTTTTTTTTCAACGTCTAAATATATATCTGTATATATATAAAAATTACGTGCCACGATGTTTGTCCGCGATAAACTCCTAAACTAAGGAACCGATTTCAATGAAATTTTGCACACTGTGTGCAATTTGGTCTAACTTGAGAGATAGGATAGTTTTTATCTCAATTTATTGTCACAATATTGTTTTATTGCAATTATTTGTTAATTATAGACCTCTGTTACAGTTGCTCCAAAATATCTGTGAGTTCCATAAGTTTAATTGTTGCCAAAAGAAAAAAATACGAGTTCATTTTCTTTCGACATAAAAGTAAATACATTTAATCAAACGTGAACGTTAAAAAATTATAAAAAGTTAAATTATACATCTCACGAAAATTGACGTCATAATCAATTTAAAGATTTTATTCGCATTGATAAAGTATGTAGTTATACACAAGCGAAGTGTATGACGTCACTGACCGTCTGTGAAATCAAGAAAAAGATTTCTTATGTTAATCGCCCATTGTATTTTTTGTAAAAAATTATTAAAAAACGAGGAAAATTATTTCCGGATTTTAAACCCTATATTTTTTTATAGATATGTATTATTTATCATGTGCATACGTTAGATTGAGTTATTTTGCTGTCAAATTGACAATATTTTAATTTTAAATTTCAAAGCTCTGTTGTCCTTGGAGTTTTTCGTATTTGGCGATCAAAAGCGTAACACGAAAATATACAAGCTAGATGTATATTTTCGTAATAGGTATTGTGCGAAATATTGTTTCATATTATTCATTACTCTCTTAATATAAGTTGTGAAAATAACCATTATTTTTGAAAGGAATTAAATGTGTGCGCCAGATAATTTGGCGATATTATTTTTTTTCCGCCAAGGATGATAGATATGAAATTTATTCCGCTGCAACATGTTAATATCTTATATCAGATACATTATGTATATGCTACAATTTATTTCACGTAACACGTGTGTTAAAAATTTATTTACGACATAACAAAGCGAGTACGTGCTTTGCGACATAACCTTTTAATTTTTGTTGCATTATTCTAATCTGTATCACTTCGTTTTCTTTAAGAAATTTGTGATCTATACGTAACGTTCTAAATAAAATGTAACCATTTCAATATTTTAAAACTTATTTAAAAGTCTGTTTTATTTAACATTAAATTTTAAAACTTAATTAAAAACTTATTTAAAAGTCTGGAAGAGTTTAAGTCTGTTTATTTGTTTTGTAACGATAATCTATATGATCGATGTTAGAAACTTTAATTAATTATTTCTCTTATTTTTGTTTACTTTTTCTTTAATAACTTACCAATTTAACGTTCCTGATTAAATTTGTGATTTATATATGTATTATGCATTAAATTTTGACTCATATTTATTGCTGAAAATGCGATCTTAAAAATCTTGCAATTTTCTTATCTTAATCCTCAATGCTTTCCTTCTTGATTAACTTGAATTTACTATTAAAATTTTAACATACTCAGAATCTTCTCACCACTTCGTTAAAATATATTAATCTTTTCAGTAATATATTAATCAGTATATCCCCACAACGATATTTGGCGATTTTTTGTTGGCGATTATGGCTAAATCATAAATGATAATCTAAATCATAAATCAAAAGCATAAAATAATAAATCCAAAATAAACAACATATAGGCTGCCATATTATATCACAAACAGTCCAGAGCGACATCGTTATCGTTCAAAACGGCGCCAAAGAAAAATCGCCAAATTCAGCTGTGGGGATATACTGAAGTTATAATTATCCGAATATAATTACTGAAGTTATGTTATAAGTTATAGTTGTGGGTAACAACTATAGTATTTCCGCACAACTGGATTTGGCGATTTTGGCTAAATCATAAATCTAAAGATCATAAATGATAAAATCATAAGCTAAATCATAAATCTACAATAAAAGCATGCAGGTTACCATATTTTATTGCAAAGAATCCATAACGACATCGTTATTGTTCAAAAAGGCGCCAAAAAAAATCGCCAAATCCAGTTGTGGGGAAATACTATATACCTTATCAAATTATCAACATATTACTTAGCCGCAGCAACGCGTGGCCGGGTCTGCTAGTATATATATATATATATATATATGTATGCATATAAAAATCTAAATTGTATTTTAAAATTCTCAAGAATTTTAATTTAATTTTCCATGAAAGTTTGTTAAGCAAGTTTATCCAACAATATGAATATCTCTGGAAAGTTAAAAAAAAACTTTTATTAAAAATACTTTAAAACTTCTTAAAATTTTTTAAACGCATTCCGTGTTTTTTCTGCATAAAAAGACCTCAGAATAATTATTTGTTTTTTATTTAAATCTCAAGAAGAATTAAACTCATCAGTGTAAGAATATTTGAATAATTCTTATGATAATTTTTAAAAACAAGATTAATTTAAACAATATCTCTGTATGAGGGGATTTCAAATATAACAACAAAAAATAATCTGGTGTGTCACTCACACGATTTTCTCTTACCCTGAAATTTAATACGATAAATACGTGTTGAAGATTAAGAGGCAACATAATGAGTACTGTTATGTAAACCTATGTTAAAACAATTCAAATTAGGCTTCGGAAGAGTTTTATATGATAATTAGCTCTGCGTGAGGGGGGCTACCGGCCCCTTCTCAACCTCTATTTTCATTATCAGCACCTACAATTATATAGAATTTAAATATGTTATTAAAATTAAGAGTTCACTTAAAATTATTCAGACAACTTTCACACGCAACATTCCTTGAAATGTATCAGTCTCAATCAAACTTTTCCAGCAACAAACGTACATCAACTTGAAAATACAACTTTTGGATACCCTGAAATTATTTGTTTTTAAGTTACTCTGAGAAACACAGACAAAGCTCAAACATTAAAAATTTGACTTCGGTAATCAGGAAGCCTTAAAACGTGTAAATATACAAAAGGCAAGCGATGAATATTTAGCTTAAAAATATACATTATTTATCATATATCTATGAGGAATTCAATTCAATTCCTGAGCAACTTTTCTGGACATGGTAAAATATTATAGTAAAGCACTTCACTAATAATAAAAAAGAATGTTATCGCTTAAATATTGACAACCCTGTATATATTCTGAAAGTTATGTACACATCACATAGTGCACCTAAATATAATCCTACATTAATAACATACGGCACAACCTGCTATAAGCTTAAAGGTATTATTTCCATTTTTCTTTTCATTATTCTGATGATTTAGAGAAATACTTGTTTCTTTCTTATTGATAGTTTTATTGCCCTTTAAAAACATTTAGAGGTCTTTCCGTATAAATCCATTGATAACGTAGTGTTTATCATTGATAGCAAAATGTCTTCTGTCACATTGTCAAAATATGACTGTTTCTAGAAAATTCCACTTGTGAAGTTCTAAGACTAATACAAAAGGAAAAAGTAGAAATATATAGAATGCTGACACATTTCACTTGTGCTCCGACTTTAATTAACCTGTATAAAACGAATTACATGAGAATTTAAATATTTCTTAGTTTTATGTAGAAACGCTGATCATGATTTTTCTTTAAACAGTTTGATCCGCTTTTGAACTTACGTTTGAATAGTTTTACTTGTAAATAATATCGTATATGCTTTGATATATACCACATTAGAGCAGTTTGGCTTTTCCAGAATTTCCTGATAGTTATAGTGGGATGTCTTAAGGATTCTAGTCTCAAACTATACGATTGTGTTTGATGTCACGGTGTCAATTATCTATACTTGGCACCTGTATTTAAGAGCAGATTCCTTCTGCGGGGATCTTTCTAAGGGGTTCTAGTCCGTATGCACACGAGTTTCAGAGAAAACCGCGAAAAGCTCAGAAAGGTTATGTAAACGAACGCGACCCAGCACTTTCCGTGAACGAGCATCCAACGCAGAATCACACGCGCCAACTGCACGAATTTCAATATCAAAACAAAGTCTTAAAATTCATAATTATTCTTCATTTTTTTTAAACAATATAGATATATTTTAAAGTCAAAAACATTGAAAAATATTTTTTATTGTTGTGTAATGAAAAACATGTTTTTAAGTTGAAAATCCTTTAATACTTAATATGTATTTTATAATACATATGACAGTATTCTATGAATCGCAAAATCGGTTTGCGTCAGTTAATTATTTATTCTACCGTATGAAACAAAGGTTCTATATCTATAAGCCTATTTATTGCGTTATTTTATAACTATTATAAGCATTTGAAAATTTTCATGAAGTTTAAGCATAATACACTGGCATTGTCTCTTTACTGCGTAGGATTAAAATAACCTTTTCTGCTTAAACAAATGAAACTTTATATTTTGACATGCAAATGAAACGTTAATTACTAATTCCTTGGAAAATTAAATTCTCTTCCTCGCCCTGTTCTTTCTTTATATTTAATTAAATCTCCGTGGAAAAGTTATCAAAATTTCTAAATTACAACAAGAATAAATGTTAATCCCTGTTATAATTAAATCTTGTTTTAAAATCATACAGAGAAACACTATTAATGCTTCAACTTAAGCATTAATAATTTATGAGTTATGCATATTAAAATGTAAATAATATTGTAATTTATAACATTGATGCACTCATTTCTGGGAATCAAACGATGTAGATTTGGACTAAATGTTAAGCTATAATAACTGAATTATTGATAAAGAAAGGTGTTTTTTTTTTTTTTTTTTGTAAGTATTAATGCAGGATGTTGGAATTTTTACTGAATATATCTGCGAAGTATTATAATAATTTTAGATAATAATAAATTTCTTATAAATTATTGGGTTTTTATGTCATAAAATCTAACTTTCCAATAGATTCTATTCGAACATATGAAACTAATATAGCTCTGACATGGTCGACTAACTGATTAAATATCCCCTATTTAAACTAAATCCAAATTTATAAATGGCTCATCGCACTTTACTAAATTAATATGTACCGAATTTTTTTTTTTTTTTTTTTTTTTTTTTTTTTTTTGTCTCCGTAAAGTTAACTGTGTTTTTCGCAAGTCCCGTTTCCCTTGACAGGCACGTTCGCAAAGGATCTCAAGGTTCATATCATATTCCAAGTGATTTCTAGAAAATTCAAACCTGAATCCTGTTTAGTTAAAATCTCTCCAAGCTATTTCCAAGCTACAAGTATCGCATCCACTTGAATTCGTTATTCACTACAAACTTTCTCGATTGTGAATCCTAGCGTTTCATTTGAACCCACGCTAATTTTCCCCTTCGCTGCAATGCAAACACTATAAAAAATATGTCCTATTTTCTGCCAAAAATTCTCTGTGATTTGAGAAAATATGTTGTGACAACGTAATTTTTTTGTAAATTATTTTCTCAACTTACAGAGAATTGCTGGAAGCAAATAGGACATATTTTTTACAGTGTACAGAAGACTTCTATATTTATTCATTGACATTTAGGCTATGTAAATCATATGAAAATGACGTTGTTTTGTAATAGTGAAATGTTTTGTCACTTTATATGCTATATTTTACAAATTTTGCATCTCAAAATACAATATTTTTAATTTTGATTTTTATATAAACACATTTTGTTTTTCAATTTTACGTGTGTAAAAATGTCTTTCTTTCTTTATATATATATATTTATTTATTTATTTCATTTATTTATTTATTTTTACTATTTTTTTTTTTTTAAGGATATATTTATTCAAATATAGTTTTATTGTATGTACAATATATATATATATATATGTATATATATATATGGTGTCAAAGATTGTAGTATTTAAAAAAAAAAATTCAAATTACGTTATTACTATTATGTTTTCTGATATTTCAGTAAATATTTATGAAGGGAAAAATAAATAAAACTACACTTTTTTCAAATTAATCTTACTAAAGATAAAAAGAATAAGAATTTTTTCAAATGAAAAATGAAATTTTCCCTATCTGAATAGCTTTTAGATATATTTAGCATTTTAAATGAGAAAAGAATTTAATTTAAAAGTAATGTAACATACAAAATGAAATTGTCTCTTTCTCAGACACTTTTAAACCAACATTTCAAAAAGATTGCGTTCCTATAAGTTTTATAACAAAATATTTTATATTTAAGTACACAGTGCTTCCAAATTAATTCAAAAATGTTTCAAGTAAGATAGAATAAACAATTTTGTTCTGATATGTATAGTCGATACTAAAGGAAACTCGCGGGGCATGAAAAAACTATATTATTTTAGAATATAATACATTATTACCATTTACGAAACGTTTCATATCAATGGCTACTTTCTTTTTAAATGAAGAAGGATTTCAGTTTAAAAGTAATGTAGGTAGTGTAGAAGGATTTTAATATAAAATAATATATATATACAGTCGGTAACAAAAGTGTCCGAACACTAGCAAAAATTCCTATATAAAAAAAGTACACTTAATACTGTTTTGTTCAATAAATCCTTGTCGAATCACGTTCTTAGACTGACTAAGCACAGGATTCGGCAAGGATTTATTTAGCAAAATTGTATTAAGCGTATTTATTTTATACAGGAATTTTTGCTAGTGTTCGGAAACTTTTGTTACCGACTGTATATATATATATATTATAAATTATCCCTAAAAAGGATTAAATTGAGCATTTGTCATTTGTTAATTATTTTAAAAACACTTTAAAAACGCGTAAAATTACATTTTACGTGTTTTTAAAGTGTTTTTAAAATAATATATATAAATATTATCCCCGCCTGTGATTGACACCATTTTATTTGTAGAATATTTTTCTCCAATATATAAGTACGATAAAATAGAAAAAAATGCATTTAAAAAAATTAGTATGAAAATAAGGCGGGGTTAACAATGTTCCAAAAAAATTATAAAAGATGGCCACTCTGAATAAACAGTCCTGCGCAGAAATTTATTGCCGTTGCTTATGGAGACAAAAGCGACATGAAAAAAAGATACATTAATTTTACATTATATTACATTATTACTACATTACGTTTCATTTTAAAAAGCTACATTATTTTTAAGTAAAGAGGGGTAAATTAAAAATAATTGAGTTTAAAAAATGAAATTGATTTTTTCCTCAAACTCTCTAAAACCCGCATGCAATAGGAAAGCATTGAGATAATTTTTACAACAAAATATTTTATTGTTGAGTACAAAGTGTTTGCATTTTAATTCAAGAGAATTGGGGGAAATATAGTATAAACACATTTGTTCCGATATTCTCTGCCACTGATTAAGGAGAAACAAGCGACATGAAAAAAAGCTACATTAATTTTACATTATATTACATTATTACTATTTATTATTATTTAATAAAGCTACAGTACTTTTCAATAAAGAAGGATTGTAAATTAAAAGTTATGCAGCCTAAAAAATGAAATTTTTTCTTCCTTAAACTCTTTGAAACCATTATCCAATAGGAAAGCGTTCAGATAATTTTTATAACAAAATATTTTATTGTTGAATGAAAAGTTTTTCTATTTTAATTCAAGAATGTTGGAGGAAATATAGAATAAACACTATCTTGTTCTGAAAAATTTTTATAGAGAAAGGACAGCCCACTGCCACGCCCTCATTTTGGGAACAATAAGTACAATTAAAGATGAAAGCAGTTCGCCGGATACATAATTGAACTAAATTCACAAGTTCCTCAATTTAAATAGCAGAATAATGGAATTCGCGTAATCTTCTCTCTAAACAAACTAGAGCATCTTGAAACGCCAGTTCTGTGGTGCTTTTTTTATAACATTCATTTCTACTGAAAGTGGAAATGACTGATTTTACTCATATTTGATGTATTTCAAGACGTTCCATAGATAAATCTTATTTTTTAAATATTTTTTTCAATTAATATGAAAAAAAGGTTATTTTTAATTTAATATGTTAAACTCATTTAAATATATTAAGAATCTCTTTAGTGGATTCTTTGTTTCTTTGATCACCTTTATTTTCTGGGCAGCTATTCAATCTCAAAATTTTGTAAGAAAAAGTGAAGTATAAGAAATAATGTAAAAATGTGATTGAAAAATTCCCGGAATATCACTGCGGTTTTTGCAACTTCTTTGGCGATAATCGCTTTCTTGGCAACTGGTTCCTGTGATTTTGCATGTTTTAAATCGTTTGTTCCTCTTACCACCAAAACTGCAAAGAAAAGAAACAGAACAGCACCAGCTTTCAATCAATAACAAGGATTAGATCACTTGCTTTTTATTTCAACTAGTATACGTAGTGGTATGCGTTTAATTTATATCCAATTGAAATATAAAACAGAGATAACAAAGGTGGAGGAAACTTGCCTTGGTGGAAGTGGAATGTCAGTTTGGAGAATGCATTGGTGGTATGGTGGGGATGTGATGTTCGAAAGCAAAAAGGTTACTAGTCTCTAATATCTCTTCGATGATTATGACCAGTGAAGTGAGAGTCAGTTGTCAGTAATAGCAGCTAATTAAATGCAAATATTTCTTAATACATACATAAGTAACTTTGGAAAATACCTGGTACAGAGATACATTTTATGCCCCTTTCCTTATAAAAATACCATAACACACAACTATTTTTCGTTTAACAAAGTTCACTAAAGAATCTAAAACACATTATGGTCGGGTCGGAAAGTGTAATTATATGAAATATTTTCTAACAATTTTAAACTTTAAATTGAATGAAATTAACTTTTCCTTTTAAGTGTTTTAACGCCGTGTTAATTAAGAAAATTGTTAGGGGAATGTTTTCGCTTTTTTTTAACTATATAAGAATTGCGATACATTCTAATACACAAACAAATTTTTCAAATAATATATCTTCATTTTTTCTGTTTATTCGAGCATGATGAACTGTGATTATTATAATGTACAAAATTTTCATCATTTTTTAATATCTTTAAAAAGTTTCAGTGTAGTATAAAGCATTTTATTTTTTTTTCTTACTACAGTTTTGGGTATACACTTAAAAAATATGTATTTAGTTTATCTCCATGCTTATTTTCTGAATCATCATCATAAGATACATGCACGCATATATATTATACAATTAACTACAGAATATAAATATTTTTCTAAATCATAAATTAACAATGTAAAAGAAAAATAATAAATAAAAAAGTAGAATATATCAGAGCATGCTGATAAAAGAAAATTATATTCCAACACTTTGTCCGGCAAATTGAAGACAGGTTGTAAATAAACATGTGACTGAGTTTTTAATCGGTGCTGTAAATAGAAAAAAAAAGAATTAAGAAAAACCTCATGCAATTTTACAACATTCAATTCTGATTATTTAAAAGTTTTGCCCAATAAGGTCTTACACATTGAATAGAATAACTAGGTTTGACGAACTGGGATACATACCGGCGACATCCAGGCGGAATAGACAAGAGAATGTTACCAACAAACGACTTATTCACATGTTGTACTGTAATGCGGTATTGAAATACTGTCATGCTGTACTCTTAATAATTCATAAGCGTTCTTCAACAAGGTTAATTATTTTATCAATAAAGTTGCCTATTAAGTAACAAAATAACATTGATGTTACGCTGGTTCGATTCCGGGTTGGTCAAACATTTTTTTTTTTTTTTTTTTTTTTTTTTTTTTTGTTATATAAGCAAATTTAAATATACATCTACTGCAAGTTTTTTGACAACCACGTTTACTGACTATACACTTGAAAAGTGCCGCACAATGATGTGGCAATTTTTTCCATCTGCAAGTTGTGGTGTACTCTAACATATTTTTACTTTCCGAACACTATAGTGAGGAAAGTATTATAATCATCTCAAAAATCCGAATTTGAGATTTTGATGTTTCTATATGTTTCGAGGTCCCCTGTGTCTGTTTTCACTATTTTTACGATGATGTATGTATGTGTGTGTGTATGTATGTGTGTATGTATGTGTGTATGTATGTGTATGTATGTCCGTGAGTGAACAATCTAGTCTAAACGCTTTGTTCGAATAAGCTGAAAGTGAATACGTATATTGCAAGTCACCATAGTACGAACCTTATTGATTTTGGTGAATCTAGCACTTATAGTTTTTTTTACATGGACACCAGCAAAAATTCTTTATCATTATGGCCTATGGGGCCAAATTATTAAAAGTGCGATAGCGTCTAATTTCTTTATTAACCTGAGCAAAAAATTTGTACACATGTTATAGGTCACAGTTGCATGAACTGTATAGATTTTGGTGAGTTTAGCACTGACAGTTTTTTTACAGGGGCACAAAGAATAATTATTTATCATTATGGCCTATGGGGCCAAATTTTTAAAAGTGCGATAGCATCTAAACTCCTTATTCAATTGAGCTGAAAATTTATATGAGTATTATAAATCACTGTTGCGCTAACTATAAGCATTTTGGTGAATCTAGCATTTATAGGTTTTTACAGGAACACAACGAAAAATTCTTTATCATTATGATCTATGGGCTCAAAGTTCAGTAGCGTGAAATAAAACAACTTGTAATATATGGAGAAAATACTCAAACACTCCATTATGGTTTTCTCTCTTTTGTTTGTTTAACAACTCCTCTTTCTTTATTTTATCTACAAAACTGATAATTACTCAATGTTCGGAAAGTCGAGTGGAGTCACTCCAGACTTTTTTTAATTAATTATTTTTTTATTTTTTTATTTTTTTATTTATTTATTAGTGTAGTATGTATGTAGTTTTATTCAACATATTAAACATAGCTATAAATAAAGTAAGAAAAAGAAGAACAATAAATTCTACAAAACTATCAATAAACATTAAAAAGTTATTTTTACAAAACATCTATCTAATAATAATTCAAATCTTATAGCTATTTTTCTAGAATCAAATAAAATAAATATCAAAATAACAAATACTATGAAAATTAATGACGATTATATGTAAAATCGTAAACCAATAAAAGTTACAAACATTTTTCTTCGGGAATACGAAAGAAGATTTGCTTCTATAAAAAAGACACTGTGCATCTTTTCACATATTAATTTCATAAAAATGCAAACGTAAATGACGAAAATATTTTCTGTATACGGAAAAACAAAGCATAAAACTTTAGTTCAAGGAATCGTTAATGCTCATATTAATTTCGTGTCACGTAAGAATTTTGTTATAAAGCAATTTCGTCACGCTTACGGAATTATTTCTTTACAATAAATAGCCCAGCATTATGCTTGAAGAAAAAATTGCAAGTCTCATTTTTCTAGTCGAAAGAAGTGGCGAAAAATGTTGATTTGTGTACCAGCCCTCCAGGAAAATTCTTGAGTGATAATTTAAACAATTTAACAGTACTAAGAATTTTCCTGGTACACAAATCAACATTTTTCGCCATTTAATGAGGCATGCGCAGTTCCTTATGAATACGTTGTACTCACTTAATGAAAGTCTGTTGTTCATCTCAGCATTTACATTTGATGTTTTTTACTGATGAGGAGCCGGTAAAAGGCTCCAAACGTTTAAATTTCTGTTTTGTGTTTTTAATATTTTAAAATGTATATTTTTAGTGTATATTATCTGTCTCAGTTTTTAATGTGATTAAAATTTAGCTCCACTTACTAATTAACATGTACAAAAAATTAATCATAGCTTTTTACTATAAAGATTATACACATGGAGTTATTTGCAATTTTAATCAACAGATGCTGAAGTGTAGCCAAGTGGAAAATCATAAAGGAGAGTAGCGCCATCTGTCAACCGATACACACCGACTTAGTATATGGTTTTCTAATGCATTAAGTTTTATGCAAATATATTAAATAGAATCTGAGATATAGGCTTCCCGTATACTGGGCGAAATGCAACGTAGCAGTGCCACCTAAATACACCCAAATTGGATCAGCGTAAGATTTCACAATGTCCCTTTTACATAGTAAGTTTTGTGCTATTTTATTAAATAGAATCTGATGTGTAGTCTTCCCATTCACAGGGAAAAAAAGGATACATAGGATCCCATTCATAGGAAAAAAAGGAATCATAAAAGGAGAGTAGCACCATCTGTCAACCAATACACACCGACTTAGTATATGGTTTTCTAATGTATTAAGTTTTATGCAAATATATTAAATAGAAACTGAGATATAGGCTTCCCATATACTGGGCGAAATGCAACGTAGCAGCGCCACCTAAATACACCCAAATTGGATCAGCGTAAAATTTCATAATGTCCCTTTTATATAGTAAGTTTTGTGCTATTTTTAACCGACTTCAAAAAAAGAAGGACGGTTCTCAATTCAAACCGTATGTTTTTTTTATGTTTGTTAGCTCATAACTTCTGAACGGATGCTCCGATTTTGATACTTTTTGTTTTGTTGAAAAGGTCTTGGTCTACAATAGGTCCCATTGTAATATCTTTACGATCTAAAGAAAATACAGGGTGCCCCAAAACATCAGTCCCAACTCTTTTAACTGCTAAACGGCTGCAGCTATAGTGATAAAAATGGTATGTAAGTATAGCAAAGTGGTCATGCTGTACAAGGTTAAACCGCTTGCAGCGCCACCTGGTGGAAAATAGCGGAGTTAGTGTTCCTATCTCGAAAACGGTGCTAAAGGAAAAAGTGAATTAGAAAGTTGAAGAGTATCATCGATAGTAGAAAAAGATAGTTTACACATTCATGCTAGCGTTCCTATCTCGGAAACGGTTGAAGACAGGGGGAAAAAGTGAATTATAAAATTGCAGAGCATCATCGATTTAGTACAAAAAGATAGTTTAGACAATGCTAAAAACATGCATTTTTTTGTTCGCAATTTCTTACACTATACATACTTCAGCTACATTGCTCACGTTGTAGCGTAGCTGGGGAGACATACGCTATATAGTTCAAAATACGGTTACTTGATACTTTTTGTTTTGTTGTAGAGATCTTGGTCTGAAGTAGGTCCCATTATAACTTCTTTACAATCTAAAGAGAATAAAGCGCCATCTGGTGAAAAACAGCGGAATTAGCGCTCCTATCTCAAAAACGGTTCAAGATGGGAAAAAAGTTAATTACGAAGTTGCAGAGCATCTTCGATTTACTACGAAAAGACAGTTTTTAGACATTATTGCTAAAAATAGAACGCTTAAAACGTGCAGTTGTTTGTTCGCTATTTCCTACATTATGCACACTTAAACTACGTTGCACACTTTGCAGCGTAGCGGATGACACGTATACTCTGTCGTTCAAAGTACTGTTACTGTAAGAGGTCACATCGATTAGCGCAAAGTCGTTTTCAGCCAACTTCAGAAAGGAGGGTGTTCTTAATTCAAGCTATGTGTTGTTGTTGGTGTTTGTAAGCTTATAACTTCGTAAGAGATGCTCTAATTAACCGACTTCAAAAAGGAGGAGGTTCTCAATTCAAAGCATATGTTTTTTGTTTTTGTTTTTGTTTGTTAGCTCATAACTTCTAAACAGATGATCCAATTTTGATACTTTTTGTTTTATTGTAAAGGTCTTGGTCTGAAATAAATCCCATTGTAAGATCTTTGCGATCACAAAAAAATACAGGGTGCCCAAAAAAGTCAGTTAAGTGGACATGTGCTACGCGATTCAACCGCCTAAAGTGCAACCTGATGGAATAGAGTGGAGTTAGCGATCCTATCTCGGAAACGTTTCAAGACAGGGGAAAAAAGTGAATTATAAAATTGCAGAGCATCATCGATGTAGTACGCAAAGATAGTTTAGACATAATTGCTAAAAACAGAATGCTTAAAACGTGCATTTGTTTGTTCACAATTTCCTATTTTGTGCACACTTGAACGACATTGCATATGTTGTAGCGTAGCGGGTGACATTTATGCAATGTAAAATTCAATGTATGTTTATTGTAAGCGGTCACATCGATTAACACATAGACGTTTTAAACCGATTTCATAAAGGAAGAGGTTCTCAATGCAAACCATGTTTCTCGTTGTTGCTGTTGAAATTTGTTAGCTTATAACTTCGTAAGAGATGATTTAATTTTAATACTTTTTTGTTGTCGTAATGATATTGGCCTGAAATAGGTTTCATTATGATTTCATTAAGATATAAACAAATTACAGGATACTCACAAAAGTCTGTTCTCACTCTAACTGCTGAACGCATGCAGCTACACTGGTAAAAGCAGTATGTAAGTATCGATGTTGAAAATTCTATCCGTCAGCTGCAATGCATATTTTGCTCTTTGTTTGAACTTTACGCTGCGCAATTTCCAGCGCAGCGGGTGACACGTATTCACTGTAAAGTTCAATATATATGCCTAACAGAATTTTCTGTTACGAATACAGCGTATCCGTCCTTTACATTTCTAAAGACTTTTTAATTTAACGTATGTTCGTTCAACAGATAGTTTTTTGCTCATATCCGATAAAGGGAAGAAAAGTAACACAACTTAAAAATGCAGCATTTGAGAAAAATCAACTTAAAAATAACTTTACTATAAAACAACTGGCACAACTGTCTCTCGAGTGGATAACTTTCTAGATGGAGATGTAACTTTTTTGTTCACATTGGGTGCATTTCATGTATTTTTCAGTGACATAAACCATTTTTTGAGTAATGTCACTTTTCTTGGAACTTGTGATTTGTGAAACTTCCGTCGAACGTCTTCTGATGCTCTGCTATATAAATAAGTTTTCACTGAAAAGAGTAAAATAAAATCTTTTTGTAAAAAAATAGAACCGACTCCAAAAAGGAACTACTATTCAAACAACTAAAAATGAAAGAAAATTGGTAGAAAATGGAACTGTAAATTGCGCCTAAAAGTATAAAATAATTTCCTTCGCCAAACAACCTATAACACTACAATTAATCATAACTTTTGAAGTCGGCGCAAAATTAAATAAAAATTGATACCTTTATTCAATACAAAAATCAAATCCTATTCAAAATATACATCTCACATTGTTACCTGCAAAATGCAACCGAGAACTAATTTGATTCAAGAAAACAAATAAGATTTCGTAAGCAGCAAAAGTTGGCGAAGATGCTGGTATCTGACGTCCTTGGTGAAAGAAAAATCGCAAAATTATCTGGCAAACATATTTAATTTCTTTGGGATATCATGATTATTTTGATAAGGTATATCAAGAGAGAAATCTAGAATATGAAACAACACATCGTACAATATATATTATGAAAATATACATCTTGCGTGTATATTTTTGCCTTACGTTTTGATCACCAAATCCAAAAGCCATCAAGGATGATAGTTATCAAAGTTATACCAAATTTGCAAAGGAAACTCTAACTATGTAGAAACATAAATACCACATTGTGAAGAATGTTCACTGTTCTATGTAGATGCTTCTAATGGACCAATTGTATACAGTGATAAAAAAAATAAAGGAAACATGAAAATGGATCATTCGAAACAACAGCATTTGTTGCTACCGATCTAAAGACAAACCTTTAAAAACTAATTAAATTTTATTTAATTTTGCGCCGACTTCAAAAGTTATGATTAATTGTAGTGTTATAGGTTGTTTGGCGAAGGAAATTATTTTATACTTTTAGGCGCAATTTACAGTTCCATTTTCTACCAATTTTCTTTCATTTTTAGTTGTTTGAATAGTAGTTCCTTTTTGGAGTCGGTTCTATTTTTTTACAAAAAGATTTTATATTAAATAGAATCTGATGTGTAGTCTTCCCATTCACAGGAAAAATTGCAGCACAGCAACTCAAGCTATTCGTCGATATGCAAGCTATTCGTCGATATTCGACAAAATGTTTCACAGTAACACTCTCACATATCAGATTTTGTTCAGTTATGCACAGAATAACGTAAAATATAGACTTTCTTTAAATGATAGAAATCGCGGTATAGCAGCACCACTTGTTGAGCGATTTGTACGAAAAGTTGATATTCACTAAAGTATGCCAAAGTACAACTATAAATTAATTTTTAAAAAAACTATGCAGTGGTTCGTTATATATAGTTTTTAAATGGTGAAATCGTGTTCTGAACCTCTCAAAACGTGAAAATCCATCAAAAACAGGAAGTCGAAAATTTTTACTTTTCCAATACTTTCTTCTTGCGAATATAAAAGAAAGCAAGATACGAAAACTTTGCAAGAGCTTACTAGTCGAGTACCTCTAGAATAGTTACATTTCCCACTTTCAAAATTTTTGAAAAATTAGATAAGCTTTAACGAAAGTATCAAGAGAATTTCAATATCTGCAAAATAGTTAGATTTATACATTCGAATAAAATATAATTTCGTAGAATATGAAATAATTTTATAAAACTTACTATTTCGCATATTACATTAGAATTTCTATCACGAATTGTCTCCAAAAGATTCTGTTTGAATGTAAAGTTTTCGATTACTGTATTCCAGATATTGGAAAAATCTAACCAAAATAAAACTGATATTCGATAGAATGGATATGCAGACTAAGTTAGTTCAGTCGATAATAAAATCAGTGAATTTTAAATAAAGAATTACAAAGTTCATTTGTTAATCTACGTGTTCGGAGTATTTGTCGATGATAATGTTAAAGTTTTCGAATGATTTGCGTTAATATATATTGCAAATCCATAATTATAAAAGTCAAGTTTTTTTCGATTTTAAAATATATTTTATCGATATTAATTATTTTTAGGGACCGATATCGATATTATATTATTATTTTAAGAGATATTTTTCACTGTTTCGTGATACGCATATATCAATTGTTCTTGCCTTTATGGCTAAAGTATTTTGACCGAAATCTTCATAATTTAATAATAATATTAATAAAATTCCAATAATTTATTTATTTAATTTTTTTTTTTTTTTTTTTACCAATAAAAGCAATGGGATATTTTTTGGTGGAAAAGTGGTTAAATCTTATTTAATTTTAAAAACCGAAAAATCATTTCCTTGACGTGGATAAAAAAATCTGATATGGACATCACAGGACTTCCTTATACACACTTTGGAATATGCATATTGTTATGAAAACATTGACATTTTTATGTGAGATAATTAATTCATAAATAAACAAGCATGTTCCAACCGCAAAATACATAAATAAATAAATAAAAATAAATAACTGCAATTCTGACGACAAAAGTCATGATAATAGGATTACATATACCGCCAAACAAATATGCTAGTTTTTTCAGGAATGGCTTATTACAGAATCTCTCACTGGCAAATTCATAGCTTAGAGTTTAATAAAAATCCTTCGAGTATAGATGGACTGCTTTTGTTATATTTGCCGAAAATTAGAGGTGAAAAAGATACATTTTACCGAAACAATTAATTCAGTTGAAATTGAGAAAGGATTTACTAATTCTGCTTGTCCTTAAACAGTATTTGCCACCAAATTTGTTCGCTAATCTTATTAAGTCGCCAAGTTTGTAGCCAACGCTGATTTTGGTCTTGGCATCGATTTTGGCGTATTTACGTCGAATCGGACGACTTGACGAACGAATTCGATGATAGTTTGTAACTTAGGGTTCACAAATTTTGGAAAATTTAACACAATTAAGAACAGAATTTTGAAATTTTCCAGAAATATTCATTGGTTTATAGCGCTAAACTAAATTCTTCTAAAATTCTTTATATGACAAACAAGACTAAAACAAAATAAAGTGCATTCGTCGACTAGAACCTGTTTATATACGGAAAATTATTTTCTACTTTCAAAAATGTCGGCAACTTTCATAAAAAATATCATTACGTGATCTATCTACATGCTCAATATTCATTAAAGTGCATTCGTCATCTAGAGCCTGTTTATGTCTTCACGAATTACTTTCTACACGCAAAAATGTCGACAATTTTCCTAATAGTATCATTACTGGCTCTATCATTAGCCTTATTTTTTTTTTTAATCTCTATGATGTTAGGTCATATATAATGGCCAAAAGCTTTGTATGTTTGGTCATTATCAATATAATTTTCGTAAATATCCCCAAAACTGAAAGTCACAGAAAAGCCAAAAAGAGAGGTGCAGAACTAGATGTTTTAACAAACAAATCTATATACCATTTTAAAACGTTCTACGTCCAACTGTTTTTGAGTTATGCGAGATACACACACAGATACAGATGTCACGAAAAATAGTGTAAAGTATCTATAAAACGGGAGATCGTATTAAAACGAAACTTGAGGTGTACAACTAGACATCATGACAGTCACACATATAAATTTGCAACATTCTGCGATGATTCGTTTTTCAGCTTTACGAGATGTAAATTCCATTTCGCAAATCGGGATTACAATACTATCCTTATACCTTGTATAAGAAGTAAAAATAGATTAAAATAAGCTTACAAAGACTATTACTTTTATTTTGCTATAGACGTTTTTTCAGTGTTTCAGTAGGCTACCTGGAACAGAGTACGTTCAACATTTTCCTACATTACGGATAATAAGTATAGTTGCAAGTCCTAAAATTGAAAAAAAAAAATACATATATATATATATATAATTTATATGTGTCTTAGACAAATTCCTATTGTAGTAAAACACAAGAAAGTAAAATCAGATTTCACGCATAAATTATGAGACATTTTCCTGTAGGGTGATCTGTGAGTAATTGACCACGTAAACACCAAAGCCCAGAGAATCAGAATTAATGAAGGAATGTTCTGAATCTGATTGTTGGAATAGATAGCTAACATCTGATAAATGCTCTGATTGAATTTCCAGTAGCAACCGATCTTATGATTTGATGTTTGACAGAATAATTGCAAAGTTGCTCAGAAAGCTTAAAATAAATAGCTATTAGTATTTGTCAAGTGTTATGAGTTGCTTAATTAAACCTTATAACATCAAGCTGAATTTCATTCCAAAAGTTTTCTTTAGGTATGTAGATCATTTATATTTTGACAAATAAATAAATAAATATAGTTTGATTAATAAACTGACTATTTTTAATGGAATTAAATGGTGGTCAGTTACAAGGTATCTAAAATATTATCAGTGCTAGTAAATTACCAAATCATTTACTGCATTTCTGTTCGTTTTCAACTTTTTCAGTATTTATTCAGTATGGTTAATTACCAGATGTCGCACTTAAAATTTTGCAGCGGATTTCTGATCTTGAGAAAGTTTCTAGCTTTAATCTTTGATATTTGCTTGAATCTAATAGTTTAAGGGGGTTAAAAAGAAGGTGAAGTCATTTTTGAACAAAAGCGTTGAAGGAGGAATTTCAATTTGCTGCAGGTTAGCATGGATCGATTAAAGTTTCCACAGAACTAAGCAATGGGCAACTGTCTACAGTCTAGGATTCATTACTAGAGGACTGCAGTGAAGGTGATGATTAGTAAATCAATTAGTGTTAATCATTAACATAATTAATATGATTTTCATATTTGCATTGAAATATGTTTTAAATATATATATGGGGGGGGGCTGTTTTTAATTTAAGCTAAACTGTTCACACGCTGCAAAACTGAAGTAGTCAATTACAAATATAACTATGATCATGTGCTGGATGAAAGTAGTCACTTACTTGCAAAAATCTCATTTTGAAACTATTATTGTAAATAAAATAGATTGTTAAAAAGAAAACAAAGAAATTATCCTCAGTTATTTATCTTTAAACATTGGTTAATAGTTAGTAGTTACACAAACTTCCAAAAATGATGCCAATGATTATATTAAAATATCCGGAGTGACTCCACTCGACTCTCTGAAAATTAAGTAATTAATTTAATAAATTAAAGTTAGAGAATTCGTTAAATAAACAAAAGAGAAAATTATAATAGGGTGTTTGGGTATTTTTCTCCATAGATTATGCTGTTTAATTTAACGCTATTACACTGCACATAGTTTGAGCCCATAGGTTTGATAAAGAATTTAAGAATTTTTTTATGTATGTGTCCCTGTAAAGAAGAATAATAGGCAGTAGATTCACCAAAATCAATAGAGTTCGTGCTGCGGTGACCTACAACATACGTTCAAACTTTCAGCTCATTCGAAAAAGCGTTTAGACATTCTTTTTTTGTTCAATCACAAACATACACAAGAAATTTTCACTATTTGGCAATTACTAATCTATTTACCCTATTTGTTTGGAAATAAATGTGGGCAAAACGACTAAAAATTCTAAAAATATTGCTTAGAATACTAGTGCATGCGCAGACAAACGTGTACGGGCGCGCATGCACATGCACATGCACATGGACATACACCTGTCAAAAAACAAACAGATTATTCTAGGATCATACGATGAGACTATTATTTTAAATCAGGAAGCTTGCTTCTTAAAATAAAACATACAGTTTCAAATCCATAATCTGCATACATGATAAATATTTCACACATTTAACTAACATGATGACTGTCATATTTTCATGTGATGATATGTCATATATTGCGTTTGTGGTGTGTATATAAATCAATTTTCTTTTTTCAGCTGTTTATCATTTAAAATGGCAATAAATCATTTTAGATAATAATTAGTGCCATTTAAGTGCACATAGTTTACCAGATAGAGCAACTTGTGTGTGTGTGTGTGTGTGTGTGTTTTCACTGTGTTTCTCATAAACATACGTTTTCAAGTTAAATGATGGAACGGCAAAACCTGTTGGACGATATGTATTAAACGTTCGTAGGCACCAATTTATGCGAAAAGCCAACAAAATATAAATTATATCGAATTCTGTGCATTAGTTCATGATCTAGAGCTCCCATAAAATTTTTGTCAAACACACAGACAAATGACGGTTTTTCTGAAAATTGTCAAATCGATGAAACCATCTCAAAATTTCTAAACACAACTAAATACAAGATCAAAAATTTTTAGGAACCCAAAATTTTCTTTCATTAACTTTAGAGTAGGGACAAAATAAACACAATAACTTTTAAGTTTTTTCAGTTTCTTTCGTTCTTTCTTTTTTTTTTTTTCTTTTTTTTTTTTTTTCCAAATTTGTAATTGACAGTTAATCTATGCTATTATATATCATAATTTCAAAACTAAATTACATTGAATTTCTAAAACAATTTTATTTTTCAAAGTTTTCTAAAAAAAAAAAATAATAATAGAAAAAATGTTTATAAAAATTTAAATTGCATTTCAAAATCCTGAAGAATTTTAATTAAATTTTCAGTGAAAGTTTCTTATGCAAGTTAATCCAACAATATGAATATCTCTAGAAAATGAAAAAAAAAAATATTTAAAGTACTTTAAAACTTCTTAAAATTTTCGAAATGCTTTTAAAGTTTTTTTTTTTTTTTTTTTTTTATAAAAAGATCTCATAATTACTTTTTTTTTTTCATTTAAGTCTCGAGACGGATTAAACTCTTCAGTTTAAGATTATTTGAATAATTCTTATGCTATTTTTGGAAAACCAGATTAAAATTTTGTAAGATGCCTGACTTTTTTTACATATATATATTTTTTCTTGTTCGATTAGTTAAAACTAGCAAAACCCCGGTTCGGGAATAAACTGAATTATTCTGAACGCGAGAAATATGTCAAAATCAAACTCGAAATGTACAAAACTCGGCCTGATGCTGTTTCCATGCCAATAGATCAAAGTTTGTTAACGAAACCATTTTTAAATTCATGAAATGTAAAATTCGTGAAGGTAGTAGTGAATCAACGAAGGCTTTGCCCACTTCGCAGGTCCCTATATTTAAAGAAAACTCTTTTCTATATCGCTTTATATAAATAAATAAATAAATAAATCATGAAATAAATCATGAAATTGCTCAAAAGCCCACTTCAGGTCCCTGCTGCCTTCGAGAGCGACCCACTCATTCGCAGATTCTCGGGTGTCTGCTCCCACTGCCTGTAACAATAGCTTACCAGTGGTCTTCCATTTGGGTGCTCATCAGATGACAGTTTCGAAACGGACAGTATCGAAAAAATTTAAATAGCAATTTTATATTTGAATCCCAGTTACATGTGAACAACACTATTCGTGGTGTACATAATATTTTCTTTCATTTTATTTCCTATATTTATTTGATTCATTCGTTCAACCATAAAATGACAACAATTTCACGCCAAATATCATATTACAGTGTGCTATGATCGGCTACGGTCTATCACATGAGACAATTAAATTTTTGTGGTTATAATAGTAGTTGAGTTAGTTAATAGTAGTTGGCAAATAGAAAAATAAATAATTAATTAATTAAATATGTAAACCTAATCATGGTACAGACGTATAGCTCCCCTTGGCGACTTTTGAATTTTTATCGCAATTTTAGTTAAAAATATATAATTTAAGCGATTTTTTTTCTTTCCTTTCCTTACTTTTCTGTTTTAAAATATTTTATAATTTATTTATATTTTTGATGCGCTACTTGGCTTAAAGTGGCTTTCGCAGAAGTAGAGTACTTGTTGAAAAATGTCCGATCAACTTCAGTATCAAAATTTAAAAATTTGCCCATGATTATCAATAAGTAAAGCTCTTTAATATAATATTGAATTAGCTCTCATGCCAAGCGTGATTCATCCGTGCAAAAAACATCCTATTTAAACAAAACGAAAAAGAAAAAAAATCTAAAATCTTGGTATATTAAAAAAGTTATGGTTGTTTTTTTAACTCCATTTTCATCTTTTCATCTTTTCATATACATGAGCAAATTTAATATTTTATAATTTTTTATTTTTCGCGTCAAAGCAAATTTCATTTTATGATTAAAAAAAATATATATTAATAACAACAATAATTCGCAATTTTTACTTCCATTACCCTACTACCGTAGGTAATGGAAGTATTGTATTCGGTCTGAAAATTCGATATCGGGTTTTCACCTGATTTACACGTTTTAAGGTCCCCTGAGTCCAAAAAAGTGGTTTTTGGCAATTGGTCAGTGTGTATGTATGTGTGTATGTATGTATGTATGTATGTATGTATGTGGAGAATCTTCTGGCTATTATAGCTCAGAAACTAATAAAGATAGATCTACGAAACTTTAGAATTGAAATACGTCTGGTGTACAGATGAAATTTCCAAATTTTGGTGAAAATTGAAAAACCGGAAGTGGGACATCGGAAACCGGAAGTGGGACCGTAAGTCCGTATCTCAAAAACGGCTCTAACGATTTTCTTCAAACTTGCTGTATAAACACTCTATTAGATGTCCTTTCGAATGACATAGTTGGTTAGTTCAGGAAAATTGATAGGCGGCCTGTATAAATAGCTCAATTTCAGGCCTCGCAAAGGCGTTCCTTTAAAAACGGTTGTACGGATTTTTTTCAAACTCGCCATTTTAACTCACTTTTAAATATGCTTTTGTATGTAATTATTGTTTTCCTGTTAGTAATTGAGTTTAATCGGAAGTAGGACATCGGAAACCGGAAGTGGGACCGTAAGTCCGTATCTCAAAAACGGCTCTAACGATTTTCTTCAAACTTGCTATATAAACACTCTATTAGATGTCCTTTCGAATGATATAGTTGGTTAGTTCAGGAAAATTGATAGGCGTCCTGTATAAATAGTTCAAGTTCAGGCTTCGCAAGGCGTTCCTTTAAAAACGGTTGTACGGATTTTTTTCAAACTCGCCATTTTAACTCACGTTTAAATATGCTTTTGTATGTAATTATTTTTTTTCCGGTTAGTAATTGATTTTTGTAAAAGTTGGTATCTCAAAAACCTCTCTAACGATTTTCTCTTTAGGTCACTTTTGTGTTTTCTGATCACATTATCTCTCAAAAATGCATATAATTCATGTAATAGCGGATAATGGAAGTCGTGTGGTTGTTTCACACCAGATTTTTTTTGGTAACAAGTGAAAATTTAAATGTCCAGTTTTAAAACAATTACCAGTTTATAATTTTTATATTTTAATTAATTTTATAAAATATAATCAAAACATCGTTACAAATAAGGTATCAAATGAAAAGGGCGATTTTTATGAATCTGTCGAATTAAAGAGCTTATCGATCGGACAATTAGATTTTTTTTAATTAAAGTATGAAAATGATGTGACAACATGCGTCCACACACACACAAATAGAGTCCAAGGAAATCTCTTAGCCATTTATATATATAGATTACTTATGGCATTTAAATATAATTAATTTAAATAATACCATTGGGTTAGGGAGTTTCATAGAATAAAAACATAATGTACAACAATTAACACACTATATATTTTATGCCCAAACAAAGCATTATTGTGAGTTTTTAAGTGACATTTCTATATCCTTTCCGATGACACTGATGAATTAGAGAAATACTTTTAGGTTGATTTCTTTAGAAATGAAATCAACCTATTGCAATCACTTCGTTTATCTATATACATCTATCTATCTATCTATCTATAATGAAAATTTTGTCATCACGATAACTCCCGAAATAATACTCGAAATCAAACCAAATTTGGACAGTGAATTGATCTTATAAATCTTGGATGAGTTCGTTAACCAAGTTGCTCCGACTTTTTGTTTTCAAGTGTCAGCCACTTGAATATTTCTAACCCACATTGTAAAAAGCGTACTTAAAGCAAGATTTGCTTGAATTTTTATGTAAATCTAGACTACATAAGGGTCTAAATGAACTTTATTAATGAAATTTATCTGCCATTTTTAATAAAGTGAAGGATATCTTAAGTTAAGTGGGGCCACTTGAAATCAGGCTACCACTTGAAAATTTAAAACCACGATAACTTCCGAAATAATACTCCAAATCGAACCAAATTTGGACAGCGTCTTAACTTGTGTTATGAATATCTTGGATGAGTTTCTTAATCAAGCTGCTCCACCATTTTGTTTTCAAGTGGAGACCACTTGAAATTTTCAAATTCAAATTGTAAAAAGCGTTTTCCTAATTTGTTTGAATTTGGTGTATACATAGACTATATAAGTGTCTCAATAAAGTTTATTAATGAACGTATCCGCCATTTTTAATAAAGTGGCGGATATCTTAAGTTCAGCAGGGCCACTTGAAATCAGGCTACCACTTGAAAATTTAAAATTCCGATAACTTCCGAAATAATACGCCAAATCGAACCAAATTAGCACAGTGTCTTAACTTGTGTTATAAATATCTTGGATAAGTTTCTTGGATGAGTTCGTTAACCAAGTTGCTCCGATGTTTTGTTTTCAAGTGGCAGCCACTTGAATATTTCTAACCCACATTGTAAAAAGCGTATTTAAAGCAAGATTTGCTTGAATTTTGATGTAAATCTAGACTACATAAGGATCTCAATGAACTTTATTTATGAAATTTATCTGCCATTTTTAATAAAGTGGCGGATATCTTAAGTGGGGCCACTTGAAATCAGGCTACCACTTGAAAATTTAAAAACACGATAACTTCCGAAATAATACTCCAAATCGAATCAAATTTGGACAACGTCTTAACTTGTGTTATGCATATCATGGATGAGTTTCTTAACCAAGTTGCTCCACAGTTTTGTTTTCAAGTGGAGACGACTTGATATTTTCAAATTCAAATTTTTAAAAGCGTATTCCGATTTTTTTTTAATTTTGATGTATACATAAATTAAACAAGTGTCTCAAATAACTTTATGAATGAACTTTATCCGCCATTTTTAATAAAGTGGCGGATATCTTAAGTTAAGCGGGACCACTTGAAATCAGGCCACCACTTGAAAATTTAAAACCATGATAACTTCCGAAATAATACTCCAAATGGAATGAAATTTGAACAGTGTCTTAACTTATCTTATAAATATCTTAGATGAGTTTATTAACCAAGTTGCTCCGCCATTTTGTTTACAAGTGGTGACCACTTGAAAATTTAAAATTTAAATTGTAAAAAGCGTTTTCCTAATTTGTTTGAATTTGGTGTATACATAGACTATATAAGTGTCTCAATGAAGTTTATTAATGAACGTATCCGCCATTTTTAATAAAGTGGCGGATATCTTAAGTTCAGCAGGGCCACTTGAAATCATGCTACCACTTGAAAATTTAAAATTCCGATAACTTCCGAAATAATACGCCAAATCGAACAAAATTAGCACAGTGTCTTAACTTGTGTTATAAATATCTTGGATAAGTTTCTTGGATGAGTTCGTTCACCAAGTTGCTCCGATTTTTTGTTTTCAAGTGGCAGCCACTTGAATATTTCTAACCCACATTGTAAAAAGAGTATTTAAAGCAAGATTTGCTTGAATTTTGATGTAAATCTAGACTACATAAGGATCTCAATGAACTTTATTTATGAAAATTATCTGCCATTTTTATTAAAGTGGCGGATATTTTAAGTGGGGCCACTTGAAATCAGGCTACCACTTGAAAATTTAAAAACACGATAACTTCCGAAATAATACTCCAAATCGAATCAAATTTGGACAACGTCTTAACTTGTGTTAAGGATATCATGGATGAGTTTCTTAACCAAGGTGCTCCACAATTCTGTTTTCAAGTGGAGACCACTTGATATTTTCAAATTCAAATTTTAAAAAGCGTATTCCGAATTTTTTTTAATTTTGATGTATACATAGATTAAACAAGTGTCTCAAATAACTTTATTAATGAACTTTATCCGCCATTTTTAAAAAAGTGGCGGATATCTTAAGTTAAGCGGGACCACTCGAAATCAGGCCACCACTTGAAAATTTAAAACCATGATAACTTCCGAAATAATACTCCAAATGGAACGAAATTTGAACAGTGTCTTAACTTATCTTATAAATATCTTAGATGAGTTTGTTAACCAAGTTGCTCCGCCATTTTGTTTACAAGTGGAGACCACTTGAAAATTTCAAATTTAAATTGTAAAAGCGTATTCCGAAATTGTTTGAGTTTTGATGTAAATACAAACCACATAAGTATCTCAATGAAATTTATTAATAAACTATATCCACTATTTTTAATAAAGTGGCAGATAACTTAAGTTAAACGGGGCCACTTGAAATCAGGTTCCCACTTGAAAATTTAAAATCACGATAACTTCTGAAATACAACTCGAAATCGAACCAAATTTTGACAGTGATATTATCATATAATTATCTTGAATGTTTTCACTGGGCAACTTGTCCGGACATCTTGTGTCTAGGTTCCAGCCACTTGAAATCACACTGACTTTTGAAAGTATGCCATCACGATAACTTTTAAAACACTAAACTGATTCAAATAAAAGCTGGATAGTGAACTTATGATTCAAATATCTAGGATAAGTTCACTTGGTGACTTGATCCGCAATTTTATTTCCAAGTGGCGGCCACTTGAAAATTTGTCATTATGGTAACTTTAGTAATACAGAATCAATTCGCATCAAATTTGGGTAGTGGATTTATCATTCAAATATCTCAGATAAGTTCGCTGGGCATCTCACTCCACTTTTGTTTACAAGTGGTGCCACCTGAAAATTTCTTATGACGATAATTTTTGAAATACTGATTTAATTTAAACTAGAATGGACAATGAACTTATCGTACAAATATACTGGATGATTTCGATGGGCAAGTTGTTTTGCCATTTTGTTTTCCAAGTCGCATCCACTTAGACTGCCACTTGAAAATTTGCCTTAATATTAACTTTTGAAACACGGCACTGATTTAAACCACAGTTGGACAGTAAACTATGCTTCAGATATCTTGGATGTGTTTGCTGGAACTTAAGAAATACTTAATCAATTCAAATCATCAAAGTTGAAAAAAGGATTTATCATTCAAACAACAAAAATCTAGAAATATCACGTAACTCGTGAACCAATCACGTTATTGCTTCCATTTTTGGTATATCGATAATAAGTATTTTCTCGCCAAAAGTCGCCAAAAATTCGCCATAGAGGAAAAGTCGCCAAATTTGGCGCCAAATCCATTACATGCGTTACTGGATCTTTTTAATGCGTTTTTAAGGAAAAATTAGGCTATTTTAATGCTAAAACAAATTAGAAATGCAGAAAATTAACATTTTATCAACTTACTAAGCCTCTTTGAAAGAATTTCTACAAAAAAAAATTTCAAATTTGCAACGGTATCTTAGATAAGCAACTTTCTCTGCCATTTTGATCGAAGTGGCAGCCACTTAATTTTTCAACACGATGACTTTTGAGATTTTGAATTAATGCGAACTATATGTGTACAGTAGACTTATCTCACAAATGCATTTGATGTATTTGTCAACTTAACCCATCATTTTGTTTCCAAGCGCCGGCCACTTGAAAATTTTAAATTCACATAAAAATTTATTTATGAACCGATTTGCTTAAAACTCCATATGTGCATAGCCTACATCAATATTTCTACCAAGTGCATTAATAATTTGTAGCCGTCATTTTAAAACAAAATGACGGCTACTTGATAAGGAAAAAGAAATCAACCTACCCTTCCGAATAAGCCGGAAGGACTTGTTTTTACTTATTCACAGTTTTATTGTTCTTAAACGATATTTAGATAAACTTAAGTATAAATTCATTGATAGCAAAATGCATTTGCAGGTATTGGCAAAATATGACTGTATCTAGAAAATTTCTGTTTTGAAGTTCTAGGACTAATACATAAGGATAACTTAGAAATATCTGAAATATTGACACAGTTTATTTATGCTCGAACTTTAAATAACGTATAAAAAACAAAGCAAAAGTGAGTTTAAATATTTTTTTAGTTTTATGCAGAACCGTTTATTACGGTTTATAAACTAAACAGACTCGGCCGTTTTTGTACTTGTCTTTGAACAATTTGATTTGTAAAATAATGTCGTACACGTTTCATATATAACATAATAATGATTTTGGACTCTTCCGGAATTTTCTGATATTTATAGTGTAATGTCTTAAAAACTTTCTCATTCAAATCTCAAATACACGAATCCCTTTATGAAAACAATTTCTTAAAATTCGTAAAATTTTCCCCTTTTTACTTTCTCTTACCCATAAGGTAGAGAAAGTATTGTTTTTGACTCAAATTTTCGAACGCGAGATTTTGTTATATTTACACGTTTTGAGGTCCCCTGAATACGAAAATCATGTTTTTAGCAAATGGTCTGTGTGTCTGTGTGTGTCTGTGTGTCAGTCTGTTATCAGCATATCTCAAAAATAAATTATGGCAGAAAGTTCACACTTGGTATTCTAAATGTGTATCATATAGGGATGCTACAGTAAGCTTTTCGTTAAGATCAAGCAAATGGTTCGTGTACAGGGACAATCAAGAGAATTCTAATACATTACGTCTATGGGGGAAATTCCAGGAAAATAGAGTTTAACGTCTATAGACTGCACTAAACCAAATGAAACAAATATATATTTTTTGTAATAGAGACAGTTAACTGGGAAAAATTTTTTGTGTATGTAGGAGCCTCGCCTCCCCCCCTGGGGGGGAAGTCCCCCTCGAGGGGAGTAAATTTTCATGATGGGTATCTTTCAAAAGAGCTCGAAAATACCTTTAAAACGAATGGTTGAACCATCGATCTGCGATAATTTAAAACAAAGTTATCGATTTTTTTTACTTTTAACGAAAAAAAAACTTACTTTTTTTTTTTTTTTTAATATTGAGAATAAAATGGACTTTTTTTGGATATTTGGTGTTAAACTTCTTCTCTAATATGGAAATCGTCTGCCTTATCATAAAAGATAATTTTTTTAAATAATAATTTTAATAAATTATTTTTTAAAAAGAGAAATATTTTTTAATAACCGAAATAAATTCTATATAAATGTAGGTGCATTAATGAAACGGGGGGTTGAGGGGGCGGTAGCCCCCCTCACACAGAACTAATTATCATATAAAACTCTTCAGAAGCCTAATATGAATTGTTTAACATAGGTTTACATAACAGTACTCGTTATCTTACCTCTTAATCTCCAACCTGTATTTATAGTATTAAATTTCAGGGTAAGAGAAAGTCGTGTGAGTGACACACCAGATTATTTCTAAACATCTATAAAGATATTTGAAATTGAAAAACATTTAAAATTATTTTTAATTTTTTCTATATTCAATAGAAGAAAGTATTGTATAGGTAAAAATTTTCGACTTCGGATTTTTGATGGATTTACACGTTTTGAGAGCTGTAGAACACAATTTGACAATTTTTAGTTACAAGAATTATTTAAAATAGATATGGTCAACTGGGAAAAAAAATTTGTATATGTAGGAGCATCGCTTCCCCCCTGGGGGGAAAGCCCCCCCTCGAGGAGAATAAATTTTCATGATGGGTATTTCTCAAAAGAGCTAGCCAATAATTTAAAACAATAATTTTTAATAAATAATTTAAATTAATAAAAAATAATAATTAATAGATAATTTAAAATAAAGTTATCGATTTTTTTTTTTCATTTTTTTATCTTTTTTATATGTAATATCGAGAATAAAATGAACTTTTTTTTGGATATTTAGTGTTATACTACTTCTCTAATATGGAAATCGTACTGTATTATCATGGAAGATAATTTTATTAAATTATGATGATTTTAATAAATTATTTTTACTGAGTGAATTCGCATAGGAAAATATAGAGGAAAGTCATGTGGGGGCCACAACATTATAGTTTTATTTTTGTCTAATAAAATTCATGTTTTTAAGTTAGAAAATCCTTAAATCCTTAATATTTATTTTCATCATACATATGATAATAATTCTATGAATCGCAAAATCAGTGTTAGTGCCAATTAATTATATATTATAACCGTATGAAACACAACTTCTGTAAGCTTGTTTTTTTATTTTGTTTTATAATCATTATAAACATTTGAAAATATTCATGAAATTAGCCATAATACAATAAAATTGCCCCTCTACTGCTTAAGATAAGAATAACCTTTGCAGCGTATACAAATGGAACTTTATATTTCGAAATGCAAATGAAATTTTAATTACTGATGCCTTGGGAAATAATAGTGTCATCTTCATCCTGATGTTTCTTTACGATATTTAATTAAATCTCCATGGAAAAGTTATCAAAATTTCTGAATTACAACAAGAATAAATTTTGATCCTTGTTATAATGAAATATTGCTTTAAAATCATGCAGAGAAACACTATTAACGCTGCAACTTAAACATTCATTATTTATGAGTTTTGCATATTAAAAGGTAAATCATACAGTTACTTACATTGATACCCTCATTTCTGGAAATGAAATTATGTAGATTACGCTTAAAAAGTTAGTTAGAATAACTGCATTATTGATAAAGAAGGGTTTTGTGTAAAAATTAATGTAGTTTGTTGAACTTTTTACTAAATTAATCTGCAAACTAGTAAAATGCTTTTAGATAATAATAGTTTTCTAAGAAAGTTTAAATTATATTGCGATTTTATGTCATGAAAGCTAGTTTTCAATAGACTGTATTCAACTATGTTAAAATAAAATATATGTCTTACATGGACAACTATATGATCGAATATCTCCTATAATTTGTTTTGAATCCCAAGTTATATCTGCTCAATCCGACACCACTAAATCAATATATTTTGAAGAATTTTCTCTCTATATATATAAATAGTATATATGTGTGTGTGTGTGTGTGTGTGTGTGTGTGGGTGGGTGTGTGTTTGTATGTGTGTTTATATGTGTGTTTGTATGTGTGTGTGTGTGTCGTAAAGTTAACTGTATTTTTCGTAAATTCCGTTTCCCTTTACTTACAAAATCCTAAATTTACTCAAAGTTTTAATTATATTTTTAACATTTTCCAATCTACGCTTTCCAGTTTATAAATCTACGCGTGTTTTTATCATTTCTAATTTTTTAAAGAATATATTTATTCAAATATAACTTTATTTTAATTTACATTAAAATATAATGTTAAACATTCTAGTGTTTTTCAAAAACCTTGTTACGTTATTATTATGTTTTCTGAGAATTCAATAAGTATTTCCGAGAGGAAAAATAAATGCAACTATTTTATTCTGAATGAATTTTACTAAAGGTAAAAGAAATAGGAATTGTTTAAATGAAAAATGAAATTTTTATCATCTGGATAGCTTCTAGATATATTTAGTATTTTAAATGAAAAAGGAATTTAATTTAAAAGTAATGTAACTTTTAAAATGAAATTGTTTTTTTTTCTCTCAGATTCTTTTAAAACAACATTACAAAAAAGATTACGTTCATATAAGTTTTGTAACATAATATTTTATTTTTGAGTACATAGTGCTTACAAATATTCACCAATCTTATCCATGACTATTTACAGTGTCTTACTTCCTTTATCTATGTATTATTCAATTATTGCAACGCGTTTTGTACGTTCTTGCTGCAAACGCACAATAATAGAAGATAAAATGTTCAAGTTGAATTTTATATGCAAGAAAATCGAGTCAGAAAGTCTTTGTTCCTATTTTTTATTATCCAAAATAAGGTACAAATTTTACAAATATACGTTCTATTTTACGTGCCTTACACTATTTTTTCAAGTAGTTTCCACACCGTTTTAAACATTTGTCTCCTCGCAGTAGTAAATTCGATGTGTCGCTGTGGTAGAATTCAGCTGACTGTGGAATCACCTTCGAACTAAGTCTCCTATATATACGAGCTGACTCATCAGCCATTTTGTTGCCTTAGGGATGCCACATGTACCCAGCGTTTTCCGTAGATAAGCAAACGGCAGCCATTATTTCTGTCGTTTTGTATTACTTTGGAGTTACTTTTTTAATTAATTTTAGCTCGGTAAATTATCATATGGAAGATTGTTTAGTGATAAATTGCTATAATCATTCAAAAAAAAAAAAAAAAAAAAAAAAAAACATAAAATTTTCAGGTTTCTGTAAGATAATTTACGAAGAATAAAATAATATAACTTATATTTACTTATAATTTTCTGTGTGATTTTCACATGTTCAAACGCAAAATACAAAGAATGTACTATTTTAATCATAATATTTATGTTAATATACATCAATTAATTAAAGAAGATCTTTTATTACTGTGCGTTTAAGTTTTGGCGACATTTTCTGGGGTCGCCAAACTTGTTTGATTTTCGAGTCTTAATTAAGGTAAAACCAGTAGTGGACCCTGTACCAGTAGTGGACACTTTTAATTTTAAACTCGGAAAATAAGCTACCTAAAGATTCTGAAGATTCGAGCAATGTTCAGAAAGGGAGTTATAGACCTTTACTATTAAACCCTTCAACAAAAAATAATTCCGGCCATTAGTTTTAAAATAATGTTAGTTTAACTAAAAAAATTTGCACTTTTTGTGATTTTGCCGTTTTGTTCTTAGCACTTTGTATAAGGAAATGAAATTTTATTTACTCGCTCTCTGCTTATTTTTAAATAATTTCTTCTACCTTTTGCTTTTATATGACTAAAATAAGTATGCAGAATTCATTTATTGTGCTATTTTTTAAATCTTGTATTAATACATAGTATTTTTATGGGTGACCAGTACTGCTGCCAAAGAATGTCATCATGACAAATAGTGGACAGGGCTGTCCACTACTGGCTCATGTGACTTTTAATGCCAGATCCACTAGTGGACACAATTCTGTAATCTTGCAATTTTAGAGTTGAATTTTAAAGCAAAAATTCAAAGGGGTCCACTACTGGAACAAAAAAGGGTCCACTACTGAGTTTTTAGTGCGTCCACTACTGGCTCATTTTACGTTCTTCAGATTTTTGATTTTTTACATATATAAATACTACAATTAGCAATTTTCATAATACAGACATGTTAAGAAAGAGTTAGTAAAGGTCTGAAATATTAATTATTTTTTGAAACTCTAAAATTTAGGAAATTACACAAAAAATAGCCGGAAAATGTTCTTTAAGTGTCCACTCCTCTTGCGTTTACCTTACATTTATTTTAAGTTTCGTTATTTTAAATGAATAGTATATGCTAGAAATATCTGAAAAAGTCAGTAAATAAATAAAGAATTTCCAGTTTTAAACAATAATCTCATTTTTTTGTTTCAAAAAGTTATGATTTGTATTTGAAACAGACAGAAATAGCCCTAACAACACATCTTATCTCCAGTACATCCACAAAATATCCTGAGGATAAAAAACATACCAAGAATGTACTTACTGTGTATAAATGCGTCGTTAGGGATATTACTTGTTGTTTATTGCTCTCGAACTCTTGACCGATCGTAGCTTCAGATCAAGATTTCTTAAAATCGCTTTTTAAGCGATAAGGACGCCAAGCGGAAATTCTGCCCTCATCCGAGGCAACAAAATGACAGCGATGCGCCGTCCTATACATTTTATTTAAGGGTTTATACTTCAAACTGCTGTCTTGGTTTCATCGTTCCACGTGAGTTGCTATCCCTCAAGGAGATGCTTCAGTGGGCTCAAACCGGAGAAATCACTAGTGGTGACGTCCGGATTATAAAGTGGGTGATTCAGTCTCTCGCAATGAAATGACCAGAAATAGTCGGCGGTTCCTATTGCTACAGCCGGCTTCACATTGGCTTGAATTATTACCACGGATGCATTTTCATGCGGATTTTGATGGGAGTTTGTCTCTTGCTCCGTCAAAAATGAATCACACTTCGCTGTTCGTACAACGGGGACGTGAGAAGCACTATAGCTTTTAAAAACTTACGACAGCGCCGAACCATGTAGCTACCGGCAGATAAGGCCGAGCCAGTTGAAAAAACGTCTACCGCTAGGAATGGATACATTGATTTCGCATTTACACCCATAATTTAGTAATTTTGCTAAATAATAGGGGCATAGATTTTTTTATTTCCTCACGTTTGTTTAATTTCATTCTATAAATTAGAGAAAAAAACCTTGTGAAATTTTAATTAAAGCTGATTCCTTTGGGTGAAACTTGTTTAGTTGCCAGACCTGGGCAACCTAGGACTCAAGGGTTACAGAGTAACTCACTTCATAACTCTAAACGATCCTCCTTTACTGTATGAAAATGTTCATTGTAATAGGAGAGACTAGGGTTGGTTTGTATTCTGCTTCTATTTCATGCCAGAGTAGAGGCAGAGCACAGATTATCATACAGATAGGACAGTGAAGCTAAAACGTGAACCGGAAATATAGTAGCACCACTAGTGTCAACAGAGGGGAACTATAAGTGTTAAGTCTACATGAATAGCATCTTTGATCGAAAATTGTTTTTCTATTTCGCGAGTAGTTAGTAGCAGGTTAGTATGGGAAGTTTTCTTTTTCTTCACTTTCTATTGTTTTTGAATTCACAAAATTATCCTCAAAACATTCACAGCTATTCTTCTAAGAAATAAAAATTAATTTTTATAATGTTTAGAAATATGCTTTGTCAAACATATCCATATTCAAGTACAAATTAAAATTACAAACTGTAATTCTGAAATAGCAGTATGAAATCATTAAATACTTAACGTTGCTTGTTTTAAATAATACAAAATGCTTTAAAATGAAAAAATGTTTTTATTTTATGTATATTCAAAGTTTATTTTTTTAATATTTAGCACTTGCTTCTTAAAATAAATTGCTTTTAACAATCAAGTTTGTAAACAATAATAAAGTTGCCAAATGAAAACATATGTGCAGTTTTCTTTGCTTCACTATTTCTACTACTTTTAAATTCACAAAATCATAACATTACAGCTATTTTCTAAGAAATAAAACGAATTTTTATTATGTTTGAAAATAAATTTTGCCAAACACATTCGTGTTCAAGTGTACAAATTAACATAACAAACTGTAATGCTGAAATAGCAGTATGGAATAAAATCTTAAATATTTAACATTGCTTGGTTTAAATAATACAAAATGCTTTAAAATGAAAAAAAATATTTCTGGTTTATATATATTTTCGAAATTTATTTGCTTAATATTTAGTACTTGCTTCTTAAAATAAATTGCTTTCGACAATCAATTTCGTAAACAATAACAAAGTTGCCAAATGTAAACATCGATACATTGGTTAGTTGGTTGGATGTTGGGTTTAACGTTGCACTAATATTACAATGAACATAGATACAATAAAAATAAGGTGAGCGATTGCGTAAACCGGAAATCTCGAGAAACTTACAGCAGTTGACAATAGGGTCGTTGCAGTCAAATTTTGGTTACCGAAGAATATACGGGAGTGTCCTATCTGTATAATAATCTGTGAGGCAGAGCGCTGTCATTTTTATTAGTGAAAATGCAGGTGCACCATCCACCGTAAATTCAATCTGCTTAGAAACTTCATGAAGAAACAATCTCTGTTTCATCATTTTCTGATTGGTGCATTATTTTTTTCATGATACATTCTTCCTTTTTCTAATCTGGCGAATCTGTAGATCAAATTGAGGCGCTGCTTATAGCGGTTTACAAAAGATTGGTCAACTGTTGTTGCATGCAAATATCTTAATCTGATCTTTCTGTTGTTTAAGATTCCGTAGTACCCATTTTATGTTGGGTATCCCTGTGAGGCTAGTTGGAAGAGTGAGTTATGAGGGCCAGTTGAAAATGGAGAGAGTATCATCAGATAGTTTCTACGAACTCCAGAAAATATGTTTTTAAAAAAGAAAGCGAAACGGTCGCATAAAACAAAACCAACAATCAATCATCTAAAAAATCAAGATCCTCCTGACCACCTTGAATGCAAAATAAATGACATTGTTGTGGTCAAACACCAATCTCAGCAGTAGCTAAGGAAAACTGACCAAACGGATGGCAACGAGATTCGCATGTCTACCATATTCCAAAGGAGGAGGTGAGGGGGGGGGGGAGAGTGGAAAGGACCATACGAGAATGATTCAGTTTTGTTCGAAAAAAGTAAAATTGTGCAAAACTTGAACTTGCCTATACAAATGACTGAGCACGCAGCCCTAAAATTCGTAGTTGATTTCAAATTTTGAACTAATTCTATTTGAATAACTAATAATATTAGCTATAATAATCAGAATTTAATTTTCTTTATAAATTAATTGTTTGTTTTTACACTTAAGCATAAATTTTTTTGCCAAATATTAATAAAATAATATTTTTTGGAAAAATATTTTTTCCCCTCAAAAATTGCTATGTTCTGCCTGTATTCCTATTCGTATCACCTTATGCTAAGCCGCCTTACGTGTATGCCAACTAGCACCATACCCGGGGTTATTTAGCATAGTGCAAGATCTTAGAAAAAGTGTTTTTTGGGGTTATTTTGGAATAATATGTAGTAGAAACGCCTCCTGTCTGCCAATATACATTCAAATTGAATCAGTGCAGTGTTTCATAATGGCCCCTCTCACATGCCAAGTTTTTTTTTTGGAATTATATATAACAGAACCTGAGATTTACCCTTCCTATTCACGGAGTAACTATAAGAACAACAGCGTCACCTGTTGGCTGAAATACACTAAAATAAATCAGCATAGTTTTCCATAAAGGCTCTCTTATTATACCAGGTTCTGTTCAATTATATACAATAGAATCTGAGATATAGCCTTCCCATTCTCGGGGAAAATTTCAGTATAGATGGACCACCTATCAGCCGATATGCACCCATATTAAATGATCATAAGTTTTCTAAATAGCTGTCTCATATAATGTTTTATTTAAATACACACAATAGAAACTAAGGTATAGCTTTCCTTTAAATGGGAGAAATTTTAGTATAGCAGCATCCCTATTAAGCGGTTGGCACTGAAAGCTTATAGGCACTGATTTATGTCAAAGTGCATATACATATAAATTTATATGCAATTATGTGTAGTAGTTCCTGAAATACAGTCGCCACAAAATTTTGTTTCACACAGAGACAGACAGACATTTTCTAAGAATGGTCAGATTATATTCTAGACTTGTAAAATCGAAAATTTTTTCGCATCCAATACTTTCTTCTATAGAAGAAAATAAAAGAAGGAAAAATAACCTTAAATCTATGTACTTATCAAAACGTTATTTTATAATAATGAACCTAAATTAAATAATTAAGAAACACTATTTATTTACATTTTCTAATGTTTTTTAGTCATTTTAGTAAAAGTTTTTTTTTTTTTTTTTTTAATCTTAAAACTTTTTGAAAAATAGTTATCATAAAATCGAAAATATACAATAGATAATCTCTTGAAAATTTTAATGCTTTAAAATGCATTAAAATTCTAACCCTTATGCAAGCAATGTAAAACGCAATTTTGGATATTTTTCTGAACAACCTTTACCCTTGACAAGACGGATTGTACTACAACGGATGCGAAAATGTGTATTAAAATTGCATATGAAAACCATCTGTTCCAAAGTGTTTTTTCACGGGGTAATTTGAAATTCAAATAATGATGTTCTAGAAGTGATTCTTGATGGGATGGGTTGAATGTTAAGTGTCATATTACTATTGAAAATTTTTGAGTGTTATGCTAATATTTGAATAATGTGTTGAATGGGATGTCATATAAAACGTACTTGGAAATTCTAATACGATAGATGTATTTACCGGAAAATTTAAATATGAAAGTTAACACAAAGCTAAGCTGTAAATGCTGCGCATTAATAAGAAATAAATAATAGATAAAAGAAAGGAAAAGAAAGGAAAAGGAAAAGAAAAAGAAAAAGAAATATTTTTTTAATAATTATGTTAAACATAATGAATATTTCCATGAGAAAAACTATACACAACCAACAATACCCAGAGCATTTTGATTTTTCCTGTAACAAAAACTGCTTTGTAAAAAATATAACCATATATGTTATTGCACAAAAATTATAAATAAATATTTTTTCGTAACTGAGTACAGGGTGATTATAATTAAAATTATGATTTAAAAACGCTATAATTTTAAAACTACAGGTCAGAATGATGTGTATTTTACCAGTACAATAGTTAGGCGATGAAATTTTGTTTGCAAAGGGAAAAAAAAACTTTCTCTTAACATTACCCTGACAGGGCCATCTATGAGAACATTTTGGAACTACTTTTTTTCCTCCACCAAACAAAATTTCATTGCCTCAAGATTGTTCTGATAAAATATCAAGTCATTCTGATTCGTAGTTTAAAAAATATAGCGTTTTGAAATCCGTAATTTTAATTATAATCACCCTGTATATATGAATATTATTCTTATAAAGTTAAATAATTGTTCTCGAGAAAAGAAATTTTTTACAATGAAATTGGAAAGTATTTGTATGAAAGGAAATATTTTTAAAAATAATTTCTTGTTGTAATAATTAATAAACAATATTATTCTTATTTTTAAAAGTGCAAACTTGAACCTTTTGTTTTAATTAGTAATTTAACTTATGTTCTTGCAAAGAAAATTAGATAAAATATTTTCTGAAACCTTTAGCAAGCAAGCAGAAAAATTTCCCTTACCTTAAACTAATTAAAGTTTACAGAAAGAAAAAAATATATTTTTTTAAATTCAAATTTTATTTTGTATAAAATATAATTAGATTGACTTTATTACATTTTTAAGGGTTTTTTGCTTTAAAAATAAGATAAAATATTGAATCATATTAAAAGTGCTTATATAACACATCCATGAGTTCAATCTGGAAGACGTGATGTTAGAATTCATAAAACTGTGCTTTAATAGTTGTTCTGTTATTATTTTTTTTATATTTGTACTTTAAATACAGTCTTATTCTTATTTTCCTCCATATTTATAACAATAAAATTCTAGATTAACCCGTTAACGCCCGAATTAATTTTGCAAAATATTATTCGCTGATTATTTCACTTCTGAATTAATATAGACAACTGACAGTAAAATATATTAATTTAAACAAATCTTCTGATAGTTTTAAATTTAAAGCCTATCCTCATTTCTTGACGTTTAGTGTTCTAACGAGAAAACTTCGAGAGAGAAAAACTTTCAGATAGCAGATTAATATCCTGTTATATGTTGACAAAGATCTCGAAAGTAAAGTATTATAATATATATTATTATTCAGCTTGCTTTAAGTTAATATACCTGCGCAAAAAGCAAATATATGTGCGACGAACGAAACATCATAAAATGACTATCCGAGTTACGAAATAATAATTAATAGTAGGCACATAAAACTTTCAGGGATCATTGAGAGTGACGCTATAAATTGTCACTAAAAAGCAGAAATCATTCCAAGTAACCACAAAAAATATACGTGCTATTTTATTAGCTGTCCTTAAATGAGGACACTGGGCGCTAACGGGTTAAACAGAACTTTCAGTTTTCATTTTCTAATTAAATAATAAGCATTAAGATACTCTGAACAAGATATGACAGTCATTACTTTCATCTGTGTACAAAAGATAAAGGCACCATTTAGAGAAAAATCTTTGAATGTCGGTTTTAATTGTTTCGTTAGGTTTAACATCACACTAGTGCTGCGCAGTGGGCATTGGTGACGGTCTGGGATTCACTCCTAAAGACAGTCCGCAGACATGCCATCACAATTTTGATCTTCCTTGGAGAGGATGGCTCCCCCGCCTTGGTGAACCTCAGAGGAATAATTTTAAAGGGAACATGGAGAAGATTAGGGCAACGACAGATTTTACGTGCACAAGCCACCATTAATGCATACGACAGTCATTGGCCTGTTCAAGTATCGAACCCAGAATCTTCGGATTACGAGCTCGGTGCTCTACCGACCGGACTACCGTGGCCCTCGGTTTTAATTGGACTGCCACGTTTTAAATATATTTAACTAATTTTACCTGTATTTAGAGAATGCCTATATATGTTATTCAAGTTTTGGAAGATACTGTCATGAAAGATTTAGTGCATGGACTTATACAAAATTTTATATTTACTTAGACATGAAATAGCAACAATTTGGTTTTAATCTCTATCTCCCAACAATTCTGCACCAAAATTTTCATAATATTAATAAAAGCTCTGCATTTGTAAAGTTTGATTCCACCAGTTTATTACGTTATATGTTTCTTATGTAAAACTAAGAATTTTAGAACTTTAGTGGGTTGGCCGTTGGCAACATTTTATCGTACTCTTCGGATGACCTTCATAGTTACCAGTAAGCCATTAATGGTCAGATTCAGAAAAAATCCATGTAATATTATCGAAGCAAATGCGAAAATATTTCATAACTGTGAAATTAAAATTATTTCCTGTACAAAGCTGTCAAAAGATTTTTACATGTAATATGGACTATAACCGGAGGGACAAAATATTTCAAATAGTATTAACAAAATTATAATACAATAATTAATTTTAATATGTATATACATTGTAATTTGTATAAGCATGTGGCAGTTTTGTAGGATCTCATTGACCTTGCGATATCTTGTCTAAGTTTATCATTTGTATGACTAAATTTCATAATCCATATCTAAATTTTGTCCTATCTGTATTTCTTCAAGAACACTTTTATGTATATTATGCGTTATGAAAATTTTATAACTACTGCAGAAATTTTATATTTTATGTACATAGTCTCTAAATTTTATATTTTATGAGAAATGGCAAATATCATATGTTATTGAAGAAAAAAAGCATTCAAATTTTACCTTAATTTGAACAAAACATTTCCCTTTTACATAGTATCACATGTATCTTCATTTTTAATGAAATACTATTTTTTTTTTTTTTTTATCTTAAGGAAATTTTCAAATTTAATATACTCATTTTAAATTAAGAGACGATGAAAAAGTAATTAAAAACATAAAATCATTAAAAAAAATAATAAAATATAAATATGTAGACTGTCATCAAGAAAATATTTTTCATTCCTTAGCCGTATTAAATAATGGAAAAAGAAATATTTTACATGAAATTTATGCATGAAGACAATATATGGTTTTACTCAAATACCCTCTTTTCATTGAGGTAGGAAAAAGCGGAGATACGTTTTATAGATATAAATCTTATTGAATATGCTTAAATGTTACTAACTGAGGGAAAATTTTAAAAATATTTTCTCTTTATCTTTATGAAAACAAATTTTTAAATCCTGTTTACATTTCCTCCATAAGTAAACAGTAGTTTAGAGTGTATATAAACAAATATATATTTGTTTTAATATGTAAAATAATGAAAAGATAAAATGTAAACCTTATTGCTTTTTTTCTAAGAGTTATTAATAACATGGCTTTAATTCAATCATGAATTAAGTTTTTTACGATACGATAAGCATGACATTTTGTTAAGAATAATAAACAAACTATTAATTAATATAGAAAAAGGTGTTTCTTAATTCTCCCATATGATATTTTAACCGTAAACTAAATGATTGGTGATTTAGCCCTTATTAAATATAAATAAATAAAAAGAAACGAGCATTTAGGAAACAAAGCTTTAAACAAATATCTTCAAATAAACTTTAAAACAAAATCTCAAACTCAAACTTTGTTTAGACAAAATCTATATTTAAGTTCTGTAAGAGAACTTGAATTGAACTAATGAAACATACCAGATAATACAGAAGAGAACAATGAATATTTGGAAGTATTTATTTATTATGATTTATATTAAAAGGAGTACGAGGAAAAACGCGAAATATGAACTTATAAAATAGCGATCTAAGCAAGTTCCAATAATAGAAAATCTATAAAATAAAGTAATTTACATTACTGATAAAAAAAAAAGTACTTAACATTTATTATTATTATTATTATTATTATTATTTTATTATTAGGGGTTAAAAAGTAGTGCTCATTTCATCAAAAGAGTTACAAAACAAATTCAAATAAATATTTTTGTATGTGAATTTTTTGGTTTTAAATTGTTTACTTTTATCTTGAAATACGGGTTTTCTCGCCCGTGTTCATTTGGCTTTTGGCTTTGTAACATTTCAACGTTTAAAAAATAAAGTAACCGGTTCGATATCCAATTGGCACTATTAACTAATTGGCCATTTCAGAGAATAATGCTAGCAGCAAATCCACTAAGTAGCATTAATTAATAGAGCTTTGGTACAGTAAGCCGAAGGACATAATTTGGATTCTAGATTGGTCATTTTTATTATTGTAAAGAGCATTTCCATCAAAAATTGATAACATACATATTAGAGTCAATACTTGTCTGGGATTAACCCTCGCTTTCCCAAGATGGGGTCATTTTGACCCCATTTTGAAGTTGAAATTTAGTTAAGCCCGTTTCATTCAAAAAGTGCGATAATTCGCTAGAGATAGCAAACGTAACCAGTGGAATGTTGCAACTTATAAACGATACAAAAAAGCGCGGTGCTGGTGATTTTCGCCAAACGTGCCAAGTGGCACCTGAAAGCAATTTTTCTGCAGTAATGCCTTGATCGTGGAAAGTGAGGGTTAAGATATATACATGTTTTTGTTGTAGTGTTTTAAGACCGATTGACTACGCTAGGTTCCTAGGCCAGTAATGGAATGCGCTCTGTGGGGGTCATTCTAAAGGGTCCTAGCCCAAATTTACGCGAGTTTCTGAGAAAATCACGGAAAACTCCGAACGGCTAGACCGATAAACGCGACCTGGGATCGCACCCGACACTTCCCATCTACCAGCTTCTATATATAGCGAGAGAGAGAAGCTGTATACGCAAATATACTCAAAAATGAAATTTTTCGTACATTTTTACACATTAATTACAGGAGTAGAGGATAGAAAGTGGTATCATTCGAAAGGTATATTTAATGTAAATTTGAGAAAAAAATATTCTCTTATGATGTCATCATAGTATTCAAAAATACTTTTATTTTTTATGTTAGTTTTCATTTTATACACGTTATCCTTTGTATTAAAAATTACTATAGAAAAAGTTCTTAAAATAATTGTGCATTTCTTCAAATTGTAGTTTGTCCCCAAACTGCACTCAGGAGTAAATGGATAGTGGAAAATGTGAGTTTATAAATTCTGAAAGCCCAAACTCGAGATTCTAAATCTTTATCATATGGGTAAGTTACAAGGAAATTTTATTGAAATCTGATAGTTTATTCGTGTATAGGAATATATAAAATATTCAAGTACACTATGCATGTGAGCGAAATTTTTTGTTGATACGTTTTTACATCTTTAGATTTATTTATGTTCGCCCAAAATTTAAAAATATTCCCAATACAACAATTTCCTACAATTATCTAGACCTAAGAAAATAATCTTAAAAAAATATTGATGCTGGTATCTTGTTTTATTAAACAGGTATCTGAAAGTGTAACGTATATACCGGGTGTTTCATAAGTCTGTAGATATTATAAAAGTTCATAAAAATATGAAGAATTGGTAGAATTAAATGCGGTTTGTGAAAAAATTATTCTCGTGAATGCATTTTTTTTTCTTTGTAAAGAGAAAAAATAGGCAAAATTTTCGTCGATAGAGGAAACGGACGTGTAATGAGAAATATGCAAATCAGTGTTTTATAATTTGCACGGTTTTACCATTAACAGCTCATTTCTTATTTTCTCTCCTACTTTTGCATACATGAAGTTTTAACTGCAAATCTGACTTAGTGGATAAAGCATTATTGGTAGTGAAAATGTTTACCCAAGTGAAGAATCGTCGACTGAAGCTGCAGTTGGGGATGTTGCAACTAGTTTCAAGCTGTTATTTGTGGTGATGACGGATTCATAGAAGAGTAATTATATACTTGTAAACATTTGCATGCAAATAAATATAGTTTTTTTTTTCATGGAAATGTGGGATTTTCTCAAGTACACCACCCTCTGTTGACGAAAATTTTAATTATTTTTTTTTTTCTTTACCAAAAAAAAAAAAAAAAAAAAAAAAAAAGTCCCCCTTCACAAGAAAAATATTTGCACAAACCACAGTAACTTCTGCCAATTCTTTCAATTTTTATGAATTTTGTAAATGTTTATAATTCTTACGGGACACTCGGTAGTTAGGTCATGCTTATGTACAATATCTACTATAACATAAAATTGAAATGCACTCTAAGGCAAAAAAAAAAGACTTACCAAGAAGAAGTTATCGGAATAGGACGAAAATCGGTATATGTCATGTACATGAGTAAAAATGGCTTGTTGCTTGGTTGGCTTTCAACAGCACAAAGTCCATAATGCATATTCTGCGCTAAACTTTTTCTAAATACAAAATAAAAAGGTAGCGTCTGAATGGGTTCAACAATCTTCTAGGTTGGCATGGATGACAACCAAAGAGGATCCTACTATAAAATAAAATGACATCCCAGATTGATGACTCTTGGCTGGCGAGTGACATACAGGTTGGTATCCCGTCATTATTCGGTGTGTCTCCAGATACGTTTCTCCTGGTCAGCGGTGCTCAATTTAAAGCGAGGCTCATCACCGAATACAATTCTCACTCCAGTCAGTAGTAATCTAAATCGAATGCATCCTACAGACACCACTGCAAACTGGCTTATTGGTATGCAGAACTCAATGGTAATCGGTGCATGGGACGCTGGGAGCTCCGCTCGCTTTATCTGGGCCTCCTGTTAACAATTTTTGTGGTCACTGAAACAAAAGTTGCACGTAGGATCAATAATAAGATGAATCCAGAGCTCTCAGTGCCGCTCTGACGATTTATCGGTCCTCACGTTCTGCCATCTCTCTAGATTGACCGATTTTTTCTTGGCACTGTGTTCGGCCATGGTTTACTGATTTTTGCGAACATCGTCTAATAGTGGTATCGTGTCTATATAAATGTCGAGCGATTCGTTGATTAAAGAAACCATCTTCTTTGAACCCAAATACACGTTCTCTCTCAAATGTTATCTGCTCATACTGTTCGTGCACCTGTATGCGAGTCATAATTATTATCTATCTGAGTAAACAGAATGAAATTCTCAAAAAATTTATTTCCTGCAATCCAAATTTCTCCTCTTCCCAGCCAGTAGTGCATTCTATAAGCCGGTAGCGTGCCATGCTCATTCATTTGCTACCAAACTTTAAATTTTTCCATTTTTCGTCAATACCTATATTCATATGAATTACTCTTTCTTGGTGAGTACTTTTTTTTCCTGTCTTAAACAGTATATTGCTGCATATAGTAGTGTCTCTAGTATGGGGTTAACATTATTTAAATCGGTTTTTTTTTTTTTTTTTTTTTTTTTTTATGCTGGCTACATCTGAGCAATTACACTTTCTATGGATTGGCCGTCTTCCATTTGTTCGCACTCACATGGCACCCTCATCTGATATTCGACGTTTTGTAGCAATACACAATACTCAGATATCCTGCATATGGTCGACGTCGACTTTCAACAGCATTTAAAATAATACTTAAAAGAAGAACCTCATATATTTCAGCCCACGAAAACCCCGCAGATGCCAAGTGAGGGGAGATAGATTTGACACATATATGCAAAGGTGGGACAATCCTTTGGTCTCAAATTTACACGTGCGAAAGATCATGGGAGAAGCTTTAGAATATTAATTTACATTTATCCACTCTGTTTCCATAAAAGATATTTTGATACTTATAATAGCTTATAACTACTACATTTAAAAAAAAAAAAAAAAAAAAAAAAAAAAAAAAAATATCTTATAATTAAGAGTAATGTTATAACTTACAATTATGAATGAAAAATTTACCTTTTTTTCCTTTTTCATAGAATCAAAAATCAAAAATCACGTATATATTTGAGCAAATATTTATAAAAGTCACGTGTAAAATTAATGAGTCGTCGTATTCTATTTTAAATAATCTGTTTAAAGAAAAATGTTACATCATAAAAGACAATAAAAATACTTAACCAGTACACTAATTAAAAATGGTTTTTATGTACCTAAACATTTTTTATTGGCTTCATTTATTATTCATAGTTGATTATTTCTCTTTCTTTATACAATTAAATGAAAGATATTTGATATTAATTAAATATTTTATAAATCAACTAAGCTTAGTAAATTCATAATTATTACAAGACCTTTTAATTATATCAGAAATAATTATATATACCTTATTTACTTTCAGCTACAAATATTTTCTTTGTTATTTGCAAGGAGCAGTATTTAAAACACGAGGAACATAAATAATACACATGCAATGGAATTAAAATTAAAATCAATAACGAACGACTTCATTATGAAGTTACAGGATATTCTTCAATAAATGTAAAAAAGGAAATATTATTTAACCGAGTCTCAAAATTTCTTTGGAGTAATCGGATAAATTAATCTCATTTGTTGTCCCAAGTAATTAATATTTGTAATAATTAATTCAGAATCTTATATGCGTTTATTTGTTTGAGGTATTTAACATTCGGAGCAACAAATTTAAAATTCACAACTCTTAAAGTTGTGTATTGCATTGAGTATTGTATCTAAAATTTTTACATTTTATTCATTAAAGTGCAGTGAATAATGCTTAATGTAATGAAAAAAAAAATTATTAGGAAAAAGAAATCTTAAAAAAGAAATCAATCTCAAATTTTACATTTGTGTATAATTATTATGATATCGGATTAGTTTATAAAAAAGAAAAAAATACCGATTTCATTTCTAAATTTAATAATTAATGTACTTTAAATTTATTATTGTCATTTAAAAGTAAATATGATATAGGTTTTTGAAAGCTTTGTTTGTTTTGAGAAATATTTCTTTTTTTTTTTTTTTTTAATCATTAATTAATTGTCCTTAAAATTATGATTACTTAGATGTTATATGAAATTAATGCAAGATTCTTAACTTTTTAGTGCATAAAATTTTGCTCCACTCGCAATCGCAAAGTTACTTGTATTTACTAAGTGAAGAATACCATTAAAACTGAAAACAATATTATTTAAAAATATAGTATAACAAGGTTACTGGGCCTGAGGAGGAGTGACCTCCGTGAGCGGGGGCTTTCTACGAGGTCCTAGCCCGGATTTAAGCAAGTTTCGGAGAAAACCACGGAAAACACTGAACAGCTAGCCGAAAAGTATGACCTAGGATCGAACACGGCACCTCAAGTCTACCAGCTTTGAAGACAGAACCTCTCGGCCACTGGTTGATCCGAAATGGTCCAAGAGACGAGATTTGTAAAAGTACCATTTTTGAGTATAACAATTTTACGTGTCTTCGATAACTTTTTCCAGTGATTTACGACTTATTATTCTTAACATTGCACAATTTTTTGTGCTTCATTTACATCTTCTACTAAAAACTCAGACTAAATAGTGCCTTTACAGTGTAGCAATAGTTTACAACTCCAGCAACTGATTTCATTGTTTCTAGATTTATTTTTCTTAACAGTGTTGTATTTTATTTCATGAACATATAGTAACGAGAATTTATACAGATTAAATAGTGCAAGCGTCTACATATATTAAAATAATTATTTTTGGTGTAACGGATCCATGTGCCCGAAAACGTATTCCTGTGTATTCAATAGCGTAGTTGTTCATCTATATTTCACGATAAAAACTTAAGTAGATTAAATTGTGCAAGAGACAACAATTGTGAAAATAACAGATTTATGTAACATAACTGTATATATCTCTAACAACTAATTCCGCTGGTTTCAGATTTATTATTCTCAATATCGGTCACAAAATATTAGGTTGGCGGAAAAATTCTGACTTATTTTAAATAAAATACCTGAATCAATTTTAATAACGTTTATTTAAATTTAATAAGTAACATAATATCCATTATTAGCCTCCAATCGTTGCCATCTTTCAGGTATCTTCACAATCCTATAGCGTAGACGTTCTCCTCCTCTTATCTGAATTATTCACCAATTGACATGAAGATAACTTCGAGAGAAGTAAATTATTTTCGCATCAAATTATTTTGAAGTCATCGCAATAGATATTTATTCTATGGAGTTGAATATAGTGGACTATGGAATACAGTGGGTGACTAAGAACTTTCCATCCAAGCTCATTCAACTTTTGTTGTATAACCATTGCAGTGTGTGGCTTTGCATTATCTTGATGGATTGCAATTTCTTTTCTATTCGCTAATGCTGGCCGCTTTTTCTACACAGCTGAATTCAATTTATCAAGTTGATTGCAATAAGTGTTCGCATTGATTTTTTGTTCTTCTTTAAATAGCTCGTAGCATACTGAAACTTTTCCATCTCACTACAAACAGAGCATCACCTTCCATTGATGAAGGTCTGGTTTCAAATATTTATGGCAGATATTCCAGGTTTTCAGCAAACTTTTCCTTTTTATATTCTTGTAAAAGATCCATATTTCATCTTCCGTAATGAATTTGTCTAGAAATGGCTCCTCATTTTGTCTAACAAAGACAGATTTACAGATAATTCTAAATCCTTGATAGTAGTATCAAGTTAATCGGATCGAATCCTAGATCCGATAATTTTTTTTTTTTTCAGTCAAATTGGGCGGAATCCAAATCTTCAAGACATATCTAAGATGTTTGGGTTGTTCCTCAGAAGGCGAATGGTAGATGCTGATATCCTTTGCAATTGCTCGAGTTGTTAGATGTGAATTACTCCCAAACAAGGACCACAAAATGACGACCTTGGATGGCCTCCCAAATCGACGATCTTCGTTGAGACTGAAATCTTCGGAATGAAATTTGACAAACCATCTTTGACAAGTCTGAACATTTACAACCTCACTTCCCAACTTGTTACATATTTTTTTACAAGTAACGTTTTTTCCTTTCTGGTACCCATACCAAATGCAATGTCTTAAATGAATTTTATCTACTGCCATCTTATTCACTCTGTACTTCGCAACCTACTGATGAAGGGTACTTAAATTAGTCCTCTTATACAGCACGAGAGGTACAGTCGGCAGTAAAATTATTGAAGCATACATCCACACTTTTTATATATTTATTTTTAGTTTGTTCGCTAATTTTTATCACCAACTTACTTTTTTATAAACAGCATAAGACTAATTTCATGACTCGACAAATATTTACTTAAAATAGTATTAGGTGTCCACCTTTTAAGTAGGAATTATTTCTAGGGATTCAATAATTTTGCAGCCGACTGTATGTTAAATAATAGTGCCGACATGGCGCATTCCACCTGATTCTCTTTACCTGGCAGGTAAAATTACCTACAGGTAATAAAACACAACAGAATTTCTCCGCTAACCCAATACATACTGTGAATAAGTTTACGTATTTTAAAATTTTCCTGTTTTAAACAAGGCTGCAAATTCGGCAATTTTTAACTGACAAAATGCATAATAATTAATTTATAAAAACCTTATTTGTAATTAAAATGTAATTATACGATGTAAACGTTATCATATTTGTAATTATTTAGCTATCTTAAATTCGTAACTCTTATTTAAATCAAAAACAAGTTGAAGCAGACTAAAATTTAAATATTTTCTTGATTTTTTTTTTTTTTTTTTTTCGTGTATGTGAATAGAAGTCATCAAACCTTATTCACGTTTTTTAATAAAAATAATAAGCAAATCTAGCAGGAATATTTCATTATTAAAGTCGTTTCACCTTTTTAAATTCTTAAATTTTTTTAAATAAAATTTAATTCATTTAAAACATATTTATTTATTAATATTGATATTCGGATAAAATGATATTTTAGTGCATTTTAGGGAGACGATATTAATGTAAGAGAGTGACTTCGTGACAACATTGTATGAGCTTTGCAAATTTTGCGTCTACATTAATTTCAAACTAAACTACATTTTTGTTGGCATTGTACGCTTTTTATTCTTATATATATGTATGTAAGATCTTGGCTGGAGTCTAGGGGTAGGGTCAATGAGTAGATTTTGTTTATAGACAACACTTTATTTGAAGACATTCGAAAACATAAATTACACAAAAAAAAAAAAAAAAAAAAAAAAAAAAAAAAAAAAAAGACACATACGAATTATTATAACAGCTGCTTTTCACTAGTAACCATTTGCTGATTCCTTTGGTTTAGCAAGAAGCTCACAACATTAACTGATTATCACAAAGCAGCATTTAAGCACCTACTCGTACTATAATATATTACAGAACTAGGGTATAAGCCTCCCAGGGCTCTACCCAATTAATCTGAGCGTTTAATGCTCTAAATATGGTGTAACGACCGGATCAGCCTACGCGCTGTTGGTCTGACCAGCTGACCACTGTAGCCAGATACCAACTAACTTTTCTGCTTGTCACCTCATTCGTTGGTTACATCAGAGACAGCGCCATCTGTGGACTATGCGAGGAATTACTTTACACACACACACACACACACACACACACACACATATATATAAATCCAGTATATAGAAATATTAACCGAAAAATTCTGAATGGAATATCTGATTTCAATATTTGCATGAACTTACTTTATTTTATGATAGACAATTTAATACATAGGTAATCATTATTTTAATTCATAATTTCAAACATGTCTAGCTACGTGGGCGACGTTTTTTTTTTTTTTTTTTTTTTCGTGAATTCTTTTATAAATTCAAATTTATTCATAGTTAAATAGTTACTGAGTTTCTATATTTGAAGCCTACCTTCACAGCATATTCACATCCATAAGCTTTTTCACATCTATAAAATATTAGAAGTGTGCTTTATCTAAGCTCTATAAGAAGTCGAAAGTATCCAGGTAGGCTCACGCACGTCTGTGATATCTCCGAATGTAGATCTCTTTTCGACATGCAGTACGTATTTTATGTATACTAGAGGTATGCATCAGAGTTATCAGTATTCCTATTATGTATGTCTTATAAAACATCAAAACATAGGTATATTTTAAATATTCTGGTATTTCTTATAAACGTTCTTTAAGCAAGAAAATTACAAATCTCATAGGACGTATGTTAAAGTATTGGTAAAACACTGTGCTGCATGAAAATCGGCCCCAACACCATTTTTGTAAATTCTTATGTAAAATGACCTCCTGAATCCGAATATGACGCCCATTTTGCCCAATAACTCACTGTTTTTGGTCCCCCTATTTTAAACATTTTTCGATAATTTTATGGCTATAAATTTGATTTGTACTGGGCAAAGGGATTATTTTAACTGTTAAATATCTTCTGAGGAGATACAGAGTTGGAAAATTCTAAAATATGAACAATAGCAACAAGGTGAAAATTTAGGGAAAGGTGTGCCACTGAAATTATATATTATGTGTATTATATTTTATTAAGAAATTATTACCATTACTTATTATAGATTATATATACATATATATATTTAATTTTAAGCATCAAAATAATTCTATTAGATTCTCCAAATCAAATTTATGAAAACAAAATTACCGAAAAGTGATACAAATTGGGGGGAGGGAATGCGTCCCGAGAAAACGGTGGGTGATTGGGGAAAATGGGGGTCATATTTGGGTTCAGGAAATCATTTTACATAAGAATCAGCAAGAAAGATATTAGGGCTCGAATTTTTTATTTGTATTCTTATTCTTATTTTTATTCTTATTTTTCTTCTTCTTCTTTTTTTTTTTTTTTTTTTTTTTCTTCTTCTTATTTTTTTTTTTCAACGCAGCGTTATTGGTATTTTAAGATCAGAGCATAGAATCTTATAATTTTTAAACTACTTTAAATGGATACTCAAGTTTCTTAAGTTAAGAACTAAGAGTTTAATTTTTCTTTTAATTTATTCTTTACATGTATATATATATATATATATATATATATATATATATATATTTCTAAATTAAATAAAATCTCAATAAATTTTGTCCAAGCTGTATTTAAAAATTACACTAACATTTTTATTCTTTAAGTTTAATAGTATTGGAATTTTTGCGTTGCAATTTTTAGATCTTTCTCCCAAAGTACCTACTATTTTAAAAAAGTATTTTCAGTGAGTTACTTGGTTTATTTATTAGATGAAAATGAAGATGTTAAATTTTAACCTTTCTTTCTCTCCCCCTTTCCCGTTTCCCCAAATGTTTAGTATTTAATTTTGTGGGAGCAGGAAAACTTTATTCATTCAATACAGTTTTCACAGCCATTTTTTTTTCTGGTAATGAGCATTTAAAAATGCTTTTATAAATTCAATTCGGTAGTGTGAAACGTTGAAAAATCCAAAATAAATGAGCATTTTATCTGTGTAGTATTTATTAGTAACATTTTTTATAATTTATCACAAAAATTATTCAACTAAATAATGCAAATATTATTCATGTCTTTATCTTTATCCATGATAATTATGGAAATAACTTTCTTATTTAATTTTATTATGCATTTCAATCGCACTATTTATGAATTATTTTCTAGTTCTCACTTTTTCATATGAAGCTCTTAATTAAATTAAAAACTATGGTAGATACCACACCAACATTGAAAGTTTAATGCAAGCGGAATGAAGGTTAATAAAATTCTAACAGGTTAAGAAAGTTATAAACTTTCTTTTTGTTGCCCCCAAAATTGAAATACTCCTGCATACATACATTAGAAAGAAAAAAAAAAACATTTGGATTACGCCTGTCGGCAAAAAAAAAAAAAAATATATATATATATAAATATAAGTAAAAAATAAGTATTTTTTGCTTTCCACAAAAGTATTGGGTAAACTGTATGAGTTTGACATTTACGATTTCAAATGTGTCATCGGCAATGCTCCATCACGTACCGTTTTTAAAAAAGGCAATATATACAAAAAATAGAACATGTAGTAAAAATGAAAAACAGTATATTTGTTGAAAGTGTTATAAAGCAATAAAAACATGAAAAATGAAATATTTTCATAACTTTTTTCAGAAATAAATGAAGTTTGTGTCACGAAAAAGTCATTTCGTTGGCATTTGTCTTTTCAGACCGTGCATGTGTGAACTGAGGTCATAGACCATCAGAGAAGGGTACACAAATTTTTCAGAAAAGTCTGAAGATAGTTTTCGATCGGGTGAAAGGAAATAAACAAATTTTGAATAGTAAATTGATGCTCTGGCAAAAGAAAAATATTTTATTTTTAAAGAGACGTCACCCACACCTAAGAAAAAAAAATCATATTGGAACAATTTAATTGTCATAATCTGGCTAAGTACTTTTTAATTTGTCACAAATAATCATAGATTTTACTGACAGGATTTTTATGCCGATTAGTCTTGTAAAGCAAAGTTTAAATTTTGCACATTTTACAAGACGTTCATAAATTTAGAGTATGGTTAAGTAACAAAGGTTCTCTTATATAAGTAAAATGTGATCTCTAGAGGATTACAACAGTCCAATTGTAATAATCTTCGAGAAAAAGAATTTCACCGAAATTCCATTTGTGTAATGAGTAAATCTTTATAATGAAAAAAGTTTTGATTTAACATATTTCCTAAATGTAGAACTCCAGGTTTTCTTCAATTTCCCAAAAGTGGCTACAATTATCGTACTGAAATAGATTAAAACAATGGGGTCCTTACCAAGTTATATTTTATTCTATTTTAAAAAAAATAATCTGACAGAATCCTACGTCATATTAACTTTCAAAATGACAAGAATAAACTTCAAGTGCAATTATAAAAAAATCAGTACTTTTTCATTTATTTTTATTATATATATATATAATACATTTTATCACAATAAACATACACAAATATAGAATATAATATTGATTTTTTTTTTTTTTTTCAAAATTTTATAAAAGTAATTTATTTTCCTTCTTGAATACATTACTCATTATTCACTGCTTTTTAATTAATAATCTTTAATAACAATAAATACATATTCAATGTAATAATTAAATTTAAGATTCTTCTTAACTGATCAGTTTGTGCGTTAATTCATTGCTTCCAAATCCAAAGTACTTGAAACAAATGAATACGCATAAGATTCCGAATTAATTATTACAAATATTAATTACTTCTGACAACAAATAAGATTTATTTAATTTATTCAGTTACTCCAGAGGAATTTTGTCATTCGGTTGAATAACATTTCATTTTTTGTTTATGAGAGAATATTCTTACTTCATGATGAAGTCGTTTGTTATTCACTTTAATTTTAATTTAATTCCATTGTATATGTTTATTTTCTACGTTTTGTAAAGAATGCTACGTTCAAATAACAATATATATATATATATATATTTGTGGCTGAAAGCTGATGAGAGATATTAAAAATTAACTTTCCTATAATAAAACCTATTTCGTTTATTATAAATTTATTAAGGCTCAGTTAATTTATTAAATATTTAATTAATATCAAATATTTTCTATTTAATTGTGCGAATGAAAAATATTGAAATATGCATAAGAAATAAATTTATATGAGAAACGAAGTGTAGATGTTAAATAATGTATCTTAATTAGCGAAGAATTTTTACTATCTGTTATTACTATATAACATTTTCCTTTTAAAGAAGAAAGTATCACATCATACATAAATTTATTATATTTGCACATCTCTTTTTTATGAGTGTTTGCTCAGTTCATACAGGATTCTTTAAGCTCTATTATACTGAAAAGGAAAAAATAAATAATTGTTTTATTCCAAATGGGTAATTTAATTATCAATCCAAGTTAAAAGTAAGTTTGTGTTTATTGAATAAATATATAAATTTTTTTATTCAGTTTTCTACATTTATATTTTTTCCCTTTTAGAAAGACAGATAATTCAACGCTTTACAATGGAGGAGGAGATTGTAATATCTACAATGCTCTAAAAATGTATGTCGGTATGGTTTTAATCGAAGCATATTTAATAATGGAAGGACAGACTAATCCATGTCATAAACGTTTTCATAGTTTAATAGAAAGTATTAAATACACCGATGAATAAAAACATTAAGAGAAAACGTCAGATAAAACAAATCAGTTTGGTGTTTATCTCAAAAATTTCTAGGTTTTAACCTTAACAAATAACTTCTTTCGGAAATTTGCATTCAAGATTGCCTTTATTCTCCCATATTAAATAACTTCTTTAAAATTTTATTCTTAAAATAATTTAACAACAAACATAGATCTAAAGGAATTACAAAAAACTACCCAGTAAAGGAAAATCTTATGCCGTAAATCGAAAAAAAATTTTTTTTTTCAAAGTACAATAGAGAAAATTAAAAAGAAATGTTATACATAAGTACAAATTGACGTGTTACATATTTACTTTGTGAAAAGTATGCCTAATGAAAAAAAAAAAAAAAAAAAAATTAGCAGGTGTCACAAAAGACTTGATACAATTCAAAGAGCCATGTGTTGTACAAATAATAATAATAATAATAATAATAATAATAATAATAAAAAGAGTATTGCTTACAAAATCTTTAGTTCATTCCATTATCATTAGAAAATCTTATTTATATAGTCTTTAATAAGGGTGATCAGACGTCTTTGAATTTAGAGTACAATCCTCAAAAACTACCTTCCTCTCCAAAAAAATAAGACTCAATTTGGAACGCTAGTTATAAAATTATTAATGTTTTATTATAATAATTTATTCTGTGTTTAATAAATGAGCTGAAATAAATTCTTTCTGGAACTTCATACGCAAAAATTACTAAAATTTTGCAGTTTAAGGTGATTTGAGATTCGGTACACCGCGATATTTGTCCTTAAATTCAATTAAACAAATCCGGCTGTCATAATTTAACTGTCCATTATTTTCGAATTTTCGAAGGGTTCTCTTAATGCTCTTTCTTAATGCTCTATCTGGATGATAGATATGTCAACCTCTCTCACCTTTCCAGTAATTTTATTCGCAGATTACCTCTCAACTTTTTGCTTCCCGTACATTGTGTGCGCCAACTGGGTAAGAACACCTCAAAATCCACAATCCTTTTTTTTTTTTTTTTTTTTTTTTTTTTTTTGAGTCTTTTTTTAACACGAAAGGTATTTTTATTTTCAGTTAACCATTGCAATTTTTTTTAAAATAATGGATACTGGCGAAGTCCGGCCAGAACATTATTTTATCGTGTAGTCATTCCTCAATGTATAAGTCGGAATTCATCGCTTGTCTCAAAACTTTTGTGACATCTGCTAGAGGTGGAAAATTTTCCCAATATGTCAACACAGACCTGAAAAATCCGCATGTCATTCACCACGTAAACAAAAAAAAAAAAAAAAAAAAAGAAAGAAAGAAAGAAAGAAAAGAAAAAGAAACGTGAAGTAGCATTTTAAATAACTCGCCACTCATGAGCTTTATTAGCGTGAAATTCGATATGAGTAGATATGTCTAACAACAAACAACCAGGACGTTTTAAAGTTAATTCATGTAAAATTAGGTTATATTCAAAGAAAAATAAAGAAAATAAGTTATTATAATTTATTTTCAGTTATTTGTGGAGTAACAGACCAGAAAACTAAAAAAGAAATGAGTTATGCGCTTAAGGCACGCCAATAAACTGAATAGACCAAAAAGGATCGAGAATTTCTAGTCTACACATTTCTAGGGGGTGAAACAGTATTCTGTATTTAAAATATTTAAAAATCATTACGTCTCGTAGTTAAATTAAATTTTAATCACGTTAAAAACTGAGACAGATAATATACACTAAAAATATACATTTTAAAATATTAAAAACACAAAAACATAAATTTAAACGTTTTGAGCCTTTTACAGGCTCCTCATCAGTAAAAAACATCAAGTGTACTATTTTTGAAATTTGTTTTATGTTCCTTAATTCGAGTATGAAGATAACGGCCAGTTTGACCAATGTAAACTGAACTACAAGATTTACAAGGTATATTATAAATAACACCTGTACGGGAAAAAGGGGGGAATTTATCTGTTTCCTATAAACCTCAATTTCTAATTCGTAATTTCCTTTCTAATTCTAAAACTGTTATCCCCCCTTTTTCCCGTACAGGTATTTTTTATAATATCCCTTGTAAATCTTGTAGTTCAGTTTACATTGGTCAAACTGGCGGTTCTCTTCATACTCGAATTAAGGAACATAAAAAAAATTTCAAAAACCGTGATATACGTTCAAAAATAGTACAGCATGCCATAGAAACTGACCATTAACCTGATTTTAACAGTACTAAAATAATCATGTCTAATTGTTTGAATTATCACTCAAGAATTTTCCTGGAGGACTGGTACACAAATCAACATTTTTCGCCACTTAATGAGGCATGCGCAGTTCCTGATGAATGCGTTGTACTCACATAATGAAAGTCAGTTGTTCATCTCATCATTTACACTTGATGTTTTTTACTGATGAGGAGCCTGTAAAAGGCTCGAAACGTTTAAATTTATGTTTTTTGTGTTTTTAATATTTTAAAATGTATATTTTTAGTGTATATTATCTGTCTCAGTTTTTAACGTGATAAAAATTTAGTATTCTGTATATTCTGAATATTTTGTATTGCAAGAAATTCTCGCTTCAATTTCTAGAATTGGGTCATAAACCAAAATTATAGTTGCTGAAACCCGCCTCTTGTATTCACATTTATTTGTATCCACAGATTTTTAAATAACTTTGCCCTTGATAATATAGACAAACGCTCTAGAATTCTAATAGAGGTTTCTAGAAATCGCTTTCAATGGGGACTAGAATTTATAAGGATGACATAGGACAATTTTTTCTAGAGCCACAATTTAGACCTAGATATCAGTTACAGAATTTTTTCTCTGTGTAAATGAGAAGAAAGGGTTGTAAAATAAAGAAAGTCTACAAACTTATACCACAATTACTTTAAAAACTACAATAAAAAATTTAAAGTGCATTAATAATATCTGCAAATGGTTATTCACTGCTTTACAATTACTAAATTCTAATAGCTATAAATGTGGTACTCAGCATAACATATAACTTTAACATGCTTTTTTAATTCAGTTATTTATGCATTTTTAATTCATTGCTTCTAATATTTGAATCTTAAATACTTCAAACAAATAAACACACACAAGGTTCTGATTTAATTATTACAAATATTAATTACTTCGGCCAACCATTAAGATTCAATTTATTTATCCAATTACTTCAGAAATATTTCATGACACGGTTGAATAATACTTCATTTTTTATGTATCGTAACGTCATAATAAAGTCGTTCGTTAGTGATTTGAATTTTACTATAATTTCATTATTTGCTTTATTTATATTCTTCATGTTCCGAATACTGCTCCGTGCAAATAACAAAGAACATATTTGTGGCTAAACGTCACTAAGCTATACATGACTATTCATTTTATAATTATAAGCTCCAGCAATAATTACGAATTTACAAAGCTTAGTTAAATTATATAATAATTAATTAATATCAAATATCTTCAATTTAATTTGTCAGGTATAGCAAAGTGCTACAATTAAAACTCGCACTTTGCGGGTAAAACGTGAATCTGCTGTTTTAGGATTCGATTTGAGTAATGGAGTTAGTTCCGATCCTAAGCTAAAATTGTAAATTGAAATACTCTAATATTTTGGAAACTGAATAGTATAAAAAGAGAAAGAAGATTGCTTTTGAGAGTCAGTTGGAGAGGGGTTAAAGTTAGTTGGAAGGAAGATTGTTTTGGAGTGTTAGGAGCGGATATAGTTGGATAAGTCGAGTAGATAGCAGTGTCAGGGAATCCTCCTTCTAATCGAAAGCTTACTTGACCTCGTGAGTTAATGAATGTGATTAAAAGTGGTTGGGATCATTTGTGAGTAATTAAGTAAAGTAACGGGGGTTATTTATTAATATCAAAGTATTTAAGAGGACTGCCCATTTTAAGTCGTAAGTTACTAGATGTTATTATAGTCCAGCGTCCCCCTTCTTATTTAAGCTCAATTGAAGCTCAATTTATGTTATATATTTGGACTCTGTCATTTCTTCATAAATTAAGTATTTCATTTACAGCTCCAAGTCAATCTAAAGTTAAATAAGTAAGTTGACAGCATTCAACCTTCAGTCAAGTCAAAGTTAAATAGAGGATGGAGAAGTTACGTTCTCCACATTGGCGCCCAAATTTGCTCGAAACCCCCCCCCCCCCCCCCCGAGCAAGTCTTTTTTGACGGCACTAATAGTGTGCTGCAATTTTTTGAGCAGCTAGAATATTTTTTCAATTTTCATAAAATCAATGTTAAAAACCACTACTCTTGGCTAGCCTATTCCCTAGAAGGAGAACCGAGACAGTGGCATAGATTAATCGCCTGCCATTCGCTTGGCCCAAATCCAACCTATGACGAGTTAAAAAGTCGGGTCATCGAACTCTTTGCCACTCCGTATGATAAACTAAGATTACAACATGACCACTCCCTCTCCCGTCACGAACGTCAGTGGGAAGCAGTAATAAACCCGGTGGAAAAACCACAAGAAATTATTAAGTCACAGGAAGCAAGCTCCTATAATTTAAATCAACCTAAAACTGGCGATGAAGTCGTTATTTCTAGTGACAAACGTCAAATAAAAGTGAATGAAAACGAGCAAACTACACCCTTAACGAGCACTACAGAAAAGTCCACGTCTGTTATCCAGCCCTTAGCTACGGATAAGATATCCGAAAAATTACCTAATATTGCGACAGAGGTTGGAACGGAAGATCCATTTAAAATGACTGTGGCTGCGGAAACCGTTAAACTAAGCGAAAATGGAAAATCATTACATGATGAGGATAATTCTGGTAACTCGCCTTTAGATAACAGTTTTAAAGTTATACAGCCGACACAGGCAATTATTTCTAATGCGAATGTGAACGTAAAGTTTCAAAATGACCCGCCGATTAAACCAACGGAAAATGCAAGTATTTTAAAGTCGGCAATTTCAAACATCTATTTAACCTCCTGCGAAGTTTCCAGAAACTCTAGCAGCCCTGAATTTAAAAGCATGGAGCGAACGCAGTCCTCTGTGATAACTATGGGCAGTTATAAGGTGACGGGCCCGAAACCCCCTCACCGCAAGAACCAGATTCAGAGTTTAAAACCTCCTCCGAACAGTGAAAAGGCTCTGGGTGTGAAACCCCCTCCTGAGAGTGACCAGGCACCATGTTCGAACCCTCCTCAGGACACCAGCGATCCTGCAACGTCTCACCTAAATCTGCAAGCCACCAACGCTGCAACTCTACAGGCCAGAATGACCTGCATCTCTTATTTTGCTGCTATAAAGGACTCAATTTGTCAGGTCGTATCGTTCAGTATTTTAGTTTTTCTCAAGTATTGGTTTATCAGTACTGTACTAAAATTTTCGACATGTAGAACTTTCTTCTGGACTTTCAATCATTATCTCAAAGAGATGAACCTTTTAAAATATCAAAAATCTAAATTTAAACTTGAAGCATGAACTTTCAGTTTCGGGAAATTCATGTACTGTTTACATGTCATAAATTTTTTTCTGTATATAATATATGCATGTATGTACGTTAATGTTTTTTATTTCCTAGCCAACACCAGCAGTTTTTGGTTAAAAAAAAAAAAAAAAAAACCTTGTTGAACTTTTGTATAAACTTTTCCCCCCTCTTTAGTTTTTGAATGATCTATATGTATGTAATTAAATGCCTTCTGTTTTAGCCATCACCTGCAGCGATTCGTAAGATAAATTTTCTTACCTTTTGTATATAAATTTTCTCTCTAAGTTTTTACATGATGAATATGTATATACGCTACTACTTTTCTATTTTCTAGCCAACAACGGAGTCTTGAAAACTTTTTGAATAACTTTCTATATATATATATTCATTATATATATTTTTCTAAATGTTGTAAATTGTATAAAATAAACATTTATAAGTGTATAACCATTTTTCTCTATAGTTTTGTAAATGTAATGTAAAATGCATGTACGTAAATATTTTTTATTTCTCAGCGATCAACTGCAGTTGTGAACATTTTGTATCCTTAAATCTGTTTTCTAAATGTTGTATAAAGTGTATAAAATGAATTTTCTTATTGTAACTTTTGTATTTTTCACTAAAAGTCAATGTATGTATATATGCGTTTGGGGTTAAAAGAATTCTTTTTTAAAGCTTTTTTTGCATGTAAATTTCGCGTTTAACGATTAACCTTATTAATCCACTAACATTTTGTTTTTCCCTTATGCAAATAGCAATAGCTAAAATAGGGCTTATGTATAAAATTATGTCATTTACCTATATAAAAGTATAGTGTACCTTTTCATTTATACGTTCAAAAGACTTTTGTATTTTAGAAGTTCTCTGATTCAAACTCTCCATCCAGTCGTTGGTCTGAAAATCTACGCTGATTTTACTTTTGATGCTAAAGGAGGTGATTTTTGGACGCTTGCCAACGGATCCCTTTCAAGATTCATATGAGAATGGTCAACTGAATTTTTTTCTGTTTTTTTTGCGGATGCAGTTTCAAGTATTTTTCCTAACCGAGGATACTGGACCTAGACTGGTCTGCAGTGGCTCTCAACAGTTCAAGTTTTTGCCAATAAAGACTTTCTTTTTTTTTTATCATTTTTGCACAATTTAAATTTGAATAATTACTGATCGCATTTTTTGTTTAAGGCGATCCTCCTGTACTGAAAAATTTTTTAATTAAACTTTTCCTTTCCATTTAAGGAAAGTTGTGCCTGTATTTCCCCGCTGTAATTACGCTGGACTATATATATCTTTATTTGCCTAAATTGAGTACAAACGGTTTTCTGGAATAAAGCGTCTTACATTGAGCATAAGAAACATTTTTTTAAAAGCTATTTAAGCTACTTAAAATTATATGTAAGTGTCCAGTTTTTTGGCCATGCACTCTTAAATTTTTTTTTTCCCCTATTAGTTTTTCAAAACAATATACTTCTTGTTGGGCACTCTAGTTAAATTTAAGTTTTCCCCCTCTTTTTTTTTCTTTTTCGAAAATATTATATAGTTAAATTTTAAACAGTAAGTCACTGTAGCTAACTTTTCTTTGCATAGTATTGCAATAATTTAAAATTTGCACGGGTAAAAACCCGTTGGGGGATTTTTTCCGCGAAATTTTTTTTTCGGGGGAGGAACTGTCAGGTATAGCAAAGTGCTACAATTAAAACTCGCACTTTGCGGGTAAAACGTGAATCTGCTGTTTTAGGATTCGATTTGAGTAATGGAGTTAGTTCCGATCCTAAGCTAAAATTGTAAATTGAAATACGCTAATATTTTGGAAACTGAATAGTATAAAAAGAGAAAGAAGATTGCTTTTGAGAGTCAGTTGGAGAGGGGTTAAAGTTAGTTGGAAGGAAGATTGTTTTGGAGTGTTAGGAGCGGATATAGTTGGATAAGTCGAGTAGATAGCAGTGTCAGGGAATCCTCCTGCTAATCGAAAGCTTACTTGACCTCGTGAGTTAATGAAAGTGATTAAAAGTGGTTGGGATCATTTGTGAGTAATTAAGTAAAGTAACGGGGGTTATTTATTAATATCAAAGTATTTAAGAGGACTGCCCATTTTAAGTCGTAAGTTACTAGATGTTATTATAGTCCAGCGTCCCCCTTCTTATTTAAGCTCAATTAAAGCTCAATTTATGTTATATATTTGGACTCTGTCATTTCTTCATAAATTAAGTATTTCATTTACAGCTCCAAGTCAATCTAAAGTTAAATAAGTAAGTTGACAACATTCAACCTTCAGTCAAGTCAAAGTTAAATGAGTATGGAGAAATCCCGTTCTCCACAAATTGTGTAAATAAAGAAAAATAATACATTAAGCACGATGAATGAAGTTATTAGAAAATGTTTACAAATAAATATATCTTTAATTAGCGATTGTAGTTAAGCATTTTTTTATTGTCTGTTATGATGTAACATTTTTCTGTTCACATGTTATGTAAGAAAGAAATGTATCACAGCATACAGGGACTTATTATTAGAAAGCGTAACTTTTATATGTATTTGCTTAAATATATAAGAGATATTCCGTGATTTATTATAAGAAAAAAGAAGAAAAATTAAACTTTCCATTCTGAATTATAAGATCAATCAATAGACCTTGTTACTTACCATTTTTTTTTTCTTTTTTTTTTTTTAATACAGCTTTTTACAATTATCAAAATATATTTTTTTTCTGGAAATGGAATAGATAAAGTTAAAGTAGTCCTAAAACTTCCTCTACAATCAACCATACACGTAAATTCGGGGCCAAACGCGTGTCCCAACTTTACCTGTGCCATTCTCCTCCTCGTAAACCATTGGATTGTTTCTACCTATCTAGATGTATGGATGGTTGGGTTTTACGTTGCACTAGTGCTGCGCAGATGGGCAATTGGTGACGGTCTGGGACACACCCCTAGAGGTGGTCCGGAGACATGCCATCACAATTTTGATCCTCCACGGAAGGGATGGCTCTCCCGATTTGGTGACCCCCCAGAGGTATAATTTTTGATGGGAACATGGAGGACATTGCTGCCACGACAGATTTTACGTGCACCAGCCACCATTAGTGTACACGACGGACTTTGGCCAGCTCGAGTACCGAACCCGCAATCTTCCAATTACGAGGTCGGCGCTCTACCGACTGGGCTACCGCGGCCCTCTACCTATCTAGACTAGGCAATGTACAACGGATTTTGTCTCCAAATTTTCTCCTCCTCTTTTGATAACTGAGAGGTTTTCCATCACGATGTGAACGCGAACAAAAGGAATTGGGTCTGTCTATGATAAAAAGTGGAATGGATCCGATATTCAGCATATAAGAAGCGAATAGATAAAAATAATGTTAATGCGTTCTTAAGACGCTGCTATAGGCAGCAATATATTTTGATTATATGTTATTGCTTATATTGTACATAAATATAGCGTCATTAAATAAGTTATTATTTTATATTGTTACTTTAATTCTATTAATTAACATACATATTACACATTTTTCATGAGAAGAATGATTTTTTTTTTTTTTTTGCTAGAACAGATGTGATCAAGCATTCTAATCTGAGTCCTTTCACGCAGCATGCTAGCGCTGTACCAAACCAGCTAACTTGTTCGATATTCATTGCCTGACATTATGCTATCAAAAACTGAAAAAAAGAAAAAGAAAAAATAAGTACAATTTTATATTACAGAAAATTCCTGGCGGAAAATATCCGTATATGTTACTGGATAAAGCTGTAGACAGAAAGTTTTCGTAACCAATCAATACAGAATATATTCGTACAAACAGAATTTTTCCATAGTGCTCACTGTAAAAAATTACTCACATTAAATAAAATTCTTCCACTGAACCACACAAGATCGAACCACAGCCCTCCGTACACTAAACAAAGACATTACCGCGAAGCCAAAGAATCACGTTTCACATTATTACTTATCACTTCCCAATCCTACTGTGATACGAAGTTTTCCATATATAAAACACAAAAATAATACACCCGCCAGATAAAATCTATAACAACGGTTACAGATGTCATCAGGTTACAGAAAAAATGTGTATTTTGACAGACTGATATGTAGTATATATTAAATTTTTGTAGTTTTAGAAAACATAAATTTTCTTTAAGAAAGTTACAGAAAGTTTCTGTTTTTTAACAGATTTTTTTTTTCAGTGAACGGCATGTTGGGAATGGAATCGGCGCTTGCGCCGCACCACCAACCGACCCAGGCTCTCTGTGTAGCCCATGCGGTCCAAAAGTTAATATTGTCCCCGAAGGAGGAGTCTCCGCCGCCACGACAGCTGAAACCCACCCCGCAACAGCAAGTACCAGCCCAGATATGGATAGCCTAGACTCCCAAAGCTTGCGTCAACCCTTCGGACCGACCTACGTTGTCAACAGTGGGCCCGTCTGCTCCGCTTCCCGGCTGTTCCACGGTTTGACAGCCAGAAGGGCCAGTTTACCTTCTGAGGACGATGCTCGACCGTCCACTAGGCTGTGCTCCCAACGGCGCTCGACTACATTAGTCGGACTCACCGACTAAGCAGGACGCACACGCTTCTCCTTTAAATAGGCTGGCCTCCACTGCTACGGGACAGGCCCTACTCAGGACCCCAGAACATGCCCGAGAAGCTCAGGGAAGCCTCACCCTCATGGGCACCAAGCACCAGGAAGCTCAGACCATGTCTTTGACGCCACAACACACGCTCATGCGCCACTCGCTAACAATTCTGACAGCGGAACTCACCATTGACAGCAGGATTGTGCTGATTGGTATCAGCTAGGGAAAAATCTTCTGGCGGGGAGGCAAAAACCCTATTACTTACGACGTCCGCTGGTTTGCATCTTCGACCGCTGTTGCGGGATGCATCTACACCAGCAGAGCGTACAAAACTTAGGTTGACGAAGGATATACCTTCGGTTCAACCATGTAGGAGCAAGCTCCTTCTGCTGTTGATTTTGCGTTCGAATCCGCCTGGATGACCCTCTTGGGATGCTTTGGGTGGCGCACTTTCTACCTCCTCGATTTGGAACGCTCAGCTGAACCTCCTCGATTCGATACTTTCCACCCTTGGCGCGCAACTGCGCTAGAGTAGCACCACAATCACCATGCTGCACCCACACCATTACGCTCATGCCAGGAGACCTTTCCAGCACCTGCAGCATGGCTGAGTGAATCAACCCAGTAGGAGCTCTCTGTTAGGAGCAAGCTCGCCAGCCCAGTCATGGGACACTCTCTGAGGATGGGACAATCGTCCACATCAGTAGATGTATCAACTCAGAGAGGCCCACTTCCCAGACTGGGTCACCTTAGCGATGAACTACTAGGCGAAAGGGGAGCAGGATAAGCGATCTGGCCAGTCCAGCGCAACCGCTGTCCCTCTGAAAGTCATCCTGCAATTGCTTATCAATTGCTCTCGTCCACGCAGTCTGGCTGACGAGTGTAGGAGCACTGCCTGAGGGGTCAGCGCATCCCACTTGGGCCAAGAGCAGTACGAAGGTTCACCGATAGAACATCTTAGCTCCTCCGTCTGCCTACTTGGCGTAAGAGCACACTAGACTACACTTTCTATCCAGGCGCTCTTGAACTTTACACACAGATTAACAAACCAAGAGCGGTAAGAGGGCCCATAGATAGAACATCTTGGTCCCTCCCCTCCTACCACCTGCATGGTAAAGAGCACACTAGACTTCACTTTTAGTCTAGGCGCTCTAGAACTTCACACACAGTGATGCCAAGAGCAAATAGAGGTCCACCGATAGAACATCTTAGTTCCTCTACTTACCTGCTTGGCGTAAGAGCACACCAGACTACACTTTTCATCCGGGCGCTCTTGAACTTCACACAGATTGTTACTCATTTAGCACCACCCAGGGGGTACGTGTGAGTTAAGGATCTCACGGACGCGAGTAACACTGCCCCCCACGGCATGTTGGGAATAACAGTGAAGTATAAATCGGTTTAATTCATTTCATAGAGTATTGGTCTATTAATAACCCAGTTTAGAATACCAGCATCTCTAATTAAAAATGAAAAATTATGAACTTTAATCCTCATAAAAAACAAAAATGTTGAAATCTACTCTCTCTTTTTCTCACATATTAACTAGCAATCAACAAGTGAAAAAATATATGCAAATAACAAAAACCATTTTTAAAAATCTCCGCTGACTGGGATCGAACGCAGGACCTTTAGGTTCGTAGCGCGGAGCCTTACCTCAACGCCACATCGTTCACGTACGGAAAGTATTTTTTTACAATATATTTTTTTTTGCTCCCAGAGCAGTTACAAACAAACATACATATATACAAGTATGCATACAAACATACATACAAACATACATACATACAGGTGAAGCTTATAAAAGCGTGTTAAAAAGCGAATAGATAAAAATAATGTTAATGCGTTCTTCCCAAGCAGCACCGAAACGTTCTCTGAACGTTCAAAAATTGTTCTGCAAACACGTTCTATGAACGTTCCCTTTGAACGTGCTATAGACGTCTATTTGTCCATCTTGAAGACGTACAATAGTACGGTTCAGGGAACGTTCAATGAACGTGTAGCTATCACCATCGGTGTTATAGAAGCGTTCAGAGAACGTTCTATATATACGGTCTCAGAACGTTCTAAACGTTTTTAGAACGTTTTCAAAACGTTATACACATTTTTAGAACGTTCTAGAAAACGTACTGTAAACGTTCTAAAATAGTGTAGAAACGTTCTGAAAACGTTCTATACACACGTTCTCACAACGTTATAAAAACAATTTTTGAACGTTCTTTGAACGTGCTAAAAATTTGTTTCATGTATAATAAAATGGAAGAACTCGCAACAGTTGTTCCGGGTCGAAAGAAGACACGACCCTTCGTCAGACGAACATAATAGGCACGAGTGCTGCAAATACAAGAGCTACGTTGCAGATTTTTTGCAGTACTCGTGCCTACTTTGTTCGGTTGATGAAGGGTTGTGTCTTTTCTCGACCCGGAACAATTGCTTCGAGTTCTTGAATTTTATAGTGTGTTCAAAGTTTTGCATTTTTTATTTTATTTACTTCTTTTTTTTTTCTTTTTTTTTTCTTCATTTTCTTATTTATCTTTGCTTTTCTTTTTTCCTTTTCGTGTAGACCATTATGAGATTTTTCATAAATAATTGTATTAGTATTCTAAAATTTTACATACATGCATTGAAATATGGTATAACAAAAGATCAAGTATTTTGAATATTCTAGATAAATATTTGAATTCAAAAACAAATAAATAAATAAATTCAAGTTCTGGAATAATTTGAAAAATTTTAAGATACTATGCCCCCTGCTAACTAATTATTATCCCCCCCCCTAGATTTTGCATCATTATAATTTAACTATAGAATATAACCATATTTGGATATTAATTTTAATAAGTTAACGTCCCTCTTCACTTACCGTCGCCGGTAGCCCGAGCCAATGTTATTCTATGGGGAAATTTTCTTTACAAAAAACTTATTAACTAATACATATTTTTAAATTCTGTTTTCACATTCTGAAAATTTCCAGCTTTTAAATTGACGGACCTTTTTTAAAAAATTATTTTTTAATTTTCTCTATTTTATTTCGAAGCTGCAAAATACGTATTTTCAGTATGTGAATTTTTTTCATTTTGCAATTTCAAAATAAAATATTAAAAATTAAAAAAATACATTTTTAAAAAAGGTCCGTCAATTTAACAGCTGGGAATTTTCATAATGTGAAAACAGAATTTAAAAATATGTATTACTTAATAAGTTATTTGTAAAGAAAAATTTCCCATTGAATAACATTAGCTTCGGCTTCCAGCGGCGGTGAGTGAAGAGGGCCCTTAAGCAAAAAAATTTAAAAATATTTATGTCTAAATTTTGAAACTTACTGCAAACTTTTAGCATTCGAACACAAAAGTATTTTATTAAATTTTAAATTATCAATGAAATCTCAAATTAATGCCCAGATATGTTACATATTCTATTTTTAAACTATAATAATGCACAATCAATGGAAAGCAAAAAATAAAAATTAGTTAAAAGAAGTACACAAGTGTACAAAATTTAAACAATAAACTGTTTTCTCGTTTTCTTTTTTTTCCACATTCAAACAAATAAACACAGAAGTATAAAATTTGGATAGTATGTTTTTTAAAACACCATAAATCGAATTTTATATAACTTTAGCATAAGTAATAATTTTTAAACTAAATATCAGTAAATTGTTCTCAAAAGTAAACATTGAAAAAATGAAAAATTTCAGCAATTTTAGAAAAGAAAACTTAATTAAAAATGGTCATGAAGATGCATTACAGATAGGTTAAAGATATACGCGCATGCATGCGTTAGATTAAAACCGTATATTTCTTCATATAGTCACTTTTTTGTTTCTTCTTTTTTCTTCATTTTTTCGCGTGTGAATATTTTTTTAAAAATTTTACATAGAAACATGAAAATCGGATAAGGCGTTCATTATTAAATTATTTATCGACGTTTTTATTATTCTGGTGATGATCACAGTTTATACAAATTAGTAATTTATATTATTTATTTATTATTATTTTTTTTTTCAAAAATTCCGTTATTAAAGTAAAAGAAAAGTGAACAAAGAAAGTAAAACCAGGATTTTGTTTAACATTTGAGGGCGTGTGCGTCTTCACTTCTTTATAATGCATCATTAACACAATTTTTTATTAAGTTTTCTTGGCTAAAATTGTTGAAATTTTTCAAATTTTCCAAAGTTTACTTTTGAGAAAAATTAATAATTATTAGTTTAAAATTATTACTTATTCTAAAGTTATGTAAAATTCGATTAATGATATGATAACGAACATGACATCCGAATTTTATGTCCATGTGTTTATTTGTTTAAAAGTTATGCATAGAAGAAGAAAATGGGAAAGCAGGTTTGTTCCTTTAATTTTGAACAGCGGTGTATTTTAAATACGTTTAAAAATATGAAAAATAAAAATTATTATTATTATTTTGTTTTTCATTTAAATAGATTACGTGAAATTTACTTAATATTTTCATATTTCAAATCATGCGTATGCGAAATTTATTTAAATTATTGATTTTGAGTTTATAAATTTTACATACACATGCAGTGAAATATAACAGTATAAAATGTGGTGAAACATTTTGGAAAATAAATAAATAATTAATTAAAAGTTTATTCTGTAAACAAATAAATAAATAAAAATAAAATAAATAAACTTCAAAATTTAAAACATTTAGCAATATTAAGATTCACCTTAGTAACTATTTCTTTTTTAATACTTGTCCCTGCTTTTACATTTCTACAGTGTATTGTAAAATGTAAACATACATGATAAAATCTATCTATATATTTCTTTAACGTGGATCAGTTGCAATTAATTTTTGCCGAAACGATATAGTAGTGTAATTCTTGAAATACGCGAGGATAAAAAATAATATTTAAAAATGAACAATATTTAATCATGCGGACTCAACTCAATGAACTAATAAGAAAAAATTAAGACATTTGTCTGCTTACATTATTTTGCGAAAACTGTATTTTTAAAAATTGCTTATTCAATCTTTATAAGCGTCATTTTAAACATAGAAATACTTTAAAGATTATACAGAATATGAATAATTGTCATAAATTGACTAAAAATCATAAACATAAAAATATAATCAAAATAAGAATTATTATTATTATTATTATTATTTACAAAATATTATACCAAAATAAATAAAAAGTCATCACCAACATCGCGACAAAAATTTAAAAGGCATCATGGAAATCCTATACTATAACTGTACTGCCTGCGAAAGTATGAAACTGGGCCTTCAACCATAAATTTTATTTTGAAACCTTTCTTTGAGTGATCTTGGTCTCACTATTGCACAATATTAATTTGGTACTAATAATAATTTGGCTTCTGGTAAATTGAAATTTTAATTAGATGGGGAATTCGGTATAATATTTATGAGTTTCAAATTTAAAAGTAAATAAGAAAAGAAAAGTGCAAAAAATTCGCATGGGTTGCTAGTTTAGACTACATCGTTGAACTGTAATAATAAAATATCGAATGAAATAAATTTAGGAGTTAGCGTGAAAGATGTAAAAAATATAAAATTTTCAAATTTAATTTAAAAATATTATATGTTTTTTTGATAAATTTTAATAAACTAAATTTTGTAAAATATCAATGCACACGTATGTAAAATTTTACAAAAAGGAAAAGTAAGTGAACGAACTTATCTGTATCTTGAAGTTAGTATCCGAAGTATCCGAAAGTTAGATTCAAATCTGAATGTAAATAAAAATATGATGAGTAAGCAAGTAGTAGTCAAAAGCTGTGAACTTTGGAACGGGCCACGCCAAGAAATACAAACTTCCTGTGCAGCAACAGAGCAGATGGCATTTTACACGTGGTGAAAATTTCTGCCGATCAAGCAATTTATTCAATAACACCCGTTTCTAATAACGATTTTTCATACTGTTCAAATATTAACCTTTTTAAAAATTATTATACTGAGACCATCCTAAAAATTTCTTCTATATTTTCCTGCGCAGGTAGATGTCATAAATATTATTTGCTAAAATAATCCATCAAAATTATTTTCCATGGTAAATGTATACGATTTTCATCTCAAACAAATATAACACTAAATATCCAAAAAAAATCAATTTTATAGTATACAAAATATGTATCTTAAGAAATGTATTTTACATAATGAAAAATGTGAAAAGTCGATAACTTTGTTTTAAATTATCACAGATCTAGAGTTCATCCTTTCGCTTTAAAAGTATAGACAACTTTTTTGCAAGAATATTGAAAATTTTAATACAATAGCGAAAGCGATGAACTATACAAATTGCCCATACTTTTTTTTAATTAAATATTACTAATATAAATAAATATATATACATATATATATATATATATACATACATATTTAATTTTCCAGGGAAAAGTTAAAAACAATGCTCACTCATGTACATTTATATTTTGAAATTTTGACCTGTTATGACATATTAAAAATTCTGAAAATAATGGTATGACAGCGCCGCCTATTGAACTATTTTTAACAAATATAATCGCCACCAGTTTAGGTCATAGTCCAAGTAAACCAAGTTTGAATAAATTACTTTCATTAGTTCGTGAGATACAGCATCCATAAAATTTTAAAATTTATTAATTTAATCATAAAAATTTAATCAACACAGGTTTTTATAATTAACATTTTTATATATGACATTTTGTACATTTTTCACCAAAAAAATGCTGAAATACAGATATCTGAAAAATCGCAGAAAGCAATATAGCAGCACCATCCGTTGGTGGATATATACGGAAACTGAAGCAGCACATTTTGTCATTATATATATGTCTCATATACAAGGTTTGATAAGTAATCGTATTATAGAAGGTGAGGTACGGGCTTCCCGTAAGTTGAAACGTAACAGTGCCACCTGTCATTTGATATGTACTCGAAGTGAATCAGTAAAATTTACGTAATATCTATTTCACGTACCAAATTTAGAGCATTTATAAATCATAGAAAATGAGCTATTGCGTTCCGTTCCCTTGAATAAAATTAAATTGCAGCATACCAGTGCCTCCAATTGTAAGATATGCAAGCAAAATTATTCTGCAAAGTTTTATATGATATTAATTTTACATACCAAGTTCAGTGTATTTATAATTATTTATATCACAAAAACTGAATTATTGCCATTACGTTAACGGGATTAAATTGCAGGAGAGCAGTGCCACCTGTTGGTCAATATATGCACCCGAATTAAATCAGCGTAGTGTTACATAATATCTGTTTCACATATTAAGTTTGGTGCATTTGTGCACTGTAGAAGCTGAGATATAATATCCCCATAAAAGGGAGAATTTACGGAATAGAAGCGAACGCTATCTGGTGATACATTCCAGAGGCTAATGAGCACCAAAGCTGATATTTAGGTCAATATCTAATTAAATATTCCTGATATTTAGCAAATCAGTTTAAAGTCTAACTAAACATCAAGTTTGGTTAAATTCCGTCCATTGGTTTGCGAGATACAGAGTCCACAAAACTTTGATAACACACACACACACAAAAAAAAAAAAAAAAAAAAAAAAAAAACAGACAGATTCGCATTTTGAAAGAATGATAGAATTGTGTTCTGGACATCTCAAGAGTGTATAAACCCATAGAAAACCGGAGATCAAAAATTACCAATTATCCAACACATTTTTCTTGGTATATACAAAATAATATTAATAATAATAATAATAATAAATAAATAAATAAAATTAATTTTTCGTAACTTAATTTATTAACAATTTAAGAAGCAAATAATAATGAATATCTGCAAAAGTAATCTGGAGTAATGTGTTTGACAGAATTCAACAACATAAACTTAAATAAAATTATAAATAATTATAATGATTATAATAACATATAATTAAAGTTTAAAAATTTGTAATTTTTTCTCACCGCATCTCTATTACATTTCAATGATTATTCTACATTTCAACAAAATTTGAAACTGAAAATAAGGAAAAAAAACTGGAAAAAAAAAAAGGCATTTTCTCTTATTTGTTATAATTACACTGTGACAGAACGTGCTACGACGGTGATACACTTGAACGTTTTTCATAGAACTAGACTTGAACGTTTTATAGATGGTACAAAGCAAACCTTTTCAGAACGTTCTAAGTAATACTATTTTTGAACGTCTAATCGAACGTTCTCTTGACACGAAACACGGTGTTTGAACGACTGTAACCGTTATTATACGTTCACAGAACGTTCTCGTGCTACTTGGGTTAAGACGCTGCTATAGGCAGCAATATATTTTGATTATATGTTATTGCTTACATTGTGCATAAATATAGCGTCATTAAATAACTTATTATTTTATGTCGTTATTTTAATTCTATTAATTAATATACGTATTACACATTTCTCATGAGAAGAATGATTTTTTTTTTTTTTTTTTTGCTAGGACAGATGTGATCAAGCATTCGAATCTGAGTCCTTTCACGCAGCATGCTAGCGCTGTACCAAACCAGCTAACTTGTTCGATATTCATTGCCTGACATTATGCTATCAAAGACTGAAAAAAAGAAAAAGAAAAAAGAAATACTATTTTATGTTACAGAAAATTCCTGGCGGAATCTATCCGTATGTTACTGGATAAAGCTGTAGACAGAAAGTTTTCGTAACCAATCAATACAGAATATATTCGTACAAACAGAATTTTTCCATAGTGCTCACTGTAAAAAATTACTCACATTAAATAAAATTCTTCCACTGGACCACACAAGATCGAACCACAGCCCTCCGTACACTAAACAAAGACATTACCGCGAAGCCAAAGAATCACGTTTCACATTATTACTTACCACTTCCCAATCCTACTGTGATACGAAGTTTTCCATATATAAAACACGAAAATAATACACCCGCCAGATAAAATCTATAACAACGGTTACAGATGTCATCAGGTTACAGAAAAAATATGTATTTTGACAGACTGATATGTAGTATATATTAAATTTTTGTAGTTTTAGAAAACATAAATTTTCTTTAAGAAAGATACAGAAATTTTCTGTTTTTTGACAGATTTTTATTTTCAGTGAACGGCATGTTGGGAATAACAGTAGAGTATAAATCGGTTTAATTCATTTAATAGAGCTTTGGTCTATTGATAACCCAGTTTAGAATACCAGCATCTCTAATAAAAAATTAAAAATTATGAACTTTAATCCTCATAAAAAACAAAAATGTTGAAATCTACTCTCTCTTTTTCTTACATATTAATTATCAATCAACAAGTGAAAAAATATATGCAAATATATATATATATATTAACAAATTTTATATAAATGATATAGATAATGCCATTTTGTAGATTTTTCAAGTATTGAGCTTTGATTGCTACTTTTTTGTTAGTATATTTCAGTTTAATTTTATGTTTTTTTATTATTATTATTATTATTATTATTATTATTATTATTATTATTATTATTATTTTTAAATAATAAAACATAATAAATAAACTCTTTCAATTATTAATGTCACTGTTTGCTATTTTGTTATGTGATACTTTATAGGTTTCATCATTTTAATTCAAGTGCTGTTTACAGAAATTAACTGGAGATTATATCTAAGCAAAATTTGATTTTCTTTTTTAATTCTAAAGTTTATTCAAATATATTTGTTTAATGTTTTATTTCCTTAAATGTGTATATACAATTTATTTATCTTTAATGAATGCTAAACCTTCACTCTATTAGCTTAATTCCTAAAATATTCTATGAGAGAAAAGAGAAAATTCTTTTTCCATTAATTAAAAGTTTATTTATTATCCTTCACAAAATACCATGTTTATTGTAACGTATCATAAAAAAATATTTCATGCTTGAATTAAAGCCACATCATTAATAATTCTTTAAAAAGTGCAATAAGATTTATGTTTTATCTTTCCATTTCTTTACATAATTAAACAAATATTTAGTTACTTATTTATACTTTAAACTGTCTTTATTTATGAAGCAAATGTAAACAAGATTTAAAAATTTGTTTACAGAAAGATAAATAGAAAACTATTCTTTCCGCTCATTTGGTAACTTTTAAATATTTTTCATTAATCTTTGTCCAAGCTAAATGTACCTTTCCTCTTAATGATAAGATGGTATTTAAGAAAAACAGTTAATTTCTTTATGCATAAATTTGAGATAATTTTCTTTCTTTCTTTCTTTCTTTCTTTCTTTATTTATTTATTTATTTACGGGTTAGTAACAGAAATGTTTAGTAAATGGCAGAGTGTTTTTTTTTTTTTTAAATCATCTGATGGTAATATATAAATCATTTTAATTACTTAAGCACCTGTCTTCTCACTTAAAACAATTTCATTAAATGTGACATTTTTATAAGGTTGAATGTTGCAGCTAACTGCATTTATAGGACAATTTTTTGCTCACATATTTGTGAAAAATTTTAATATTGTATTGCTTTCATAACATATGAAATTTGGTATTCCATATAAAATAAAAATTAAAAATTAAAAATGTAGAAATTGTATATAAAACATAAAATTTCTGTAGTAGTTTTTAAAATTTTAAAAGCGCTTATTAAATATAAATATGTATAATATTCGGATAAAATACAAATCATAAAATTTAAACAGGAGGTCGTTGGGTTCTTACGATACATATATACTTACGCAAATTACAATGCATTCTATATATATAGATAGATAGATAGATAGATAGATAGATAGATATAGATATACATATATACTGTTTTTTTCAGATTGTTGTATTTTAATTTAGCTCGTATTTCCTGAAACAATATGCTCCAAGAAACTTATGTTTGTTTGTGAAAAATCTTTATACAATTTTTTCGTGAAATAATTTACTTTCTTACTTTCTTGCTTACCAACTTTTTATGCATATACTTGGATGATGTCTGAATCTATAGATTTTTTTTTTCTAGATCAGACCAATATTGAATTAATTTTATTACATACACTTGTGAGATAAAAGAGTTTGAGTCAAAAGAGTGTAAGTAAGGTCAGGAAAGTAAGATTGTGGCCTCGAGTTAGCTTAAAATGATGTAGCCAGTTGTGAAGGAATGTTGTTCGAAGATTGGAAACATGAAGTTTGGGCCCAGCACAGAGTGATGCAACAGATTGGAGTTGGGATGAGTTTACGCCGGCTTGAAGCCACTAAAAGGAAAGTAGGACTCTCGCAGTTTAAGTAAGGTGTGTGAATATAATTAGTTTGGAAGTTGGTGAATTGAAGTGATGGAGGTTGTCGGTTCAATATAGTTAAATGAGTTAAGTGTGGTAAGAGTTGTGTTGTATTGTTGGTGTACATATTACGAGATTTCATTAGTGGTGGTGGCGTAGATATTACGAGATAGTGTTGTTATTGGTGGCGTATAGAGGAGTAGAGATTACAAGATAGTGTACTGAGCGAATCTAGTGAAGCGTTATTATTGTGATGTAGATTAAGTAGTCTAGCGGATGTTAGCTTATTATTAACGGGGGCTTATAATCAATTACCTCCTGAGAGCTGGAGAGCCTGCTTTTTAAAAGTTAATCACATGTGGTGAGCTGTATTTTTCTATTACTTTAATTTATTTATCTGATTAAGTACTGAGTTTTCCCACGAGTCGTTCCTCCCAATATTTCAAGTAAAAAGAAATTATTCATTTTATTTTAATCTAAATAATCTCTTAAATTCATTTATTAAATTAAGTTCAAGTTTAAAATGGGGTCTGAAATAGCGCAGGCAAGCGCTCAGACCTTACACACTTCAACAACATATGAGCAGCATGACTAATTTTAAATTGCTCAATAGCGCAGCACCAATGCGAGAGTAAACCCAACCAAACAACCGCCAATACTTTTATTTATAATTGTACAGTATAGCTTAGTACATTCCTAAAAATACAAATCTAAATTTCATCAGCATAAAACTTTAGAACAAGCGTATCATACATATTGATTTTAGTGTAATTTCGTATTTAATGACGTTATATGTTTTTATTACGAAAATTGTAAAAAGCCACATTTTACAAATAAGTATCACAACAAAAAAGCTATTCATTTCTAATAAAATTTATCTACTCTCTTTCACATCAGTGTAATTTGCAATAGCAAGATTTCTGCAAGTTTAGAGTGATTTTCTTCCATACAGGCTCAAATGTTCTTATGAAGTTCATCCGAAAAGTACGATAAAATGTTACTAACAATCATACTACTAAAGCTAAAAATCATAATTCTGCTTAAAAAAAAACATTTTATAATAAATTTGTATCATTCTATTTTCCAAATGCAGATCATATGAGAAAAAAAATTTAAAGTACGGTATAAAATTATAGGGAGATTGATACCAAATGAAATCATTACATTTCTACGTTTATGCACAAGTAAATATAAATTTTTGTAAAAGTGTTTGCATTAAATCTTTTATGACAATGCCTGCAAAACTTCTGCCAAAAAATTCAAAGAAGTCACACAAGTTCAGTCAATCAATTCATACAATGCTTTTAAAACATAGAAGATATTTTCTAAATACCAGTCAAAATTAGTTCAATATCCCGCCTTTCTCTTTTGTATAAGGAAGAAAGTATATATTATTTTATCTTATTCAGCGTATCCCAAAACTTACAATTCAATCAAAAACTGAAAATTGAAAATTCTGAATTATCGAGAATTTTGTTGATATTATTAGAGAAGAAGAAAAGAATAAGACTATTTCCAAAACAATAACAACAGAATTAAATGTAAAAGAATATTGAGACATACTTTTAGGCGTTCTCACATCAGATCTTTTAAGTTTATGACTTGTTGCAACTTCATATACATTCTTTTAAAAGGATGTATTTTATTTTCAAAAATTAACGTTTTTAAATAATTCTTGTCCAATATTTTTTATTATGAAAAATACTACAAGTTGAATTATTAAAACAAAAAAAAAGAAAAGAAAAGAAAGAAAAAGAAGGAGAAAGTTTTTTTTTTTGGTCAATAAATTATATGTACTCTACGGTAAAAAAATAAGATTGTTATGCATCGTTTTGTCGCGCAGATTTCCTTAAATGGTTACTAATAGTTTATTCAGTTATTAAAGAAATATTTATTTTTCTTTATTCTACTATTTATTTCTTATTGGTGCAAATTTTTACTGCACATAGTTTTGTCTAAGCTTCCATTTTTATATTTTCCGGTAAAAACATCAGTCATATTAGAATTTTAAGAACATTTCATGTGAGATCACATTTAGCACATTATTCAAATATTAGAATAATATTCAAAAATTTTCAATAGTAAAATGGCACTTAACATTCAACCTCTTCCCATAAAGAATCCCTTCTGAAAACATCATTATTTGAATTTCAAACTACCTCGCAAAAAAATACTTGTGAACAGCTGGTTTTCATGGGATATTTTAAAACACATTTTCCCATCTTTCGTAAAATAATCCATTTGTTAAAGGTAAAATCTGTTTGCAAAGATGTTGAACTTTTTGTTTTATATTGCTTACATAAGGATTAGAACTTTACTACATTAACGCATTAAGTTTTTAAAAGAATACCTTGTTCAAATTTTGCATATTTTAAGGAAAATGTATTTTCTAGGAAACTAAGATAAATTAAATTTACCTATAGTTAAAATAATTAAATTATTTAAAAAAAAAAAAGAAAAGAAATTTTTTTTTTTTTTTACTTCACTTACCGATAGAGAAAGAATTGTTCTTATGTGAAATTTTCGAAATCGTTTTTTAATATATTTACACGTTTAGAGGGTACTTTAAATAATTAGACTTCTAGCGATGGTATGTCTGTCTGTCTGTGTGTTCTCTCAGAAAAGTGATACATTTTTAATATGGGTACTTTTTCAAAAGAACTCGTCGATAAATATAAAACTAATTATTGAACGATGCCTGTGTGATAAATTAAAACAGTGTTGCTAATTTTTATTTTTAACACAAAGAATTTTTTTTTTTTTTTTTTTTTTTTTTTTTTTTTTATAAAAATTTTTCATTTCTTCTTTTTTCATTATTCACAGTGTAAAATGACTAAAGTGACTAAACTGATCTAAATTACTTGAATTGTATAAGAAAACATAGAAGAATATTTTGTGATGACTACAACGTATCAGTTTATACTAGTTTCCTGTTTTTTTTCTTTGTTGTTTTTTTCTCGTTTCTCGTTTATTTGTTTTATAGATTGTCACAGAATCCATCAGGTACTCTTAATAGATAAATTCTGCTTGATGACGAGTGTCAAGATATAAATGCTTGAGATGAAGGATTTTTTTCCTTTATTTCCTCAATTGTATGTGTCAAAAACAATGCGTCATATACTTAAAAGTTATCATAAATCTTATAAAAGTGCACATATATCGAAGAAGAAAAGAAAACAGAGAATAAAAGATATTACTAACCATTGCTCCAGCGTCCGTAAGTATTTTCAGAATTCCTCTAAATTGATATGATCCATGTTCACAATGGAATGTTCCCTGTTACAAATTGTATAACTAATATGACAATGATTTGCTAACACAGAAAAATCAAAAGAATGGCAATACACTGCGTTCAGCAGGAGGCATATTATTAATTATATTTAAATATCTTTGAATTGTAAAATTCATAATGAATTCCATATTCATTATTCGTAGCTCAAAAAATGAATTATATTGAATATGATGTGAATACCATTAAGCTATAGAGAGTTATGCAAAAATATTCACATGCATTAAAGACTATAATAAAAAGTTTGTAGAATAACATTTTCGTTTCTGTCAAGAACTTTTTTTAATTCTTTCCAACAATCTTGTGAATAATTATGATTTCAGTTAGTATATTAGTTTATCTTTCTGCCCATTCGTTAATCCGCGCACTAATTTTCACTAATATTTACAGAATAACTTGAAATTTATTTATTTTATTTAAATTTACTTCTCAAATAAAAAATAACATACAAAGTGCAAAAGTTACGATTGCAAGAACTCGCAAAAGCCTTTTGATGAATTACGAACTATGAAAGGCATATTTTAAAATATTCATACCACGCTCAACATAACGAAACTAATATATGTTTGTAAGATACATAAAATCATTTTTCCTGTAAAATAAGTTATAATTAATGTATCTGATTGGTTTACAAGTCGCCACAAAGTTGTTTCGTTTCATGATAAGATAGTAGAAGAATTTGTTCAAAGTAAATTTTCTTTGTTGTGAGAATTTTTTAGTAATCTTCTACTGCGTGAGAAAGTTTTAGACGATACACAGAGAACATGAAAGGAATCTCTTTAAAAATTAACCCTTTGAAAATATTTTCGTAAGACTCTTTAAAGCACAGCTATGCTGGCCATATCAACAAAATATTTTCTTCTATTAAACATAGAAGAAAGTAAAAATGCTAAAATGTTTAAAACCATCCTTTATAATAAGAAGTATTAAACCTATATTATAAACTATCCATGAAAATATTAAATTTTATGACATAATATCCAATTTATTCAAAATTTGTTGGAAATCTTTTATGAACTTAAAACACCTTAATCAATAATTGAGTTATTACGTATATTATTAGCTTAGTTTTATGATAATTCTACCTCGTTTCATTTCCAGAAATGAGGGTATTATTATTATCAGGTGCAGTTATGATTTACTTTTGAATATTTATAACTCATAAATAATTTATGCTTACGTTGAAGCATTATTAGTATTTCTCTGTGTGATTATAAAAAATAAATAAATAAATAAAAAGATTTCATTATAACAAGAACTCATTAGTGGTTCAAGTTAGATATTATGATGTGTTTTTCGTAGAACTTTAATTAAATAATCTAAAGAAGTATCAAGATATTATAATTAGTTCTCTGGCGAAGCAGTAATGTTTCATTTGCTTTATGTAAAGGGCGTATCAGACTCGACGACTTTACAGGCGATTTTAAAGCCAACCACTGATCAGCGCCGATTTTTCGGAAAAAATTGTCTCTACTCCCAGTGTGATAGCGCAGACCGAAGTTGCCCAACTTTTTCAGAGCTGCTTTGATAAAATTGTCCGTATAGTCAATTTCTCCTCGGATTCGTCCAATCAGGATGCACTATTTTGATACGTCATATTTCCAAGATGGCGGAACACGGGAATCGCTTCAAGTGGAGATTTGAAGAAGAAATATTATCGTTAAGCACGTTTATTTTACCGTTAAATGATAAGAATTTTCAATTAATCATTTTTATTTTCGTATGGCGTTATGACAATAGTTGTAAAAAAGATCAAAATAGAAATAATAATGCGATATTTTACACAAATGAAAGGGAATTTTAACGCTAATCATTGCGTATTTTATTCGCGCCAAGAAAAGTGATAAGCGTCAGAAGTTAGTCTTCTTTCATCCAACTTTTCACCCGACTATTGTAACCTCTACGGTGTTTTCGTCGAGGAAAAATCGGCGCTAAAGTCGGCTCAAAAATTGGTTATTTCTAAAGTTGCTGAATCTGATACGCCCTTTAGTTACAAAGGTATTTTAAGTATTTGCATAAAGTGACCATTTCACAATATATATATATATATATATATTTTTTTTATGAGAATTTTTAATTTCTTATGATGCTTATAAAACAACAAAATCAATAACCTTTTAGAATTTCTATTCCATAATTCTTAGACGCTACACGATTATGCAATACCTGTGACAAATTGAAATATTTGAAATTAAATATAAAGCATATTTGGTATTACAATCGGCAGCAAATCTATTAAAGTACATATCCACATTTTTTTTTCTTTTTTACAGCATAAAGACTAAGATCATGACTCGACAAATACTTACTTAACGAAAAAGTATTAGGTGCGTACCTTTTAAATACGAATTATAGATAGAGCTTCAATAATTTTCTTGCCGACTGTAAATATGCTTTAATTCTTTAAAATTATTAAAAAATAATTTAAATAAAAAAGTCTTTTACAGACTTTAAGACATTATTATGATAAAAGGATTCACGTAATTTTAGATTTTTAGAAAAGTAATTAATAATCCCGTTACACACACACGCAAATATCAGTAAATTTCTAAATATCCTAAAACCACTATTACGTTGTTTATAAAAACGTACTACGATGTTATTCGTAAGCAAGACTTTCCTAGCTCAAACAGGAAACGGCTCAAATACCTTGATCAGTGGTTCTGAAGAAAATTAAGAAATATTTACATTCTCATAAATTTCCCTTTATATTGTTACAAAAATCTTCTCGGCTTATTTGTGTGAGAAAGTACTTCGTAAAAAAAAACAGTCTGGTTCTAGTCTATGAATGCTCTTTATTCAATGGAACTTGCAAAACTGTGATTATAATGAATATTCTCGAAACAGTCCAATAATACTGTTATTTCATCGAGTATTCTATTATCAGTCTAATAAAACTGTCACTCGTACTGCAAAAGTTTCTATTCCATGAATGTTCCAAACCAAACAGTCCAAAAGAAACAACAACTTTTTTCATAGGAGTAAAACAAATAGCATCAAGTACTCCGGAACAGAAATTTTCGCTAGCTTACGGAAAATGTTCCGTCGCGCAGTGCACAATCTTTAAAATGCAGTCACTCCGAATAGGTTTCTGAACAACTCTGAATCGCAGTCACTACACACTCTCCCCGCAGACATCGACTCACGCCTATTTATACCCTTTGACATTCGGGCTTGGCAGTTTTTCTATCCAGTAACCCATAGAAAGCTCAAAATCTAGACTCCCGTACATCGGAGAGCTTCGAAGTAACGGGAAACCTGAACTTTTATTTGTCGGCAAATTTAGTCGCCAACTCTCCAAGCTTATCACCAAGGCTGACCTCACTGAAAGTGAAGGAACTGATTCTTTTATTTCGCTTTGCCTGTGAAACTATTTTCCCTGCATCAGAACAATTCATGCAAAGAAAAGACATACCGTTGTAACAATATCCATCGCAAGAAGAAAAAGTGAAAGAGAACCGGGTCAACATTTTGAAATTACTATGCTAACAATGCAACTTTCTAGAAAAAGGAATATTTTGACAATGTCACCAAAATCTTTTCGACTCTACGAAATCAACGACTTTATGTGAATGTAGTTTTATAGCAATGAGACTATCAATGAAAGAAAATTTCGTATCATAATAAAATTAAAAGTAACACTTATAAAAATATTTTGTGTTCTAGCATAAATTATATTGTGTTAATCGGTACATTTTCCTTACTCTCGATGTAACAGCCCCACTAAAACTATTTTTTAAATTAATTACATAAAATATTTAACTAATTGAAAAAGAAAAAAAATAAGATATTTTCAAAATTTTTCTGTGTAAAATCTTATTAAAAATAATCTAAAAATTCAGTCCTCACACAAAATTTAATTTGTTTTTTAAAAAATAATGAAAATCTTCCAAATAACTTTAAACTAAAGAGTTTAATCCCCTTCGACTTTTAAATAAAAAATTAATTCTAATTTTTTTTTTGTTCAGAATAAACTTTGCACGCATTTCGAAATTTTTAAGAAATTATAAAGAACTTTAAATAAAAAGTTTTCTTTTTTTCTTTTCTTTTTTGCTTTGCCATATATATCTATATTGTTGAATTAAGTTGCATTACAAAATTTCACCGGAAATCAGATTAAAATTCTTAGGTAGGATTCTGAAATACAACGTATGCTTTTATAAACCTTTGCAAAAACTTTCACAAATAAGTTGAAGTATTTGTTGAAAAAAAAAATTAATATAATTTACTTTTCAAATTATGTTATGTAAAAGCATAGATTATCTGTCAAATACAAAATAAGTTGAGGAATGAGGAATGAGTGAGTAAGTGTGTTGTTTGTTTAAACCTGCAACTATACATTGTATATTTCGGATTCTTGAAAATATGTAACTAATTATTTTTAAAAATATTCTACATTTATATTATAACAGATACAATTTAAAAAATTTATTACAGAATATGAATTTTTGTGAGAAAAAGCTCACATTAAAATTGTCTATAATGTAAAAATGACGTTTTGAATGTTTCTATGTTTTTCTCGTATAAAAAAAAGACGTCAAAAATAAGCATATGCATTTTTAGCCTAAGACCCTGTAATAATGTTTTCTTGATGAATTAAAGTTATTTAAAGGCCGATTATCGAATAGTGCACCCAGACTCAATAAGCACAATCAGTTCAGGCATAATAAAAAGTGATTTTCTTGAGGTTCTTAATTGAAATTTTATTGCATTTTCACGACATAGTTCGTTACATGAGGAAACTAGTATGTTGTGGCCACCACATGACTTTCTTCTATATTTTCCTATATAAATTCACTCAGTAAAAATTATTTATTAAAATTATTATTTAAAAAAAATTATCTTCCATGATAATGCAGACGATTTCCATATTAGATACGATTTCCAAAGTAGTATAACACTAAATATAAAAAAATAAAAAAATAAAAAATCAATTTTATTGTCAATATTACATTTTTTTTTTTTTTTTTTTTTTTTTGTTAAAAATGAAAAAAATCGATAACTTTATTTAAATATATCGCAGATCGATGGTTCAACCATTCGTTTTAAAGGTACTGGCGAGCTCTTTTAAAAGATACCCATCATGAAAATTTACTCCCCTCGAGGGGGACTTCCCCCCAGGGGGGGAAGCGATGCCAGGGGAGGCTCCTACACATTTAAAAATGTTTTCCCTGTTGACTATCTCTATTATAAATAATTCTTGTAAAATTCATAATAATTTCTAAAAAATAATTTTCTTTATACACATTTATACAAAAATTTGTCCTATATCACCAAGTTAAAAATTTAGAACAGCGGGATGGCAACGCAACCTCTAAGACAATTTTTACCAACAGTTGATAGGCACTAATTCATGTCAAGGTGCAACTACACACCAATTTCTATGAAATTCTGTGCGGTAGTTCCTGAGATACAGTTGCCACCAAATTTTGTCACACACACACAGACTGACAGACCGACAAACAGACATTTTCTTAAAATGGTCAAATTGTGTTCTACAGCTCACAAAACGTTTAAATCCATCAAAAACCCGAGGTCGAAAATTTTTACGAATCCAATACTTTCTTCTATTGAATATAGAATAAAGTAACAAATAGATAAATTAATTGCCTTAAAAAATTACTGAAAGATTTCCTCGTGGGTATGCTACAAGGGGGTTGTGAGAGAGAGGTACTTTTTATACGTATTACTATGTCAACAGATTATGGGTGAATGCAAGGGGAGCCCTAGAAGCCGCACGACTTCCGCAGCCAGAAGCTGGTAGCCCGGCAAAACTTTCGCCAAACATAATTCTTTGTTCTTACTATAAATGTAATGGAAATTTTTGTATTTTGAGAGACGGTTTAAATTATATTAACCAAATTCTATTTCAGCCAAATGTATCAAGTGGTTTATGATATTACGAAACAGGAAATGAAATAATTGCAGCTATGTACATTGTGCAATTTTAAAGACCGATTGCATCAGAAATATTAGGAATCTAATATAATGTAATATATTTTGAGAATAATCCTTTATATCTCAAACAAAAAAACATATATATGAGAGATATACAGTCGGTAACAAAAGTATCTGAACAGTAGCAAAAATTCCTATAAAAAAAAGGTAGAGTTAATACTGTTTTGCTAAATGAATCCTTCTCGAGACTAAGAACATGATTCGACAAGGATTTATTTAAAAAAAAAAAACAATATTAACTCTACTGTCTCTACATAGATATTTTTGCTAGTATTCCGATACTTTTGTTACCGATTGTATGTGAGATTTTTTATCTAAAATATAACTAACACAAATACCTAAAAACCAATTTCTGAAATTTTACAAATTCGTCCCAGAAAGGGTGCGAAAGGGGGGGGGGGGGGGGGGTCTAAGTGGCAAAAAAATAGAAATACAGTTAGACCGTTCAAAATTGGTACATATAGGTTTTCGGAGCCTAGAATTCCAATGAAGTTAGTCTCGAACGGGTAAAATTATTAGGTACGGCGGGAATGGGAGGCGATGGGGCAAAAAAAAAAAAATAGGAATGGAGTTAGACCTTTCGAAATTGGTAAGGTTTTTTGGGGTCTACAAAACGGATGAGAGTATTTTCAAAATGGTAAAATTATTAGAAGGGCGGGAATGGGGATGAAGTGGGGGGGAGGGGAAATATAGAGCTAGACCGTTCAAAATTGGTACGTAGAGGCTTTTGGGGCCTAAACATCAAATGCGAATATATTTTAGGGGACCCGGGAAGGGGGAGCGAAAGGGCAAAAAAATAGAAATTGTGTTAGACAGTTCAAAATCAGCACATAGAGGTTTTTGGGGCCTACAAATTGAATAAGGCTAATTTCGAAAGTGGAAAGTTATTAGGGGCGGCAAAGAGGCAAAAAAATAAAAATACAGTTAGACCGCTCAAAATTGGTACATACAGCTTTTTGGGGCTTATAAATCGAATGAGGATATTTTTGAAAGTGTAAAATTATTAGGAGGGGCGGGAAGGGTAGCAAAAGGGCAAAAAATATATAAATGGAGTTAGACCATGCAAAATTGGTACATACATGTTTTTAGGTCCTACAAATGAATGAGGATATTTTCGAAAGTGCAAAATTATTAAAAGGGGCAGAAAGGGGGAGGGGCGAAGAGGCAAAAAATAAAAAAATAGTTAGACCGTTCTAAATTGATACATATAAGATTGATACATGTAGGACGATTGCGGACATTTTTAAAAGGATAAAATAATTAGGAGGGGCGGGAAAGGTGGGTTAAAAAATACGTGCGCCGCGCGTGCGTGTATACGCTGCCGCAGGCATTGGGGACACTGGCCAATTATTCCACTGATGAGAATTTTTTTTTTAATTTCCTTACAATAATATATTAATTCATTAAGAGTGTCAAACATAAATTGTGACATTTTCCTCGGTTAGAATTTTTCTTTCTCTCTCTTTTTTTTTTTTTTTTTTTTTTTCACATGATAAAAATTAATGCAATTTTGAGAATTCATTAATTACAGTGATTCATTTAAAAATAGTGACCCGCTAGCGGGTGAAGCTCGCTAGTAAATAAATAAAGTTGTGATGTCGAGAGAAATTTTTATCAGTGAAGTATAAGGGTCCTATTATTCACGTAATCCACTTATGTAAACTAATTATTAGTTCGTTCTATACACACAATTTCCTGTAGAAACTATACTTTTGAGCATTTTAAAATGTATGTTATTTTCATTATGCTGAACAACGATGTTAAAATGTACTTTTAAAATATTTCGCTCATAGACCGTTAGTTATGATGATTGTTTTGCGCTTCCTTGTACAAATACCATATAAATCAAAAGTATATAGGTCATTCCAAGTCACTCAGGGCGACAGTTGCCCAATATGTACAGCACCGATCGTTAGAGCTCGTAATTGGAAGATTTCAGGTTCGATACTCAAGCCGGCCAAAGACCGTCGTGTACACTAATGGAGAATGGTGTACATAAAATCCGTCGATGACGCAATGTCCTCCATGTACCCATCCATATTATTACTCTGGGGGGGGGGTCACCGAAGCGGGGGATTCATCCCCTCCGTGGAGGATCAAAACTGTGATAGCATGTCTCCGAACTACTCCTAGGAATGCGTCCCAGACTGTTGCCAGTTACCACAGAGCTGCACTGGTGCGACGTAAAACCGAACCAACCCATCCAAGTCACGCATAAATATTTGTACCCCATTTCAAGTCAATTGAAAGTATTTTGTGACTGCTTTCTTGGTATATACGTCAAAAAAATGCTTTGTTTCTTTTTCAAATTGTGAATCATAAAATGCATATTTCACAGGAATTCTTCTGTTTGTAGTACTGCTGACAACATAATGTATCTTAGAATTTTTCTAGTTTATTTGGTTTTTAATAACAAATGCAAATTGCGCGCACAGTTATTATCTATATACATGATTTATTTTTATACCTTTCTTAAGTTGAATTAAAATCTGGCCTTGTTTTTTTTTTTTTTTTTTTCGTTTTGAAAGTAAAGATTTTTAACGAATTATTTGTAGTCACATAAAAATATTTTGTTTCGTTTAAACACACATAAACAGAATTTTTTCTTCCATTTAAATTTTGATGTTTCATTCTCATAGAATATTTTGCATAAAATTCTTAAAACATGTTACATTATTGGTGCATGATATACATTATAACAAAAAGTCGTAAAGAAATAGGACCCTATAAAACTAGAAAACCAATTTTTATTGTTAGTCGATACGTCCATACAATTTTAAAATGCAATTACAGATAATGCATCTACTTCAATAACTGCAGAAACTTTATTACTTATTGAGTTGCATTTGTAGTATTAGATTTACTTTCTCAAAAGTAAAGCAGAGAACTATTTCTCGTTTTTAAATTTTACCAACAAGCTTTCCTTTAAGCGAATATTGGTATGTTATATGAAAAGAAGAGATATTTCATGCTTTTCAGTTTTATTTTTTAACTTTTTTGCTAGCTTCAAATTGTTAAAGTGAAAGACATATATACAAATAAAATTCATAAAACTTGTAAAACTTAAGCAATTTGAGCAAAAATGAAAACTGAACGAAGCGATATTACTCTGGGCATAAATATAGCAAGGATAGATATTAAATTCTTATGTTAAAAAAATTTAAAAAATATTTATAATGTTTCGTTAAAATTTCCATTAATAGTACCAGGAAATAAAGGTGATAACAAAACTGTTGTATTTCTGAGAAAATATGAATACAGTTTAAAAATTATAAAAGAAAAAAAAAATACTCAAATTTTCCTTCTTTCAGTCACTAAGTCACTGTTCCACTAACTATAAGCATTTTGGTGAATCTAAAATTTACATGTTTTTGCAGGGACGTAAAGAAAAATTTTTTATCATTACTATATGTGGGCTCAAAGTACAATAGCGTTAAATTAATCATCGTGTACTATATGGAGAAAAATACTCAAACACCCTATTAAGTTTTCTCGCTTTTGTTTATTTAACAGCTCCCCTTACATTACTTTATCTACAAAACCGTTGATTTTTCAATGTTCGGAACGTCGAGTGGTGTCACTCCAGATATTTTTTTTTTTTTTTTTAATAAGTATGAATTTTTTTGTCTGTGAATTCAAAAAACAGACAAAAAAATAAATTACTAACAAAAGCAAGTAGATAAAACGATCTTTCTCTTTATCAATGACGAGAGATGGTGAGGCATATTCCAATTTCTGAAACTGTTTACCGTTCACCTATATGTCTCTCTTCTCTCCCTTCCCCTCCACACACACACACACAAAAAAAAGAAGTTTTAATATTTGTATTATATGGATACAACCCCTTAATGCAATGATCCTTAAATAAAGCGAAATAAATGTTGTACGCAAGTGCCACTAGATTTTTCGAAAACACACCTATAATGTTTAAACCACCTGGACATGTACGGAAGTGCCACTATTTTCAGCTTGTACGGAAGTGTCTTGTACGCATCTGTCACAACACCGTTGTATTCTTTATATTCCATTAAATACACAGTAAGGTAATAAAAATGTCTCTTTGAAATACCATTACCTTAATATGTTTCGAAGTTTTAAAAGAATGTTTTAAATTATATTTAATTTCAGCTGGCACATCATAAACTTTATGTCTTCTAGAGTTAGCAAATTTGAAGAGAATCTGACTGTGCTATTGTCAATGAAGAAAAGAAATTTCAATTCCATTTTTTAAAGTAGCAACTTTTAAAACAAGTTAGACATTTACCATTTTCAGATTATGATGTTTCATAAATATAAACAATATTTATCATTCTGTAGTTAAAATAAATTTTTATTTTCTTAGAATGCTTTAGTGTAATGATGAATGTTTTTTTTTTTTTTTTGTGTGTGTGTGTCTGTGTGTGTGTGTGTGTATGTATGTGCATACTACATGAATTTTAAATTAAATAATGTGTTGAAAAGTAACATTTCATACACTTAAAAAAATAAGTAAATAAATAAAAAATAAAATAAAAAAACAATAATTCTTCTTATTTGAAGGGTAAAAACGCTCTCTAGATAAAAAAAAATCTGGTATTTTACAACCGTATGTTATAAAAATATTTTCATCATTTATTTAAATGCTTGCAGCATTTTCATAATACTTGCCGAAAATAAATCCATTTCTTTTCATTTTATGCATAATAAAAACTAAACCGCAACCTTTTCAACTAGAAAAATGAAACTTGCATTCTTCTCTCCGAACAAAAGCTATTCATCGCAAAGAAATAATTCTGGAAGCGTGACGAAATTGCTTTACAGCAAAATTTCTACGTGACACGAAATTAATATGAGCATTAACGATTCCTTGAAGTAAAGTTTTATGCTTTGTTTTGCTGTACGCGGAAAATAATTCCGTCATTTGTATTTACATTTTTATGAGATTAATATGTAAAAGGATGCGCGATGTTCTTTTATTATGCAAGCAAATTTCTAATTCTAAAAATTGTTTTTTGTGACTCTAATTCGTTTGCAAGTATTCATTATTTATTACCATATTATTTATTATTCGGAAATTTTTCATTCTGCTCTAAAGAATCAAAGGCGTGATAATTTAAAGTTGAAATTCAGTGGGTTTTACGTCGCACTAGCGCTACACTATGGTCAATTAGGGGACTCCCTCCTAAGGAGGGTCCGATGATATGCCATCACAGTTTTGATCCTCCACAAATGGGATGGCTCCCCTGCTTCGATAAACCCCAGAGGTATAATTTGCTATTGGAAATGGAAGGCATTGCGACCACGACGGATTTAACGTGTACCAGCTATCATTAGTGTATGCACGACAGTCTTCGGGCAGGCTCAAGTATAGAACTCGCAATCTTTCAAGCATAATAATTTGAATTATCAGTAGATTATGTTATTTAAAATTACCAGTTTTCACCTTTTTCTGACACATTTATAGATGTAATAGAAATTTTTTGCTTGTGCTCGTTTTCCTTAGTACTTTCTTCTGTATATGTAAGACGAAAATGCTGGATTTGTAAAAATTCTTAACATCCGGTTATCGATGGATTTATACGTTCTGAAATAGCCTTAATATGATTTAAGCATTTTTAGGAAATATCTGTTTGAGTATCTGCCTGTAAGTGTTTTTGTGTGTGTGTGTGTGTTACCGATATTTTGTAGACAGCGTATCTTAACAACATATGAATGAACACACTTGACATTTAGTAAGGGATTGACTTAAATTTGCGTTAGTTAGATTTTGGAAAATATCGATCAACAGGTGATGGTGTCAATCTGTTTTATATACAGTGTGTGTCGAAATGATAGGTCCACCCGCATTTTTCAAAATTTAGACTCTTAATTGAGAATAATAATCACTTTTTTGGTAGAGATAATTAATCAGTAATTGTTATAACTATTCATGAAGAAATTTCTTAAAAATAAATAATTCCTTTTTATTTTATGCAAATTTTCATTTTCAGACCGTTTCAAAAAGATAGGTCCGCCTTCAGGAACTTTGCACCAATCACGTTTATTTCCAAAGAATTTGCATAAATATCGTTGCTTAGTCTTACTGCGGGATTATGCTGGCTGCTGTGGAGGTATTTAAACAGATTTGAGCATCACGTTGTAATCAAACGAAATGGGTCGTCGTTGCAGTCTTTCGCTGGTTGAGCAGGGGAAAATTGATGCATTTAAAACGTGTGGAAAATTGAATAGAGAAATAGGAAAACTTTTAAACAGATCACATAATGTTGTAAACAATTATTTGCGACTTAGAAATGCTTATGGCAGTAAAAAATCATCTGGCCGCCCATCAAAAGTAACACCCCGACAAAGAAGGACTATCGTAAAGGAGTTAAAATCTGGAAATATGAGCTTATCCAGTATGGCCAGACAACAAAACCCTCCAATATCAAAATCTACAGTCCATAGAGTGGTAAAGAAGTTCGGCAATATAGTTTACGTGAAGAGGAAAGCGGCTCCGAAATTGACTAAAAAGCACAAAGAAAAGAGATTGAAATTCGCACATGAAGTGATGTCCTGGAAACAAGATTGGCATCGTGTGATATTCAGTGATGAAAAGAAATTCAACCTGGATGGTCCAGATGGCTGGCAGTACTACTGGTATGATCTGCGTAACGATAGACAGATATTCTCGAAGAGGCAAGCTGGTGGTAGTTCCGTTATGCTATGGGCCGGATTCGGAGGTGCAGGAAAAACTGATATAGCATTTGTAGACAATCGTTTGAATGCTGCAGGCTATCAGCAGCTGCTTGAACAATATTTTCTTCCACAAGCAGAGCACATTGGGGGCCCATTCTTCATGTTCCAACAGTACAATGTTCCTGTGCACACTGCAAAGTCCACTTTCGAATGGTTTCTGGATAATGGTGTACATGTTATCGATTGGCCACCTTGCAGCCCCGACCTGAATCCGGTAGAAAACATGTGGGGTATACTCGCAAGAGCGGTGTATGCAGGCGGAAGGCAGTACAACAGTACAGCAGACTTGAAAAATCTATTTCCTCCGAATGGTCAAAAATTGAGAAAAAGTGTTTGCAAAAACTTGTAGAAACCATGCCGAATAGGATTTATGAGCTTATTCTGAAACAAGGTGGAAAAATTTCTTATTAATTCAACATTAATTTGATGCTTGTATTTAACCCTTCCTTGATGCCATTTACCCCAGTATGCTTGGAATAAATACTAACCCCAGTAGCACGTAACTTTTAACGTTGTTATATCTAATTTTTCACTGTACAGAATTAATTGTAACAATATAAAAACGTTATGTGCTATATGGAAAATACACTGTAAAACTAGTATGTTGTGGCCACCACGAGACTTCCTTCTATCTTTTCCTATACAAATTCACTCAGTAACAATAATAATAATAATAATAATAAAAGTATAGAATTAAGGTGAGAGGGGAAAAAAAAAAAAAAAAAAGTGGGAATTTATCAAATTTTCACATTTTACCCAAAATTTTGTCAAAGTCCCACTTTTTTTTTTTCCCTTAATTCTATCAAACTCCCACGGTTTCCGTGTTCTGACAAACTTAAAAAAATTTTTGCATTTTTCCCCCAATTTTGTCAAAGTCCCACGGTTTCCGTGTTTTGACAAACTTAGAATAATTTTCACATTTTACCCAAAATTTTGTCAAAGTTTGTCAAAACACGGAAACCGTGGGACTTTGACAAAATTAGGGGAACAATGCAAAAATATGTTAAAGTTTGTCAAGACACGGAAACCGTAGGACTTTGACAAAATTAGGGGAAAAAAGCAAAAATTAGTTTAAGTTTGTCAGAACACGGAAACCGTGGGAGTTTGATAAAATTAAGGGGGGGGAGAAAAAAAAAATTTTTTTTTTTCGTAAAAAGTAAAAAAAATCGATAACTTTGTTTTAAATTATCACAGATTTATAGTTCAACCATTCGTTTTAAAGGTACTGACGAGACCTTTCGATAGATACCCATCTTGAAAATTTTTGCCCTATATCACCCTGTTAAAAATTTAGAAAAAGCGGAATGGCAACGCAACCTCTAAGACGATTTTTACCAAAAGTTGATAGGCACTAACTTATGTCAAGGTGCAACTACATACCAATTTGTATGAAATTCTGTGCAGTAGTTCCAGAGATACAGTTACCACAAAATTTTGTCACACACACACAGACAGACAGACAGACAGACATTTTCTGAAAATGTTAAAATCGTGTTCTACAACTCTCAAAACGTGTAAATCCATCAAAAACCCGAAATCGGAAATTTTTACGAATCCAATACTTTCTTCTATTGAAGATAGAAGAAAGTAAAAATAACTATTACCATCTGCAAGAAACTCTCTGTGATTGGAGAAAATAATTATTTTTTCCAACCACAGAGAGTTTCTTGCAGCTGGTAACGATACTTTTAACGTATAACGATAATCCATTTCAAATCGAAGTTATTTAAACCTAAAATTTCAATTAAATTAAGAATTGGTATTTTTAAAAAAAATGACGGGTAGATTTTTTTTTTTTTTTTTTTTTTTTTTTTTTCCGTATGACATTATTGTACAGAAAAAAAAAGAATATTTTTTTCTTTAAAAAGAAAGTCAACCAGACAAATTTAGAAAAGCAAGTTGTATGTTACATTCTATTTGTTTTTGATATTTAAGGTTTTTATAAAATTTAAATATACATATCTGGAAATTGCAAACGATTTTATAACAATGATATAAATGTAAGCCGCAATATTAATTAATTTCCACATCATCAATAAGAATCGTATATTATAAACAAGAACAAAAATCATGAGGTACGCATTGATTATCCACACTTTCCAACTCTTTTAAGAAATTCCATAAGTATTTATGGGAGTTAGAACGTGGAAAGACAGACGGACAGACAGACAAACCGAAGTCACTAACACTTTTCAACCTTGTTGGAAAGTGTTAAAAATAGTAACAAAATATTGATAAAAAATCATGAACAAGCCGAAGTCATTAACAATTTTCAACTTTGTCGGTAAGTGTTAAAAATAGTAACAAAATATTGATAAAAAATCATGAACAAGCCGAAGTCATTAACAATTTTCAACTTTGTCGGTAAGTGTTAAAAATAGTAACAAAATATTGATAAAAAATCATGAACAAGCCGAAGTCATTAACAATTTTCAACTTTGTCGGTAAGTGTTAAAAATAGTAACAAAATATTGATAAAAAATCATGAACAAGCCGAAGTCATTAACAATTTTCAACCTTGTTGGAAAGTGTTAAAAATAGTAACAAAATATTGATAAAAAATCATGAACAAGCCGAAGTCATTAACAATTTTCAACTTTGTTGGTAAGTGTTAAAAATAGTAACAAAATATTGATGAGAATTTAATTAATAAAAACTGCGTTAACCATATTTTATGTTACTATAAAATGTAATTTTCGCAATTTTACTGACACGTTAAATTACCAGTCTTTTCTAATTTATTAAAATAAGAGAAAGAAAACTTTAATTCTCCATTTACTAAAATAATAATAAAAATAAGTAAAAAATAAATAAAACATATCACCTTCTCCAAAAATAATTGCTTTCATCTTGAAAACAATTTATCTTGTTTCTATAAAACAAACATGTATTGTTAATTCTAAATAATGCGAAAAAAAAAAAAAAAAAGTACATTATTTATTATCATTGCAAGAAAGTCATTTTTTTTTTCAAGTTGCATACGTGCGAGACGACTTTGGTTATTAAGTTACAGCTAAAAAATAATTTTCCTCACTAGTTCTAGTATCTGTATTATAATTTTTAAAAAAGAAATAAATAAGAAACACACTTGAAAAAAATATTAAATATTTACCTTTTCTTATTTTCTAAGAGAAATTTATTAAATTTCGCATGAAATAAAATGCAGATATAAACAGAATGAAATTTTTCGTCAAATGGAAAAAAAAAATAAATAAATATGCAATTAAAAAAGACATAAAAGCGAAAATAATTTATATCTTGCAAGAGAATAGTTTAATTAAATAAAACCATGGGAAAAATTATGAGATTAATATAAAAATGCGAATATCTCTTTTTCTTCAGTAATACGTTACAAAAGATATAAATTTTATATAAGGGATATTTTTTGCAAAGCTTTGTATAAAAATGCTATTAATCTTGGAATATGACAGGTTTAATTATTTTGATAGTAAAGTTGCAATTAAATATAAAACTTAAGCAACATGAAATACAGTTTAAATAAATAACTAAATAAATAGTATAGCAACTGTCGCTAGGGAAAACAGAGATGGAATTGATTGAACAAGCAGTTTGAAAGAAAATTAATAAAAGGAAACAGAAAAAGAATAAAAAGAAATCGAAAAAGAAATTAAATAAAAAAATTGAAAATCGAAAATCGAAAATCGAAAAATATTGGTGCAACCCTGCAAAGTCCAAGCTACTTCTCTGCCCATAGCTACTTTTCTATAAGTAAGTTTGTAATAAGTGGTCTGAACTTTAGAGCGCGTGCGCACACTCGTAGGCATATCTCTTTATGTATATAGATAAAAGTAACAAATTTATAAGTTGAAATAAAAAGTTATGCATCTAGACTATGTAAAAAGAGTAATCTTATATATTTGGCTAATTTTAGTACACAGTTTTTTGAAACAGTTTCTGGAAAGGATTCAATTACTTTTCATATTTTATTGTAAGATTTTATTTGGAGTCTTTAGTCGTACTTTAGCGTTTAAAGTGCACCAGTCACATATTATTTGCATAAATTGAATTGTTATATAAATTCAGACTGTTTGTCTAAACTTGTTTATTGAATTTAATTAAATAAAAATTATAAAACTTCAATGAAATTAATAATAATAGTAAAAAAGAGCAAAACGTAACTATTTTTAGATCATAAGTATAAGATTAGAAAAATGCTATGCCAATAAAATGTAACATTAAATTTTACAAAGTTATAATTTTTAAGGGGTCCCGGCACTTTTGACGTGGCACCACGAAAGGTTTCATAAAAAAGCTTATATTTCCATTTAATATGTATAAATTGATATACAGGGTGATTATAATGAAAGTTACGATTTCAAAACGCTATAATTTTAAAACTACCCATCAGAGCGATTTGATATTTTACCAGAGCAATCGTGAGGCAATGAAATTTTGTTTGGGGGAGGAAAAAAATAGTTACAACATGATCCTATAGATGGTGCTGTCAGGGTAATGTCAGGGGAAACGCCTAAATGGACTCATTAAACACAGGAATGTTGTTAGCAACACAATGGAATAGCATGAAACAAGAGACTTCAAGGGTTTACTGCAATTTTTTTTAGCAAAAAGACAAGAATACGTGTTTACAGCGGCAACAGTCATAGTGAAAAGAGAAAAGGAGAAGCTTTATGAAACAAATACTTTACGGATAATTAACGGCACGTTTTGAAAATATTTTCTTTTCTTTTGCCAAATAGAATTCCATTGCCTCACGATTGCCCTGGTAAAATACCAAATCGCTCTGATGGGTAGTTTTAAATTATAGCGTTTTGAAATCGTAAACTTTAAATATAATCACCCTGTATAAGATTTGAAAAATGCTGTGCCATTAAAATATAACATTAAACTTTACAAAGTTATAAATTTTAAGGGGTTCCGGCACTTTTGACATGGCAACACGAAAGATTTCAAAGAAAAGCTTATATTTCCATTTAATATGTACAAATTAATATATATTAGGTTCGTCGAATAAAATTTATATTCAGGAAACAACTCTTATGGTTTTTTATACTTTTTTTTTAATTATTATTATTACAGATTTGAAATATTTAAATTGCTTTTTCTTTGTTTGCATTTTTTCATGAATTTATGATATTCAAAATTCTAAAACTTCTGCATATATCTAAGAAACCACTTGATGTACATTTTTTAGGAGGTAAATATAATTAGCGATAGATTTTGCAATATCTGTAAATGAAAAAATATTAAAAATTAAAAATAACAAAAAATAACTTTTTTCTGTGTGCAAATTTTTACATAGACATGCAAAAAATAGACATGTCGAATAAAATTTATATTCAGGCAACAACTCTTATGGTATTTTATACTGTTTTTTTTTTTTTTTTAATTATTATTATTATAGATTTTAAATATTTAAATTGCTTTTTCTTTGTTTGCCTTTTTTCATGAATTTATGATATTCAAAATACTAAAACTTCTGCATATATCTAAGAAACGACTTGATATATTTTTTTAGGAGGTTAATATAATTAGTGATATATTTTGTAATATCTGTAAATGAAAAAAATATTAAAAATTAAAAATAACAAAAAAAAAAAAAAACTTTTTTTTGTGTGCAAATTTTTACATTGACTTGCAAAAATCCCCCCCCCCCCACCCCCTAAAAACTAATTAACAAATTTCAAAATCCATCCTTAAATTGTTTTAAACGGGTTCTATTAAGCATTCAAAAAATATTGCATTAAGTATTCTCTTAAATATCTGTAGAAGTTTTAGAATTTTGAAGGTCATGAATTCATGAAAAAATGCAGAAAGAGAAACTTTAATTTAAAGATTTCAAAGTTGTAAAAAGTATATCAATTCCCACAAAAGTTATTGCCTGGTTATATATTTTATTGAACAAACCTAACACAATTTTTATTAAAATCACACAATCAACTGTGGAAGAAAATCATATTTATTGAAATTTTATTTTTCCGACTGAGTGAAAATAATGCCTGGACCGGGAGTCGAACCCCGGATTTTTGACTGAAAAATAAAATTTCAATAAACCTAACACAGTTAAATCTATAAATTTTAAATGGATTTATAAACTTTTATATGAAAGTTTCAGTTGTGCCATGTCCTCTTGAGATAAATCTGGGACGAATCATTTCACGTAAGTACTTTACATTTACATAATAAAAAGTATGCATATAGATATTACAGGGGTGTTTGCGTTCAGTATTTTTTGTTTCATTCCCCGCCAGTAATTACGAATTGTGTTTTTGGCTACATTTAATTGCTAAACATTACTAGAAAACTACTAATAATATCACTATTAAAAAATTACTGGTGAAAAATAAAATAAAAAATCCGGAATCCAAACATCCCTGATATTATAAACTTTTTTTGTATTCCACAACAAGCACGAATTTATACAGCATCTATCTTAAATTTGTCGATAAATAAATAAGTAAAATATATCTATTAAAAAAAAAACTATCAGGAAACAGTTTCTGTCACTTATTTTCTTTTAAGTAATTGCATTTTCGTTTTCTATCACAAAAATTTGTCAAAGAAAGAATTATATATTGAATACTTTTTTTCTGAAAGACACCGTTGACTTGTCAAGATAAAATACGATGTTGTTGACAGTTCCAAGCAATAAATCAGATTTTAATTATGCCGCCGATGAAAAGTATATGCGCGAGAAGGAAATTGTTTTTCGTCGAAAGAAACAGAAATTTACTGACAATCAATGACAAAAATAAATAATTGATATAAAAAGTTCAACTTTTTTTTTATTTTGCTCTAAACGGTTTACAGGAGAATAAATAAAAAATGAATATATATATGCACAATTGAAATAGTGAAAAAAAAAGAAAAAATGTTTTAAGGGGATATATTTTTAAAGGTGATATTTTTTTTTACATTTTAATAAAATGTTTGAAAAATGATTCTTGCTGAGAATTCACTTAATACACAAGGGAAAAGAAGCTCCTTTTTCATAAAAAAATCTTTCTTTTTATGTTTGCTAATCAATTTAGTACCCTATTATTATTATTATTATCATTTATAGAACGACAGGCTATAGCTTTCAGTCAGATATTTGACGGTGTCATTATTTACTGTGTTTTACCTTGAGTATGCCAGGTCTTCCGCTCTAAAAAGCTACATTATTAATCCTATCGCAACGAAAATTAGTACTCATATTAATCAAGACAATACAGCAGTAATCTTTAGTTCACTAGTATAATTAGTTCAATATATATATATATATATATATATATATAATTTAAATTTAAGATTATCAAAAAGGTAAAACAAGTTGAAGGAAAAAAAAATCTGTTGTGAAACAACAATACGACTTCCATTACCCGCTATTAAAAGCATTATATGCACTTATTGGAGATAATGTGACCAGAAGACATAGAATTGACCTAATGAATTAGAAAGGCGAATTAAAGAAAAATAAATGATAGAGTTATTTTTTATAACACCAATTTCCGAGATCTAAAACTGACCTACCTGATCCTGATGACTATTAATTTTCCTGTAAAAACCACGTAATACATGAGGAAGGATATCTAAACGGGTTTATGTAACAATTTTGAAGAAAATCTTTAGAGCCGTTTTTGAGATACTGACTTTTACCAAAACTTGGCATAAGCAACTGTAGACCATAAACAACAATTACATGTAAAAGGATATTTAAAAAGGGTTAGTATGGCGAATTAGAAAAAAATCCATACAGCCATTTTCAAAGGAACATACTTGCTAGATCTCTATGACCTACGTATACAGGATGCCCATCAATTTACACGAACTAACCAACTACTACATACGAAAAGATACCTAATAGAGTGTTTATATAGCAATTTTGAAAAAAATCGATACAGCCATTTTTGAGATACGGACATGTGATCCCACTTCCGGTTTCCGATGTTCCACTTCAATATTTCAAATTTTCACCAAAAGTTAGAAATTAATCTCTACACCAGACTTGTCTCAATTCTGAAGTTTCGTAGTTCTATCCTTATCAGTTTCAGAGATATGATATTCAGAAGGTTTCTCACATACATCACACACATATACAGTAACTAACCAATTGCCAAATCTAATTTTTTGGACTCTGGAGACCTTAAAACATGTAAGTCAGTTGAAAAAATGATATCGAATTTTTGGACCGAATACAATAGGGTAAGTGCACCAGTGATTGACCCTGTTAGAGCAATCTCTGATGTTTTTAATGTTCTAGTCCTCAGAAAATATTTTTAGAAATCTTAAGTTAGTACTTATGGTATGAAAGACATTCATAACCACATATATGTTAAAATATATACATTTGATAACAATTATTTTTTTTTTAAAGAATTTTTATTTGACACCCACTTAATGTTCCAGTAATTGACACAGCCAGTTTTTCATCTTATCAGTAATTGGCCCCTATGTTCCAGTGTTTGACACTGCTAATTATTCATTTTACCAGTTATTAACACCCTATGCTCCAGTGTGTGACATATAATGTTGAAATTCTTATATGTTAAAGATATGATTTTATTATTTTTATTATTTATTAATTATTTCGGGATAGATGTCAATTACTGGAGCATGCCAATCACTGGAGCACCTACCTTATTTCCATTACCCACGGTAGTCGGGTAATAGAAGTAAAAATAACCGTTTTTTTCTTTTCTTTTCTTTTTTTTTTTTTTTTTTTCGATACAAAAGTAAATAAATTTATTTGCACGTAAATAATACATATAATTTATGGATTTATATAGAATGCATTATTAAATTTTATTAATATGCGACAACGCTATTCAATGACAGAAATAGAAACAACAAAATTATTCTTTCTCAAGAAAGGTTTTTGTATTTTACTGACTCGGATTTTTATGCACTCTACCTATTTTGAGTGTGAATGAACTGCGTGTGCTTAGATTCCTTTATAAAGTATGTAATTTTCAAAAATAATTCAAGATTTTTTTTTCTTCAAATTATGGATAGCGTTTCATGCATAATACACATTTTTTTAAGAATTAAAATTTTGTTCTTTATCAGATCTTTGGAGAAAAACGTATCAAACTAAATAATTCGTGTAAGATAATACAATATTTATCGTCGCTGATAACCAACCCCGTTGTTATTCTGTGAGAAAATTTCTTTTCAAAATTACTCGTTACCCATTATATTTTTTCTATATTCCGTTATCAAATCCAGATAATTTAGAGCCGCACTGAGAAAAAATTCTGTAACTGATACCTAGAATCTAAATTGTGGCTCTAGAAAAAATAGTTCCATGTCATCCTTATAAATTCTAGTCCCCTTTGAAAGTGAGTTCTAGAAACACTTATTAGAATTCTAGAGCGTTTCCTTATATTCTCGAGGGCAAAGTTATTTAAAAATCTCTGAAATAAATGCGAACACAAGAGGCGGGTTTCAGAAACTATAATCTTGGTTTATGACCCAATTCTAGAAAATCAAGCGAGAATTTCTCGCAATACAAAAGATTTAGAATATTCAGAATATTGTTCCACCATCTAGAAATATGTAGACTAGAAATTCTCGATCATTTCGTCTATTCAGTTTATTGGCGTGCCTTATGCGCATAGCTCGGGCATCTATATTTCTAGTCGAGGGATTTAGAAAGTGACCGGTATATATTTTTTCTTAGTGCGTTAATTTTTTTTTTTTCTTATATTTCTAAATTGATTTTTTTAAGTGATAAACTAAGTATGTTTTTTGCATTTTTTAGCTTAAAAATAAAGTGTTTAGAATTTAAAAAAAATAAAAAAAAAAAAGCTTTTGGAAAACTATAACAAATGTAACGGTCATGGTTTTTTTTTTTTTTTTTTTTTGCTTTTCAATTTAAGGACAGAAAAAAAAAATATGTATTTGGTAATGCATATTTCCACAAATTTTCCATAGAATAACATGAGCTATGACTGCAGGCAAAGATGGTTATATATAGCTGCCGCATTAACATATTTTTAGGTAACGTTGTTAGTACCTGCCCTTTTTTACACCACTTTTCTTGATTATTAATTTTCTTCAGGAATGATCGCAATTTTATATTGGAAAAAAAAATCATTCTTCAAAGAAAGTGGTGTAAAAAGAGCGAGGTACTAACAAAAATACGATATAAGTTAAAAGAATTGGCAGCTATGGGTATCGCACGCTCTTAAGCGTTTATATAAAAAATTAATTTACAGAAAATACTAAAATAACGATTATTTTGTGAGACAAAATAGCAATTTATTTATTTATAATAATATTAATTTATTTTTTCATATATATTTTTTTTTATGTTTCTCTGATGATTTAAGAGAAGATATTTTTCACTCAAGAATACATTTCATAACCAAATTTGCTTATTCAAAAGTTAAATTTTATACTTCAAATTTCTATTATAACACTGAAGCATAAAATAATCATAATACCAAATGTTTGAATCTAAAATTTTAATACATTTTGTATCATATTTTCATTTTTATGCCTACTGACATTACGTTTACAAAATAAATTGTAAAAGAAATAACAAAATTTAATCTTACACATACAAAAAATAAAACTGAGAGGAAAAATAAATGTGTTATATTTATTAATATCTTTTTCTATTTCGTCTCTAAAATACGATTTCTATTTATTTTTAAAGAGATAAAGAGGAAAGATTTATTTATTTAGTTATAAGAAATGAGTGGAAAACATGGCAATTTTTTCTCTTATAAAGGAATAAAAGTATTGTAAACATCGTAAAAAATTAATCGAAATAAAAGTAAGTGAAGGATTCTCGAAACACGAAAAAAAAAAAAAAAAAAACTCGATTTCATATTGAGTTAGAATTGATTGCTTTCCTTTATATTTTTAAATTAGCTGCAGAATAAAGAACTTTATAAATTGATCGATATAATAAAGCAATTCTACTAAATTGTTTCAGTTTTGAGTAAAAATTTTTAGAGTAAAAGAAAACTATAGAAGTGAATAATGAATCTTATTTTTTTCCTAAACAAAAGATGTTTATTATACATTATTCGGTATTGATTTAAAGAAGAATAACTACCACCAAAGAAAAAAAATGTGTTACCAAATAGAAATTGATATTGGTATTAAATTTTAATCACATTAAAAACTGAGACAGATAATATACACTAAAAATATACATTTTAAAATATTAAAAACACAAAAACATAAATTTAAACGCTTCGAGCCTTTTACAAGCTCCTCATCAGTAAAAAACATCAAGTGTAAATGATGAGATGAACAACAGACTTTCATTATGTGAGTACAACGTATTCAACAGGAACTGCGCATGCCTCATTAAGTGGCGAAAAATGTTGATTTGTGTACCAGCCCTCCAGGAAAATTCTTGAGTGATAATTTAAACAATTAGATATGTTTATTTTAGTACTGTTAAAATCAGGTAAATGGTCAGTTTCTATGGCATGCTGAACTATTTTTGAAAGTATATCATCATTAAGGAACATAAAACAAATTTCAAAAACCGCGATATACGTTCAAAAATAGTTCAGCATGCCATAGAAACTGACCATTTACCTGATTTTAACAGTACTAAAATAATCATATCTAATGTTTAAAGTATCACTCAAGAATTTTCCTGGGGGGCTGGTACACAAATGAACATTTTTCGCCACTTAATGAGGCATGCGCAGTTCCTGTTGAATACGTTGTACTCACATAATGAAAGTCTGTTGTTTATCTCATCATTTACACTTGATGCTTTTTACTGATGAGGAGACTGTAAAAGGCTCGAAACGTTTAAATTTATGTTTTTGTGTTTTTAATATTTTAAAATGTATATTTTTAGTGTATATTATCTGTCTCAGTTTTTAATGTGATTAAAATTTAATTTAACTACGAGACGTAATGATTTTTAAAGATATTGGTATTAAGTTAAAATTTTTATTTTCCTCTAATTAATAGAATAAGTATCTCATTCTTAAAAATTTTTGACTTCGATAGATTTAGCCGTTTTGAAATGTCTTCAGAACGATTTCGCCATTTATAAAAAATGTCCAACTGTCAGTGGGGAAAAAAATTGTAATACATAATGTAGCTGTAGCTGAAGAACTAATAGGCACCATTTCACAAAAGTTTATAATTATTTGCGCCATACATAAAATTAGTGCCTTAGAACTTTTAGTGGAAATCAACCAGCATGCGGCGCTGCTGTATTGCAATTTTCCCCGTGTATATGAAGGCTATCGTTTAGCTTCTACATCGTATAAACGCACAAAACTTGCGAGATGTCCATCCCACGGAGAAAAAATTCTGTAACTGACACATCGAACTTAAATTGTGGTTCAAGTAGAAATAGTTCCATGCCATCCTTCTAAATTCTAGTTCCCTTTGAAAGCGAGTTACAGAAACCCCTATCAGAATTCTAGAGCGTTTGCCTACATTATCGAGGTCAAACTTATTTAAAAATCTCTGCAAATAAATGCGAATACAAGAGACGAGTTTTAGCAACTATAAACTTGACCTATGACCCAATTCTAGGAAATCAAGCGAGAATTTCTCGCAATACAGATTATTCAGAATATTGTTTCACCATCTAGAAAGGTAGACTAGAAATTTTTAATCATTTCGTGTATTCAGCTTATTGGCGTGCCTTATACGCATGACCCGGAAATCTATTCTAGTTCAAGAATTTAAAAAATGACCACATATTCGTTCTAGATGAAGGCGATATACATAGTTTATTCCTCAGTGCATGAATGCTGACTTATTTTGTATGTATATCGGCCGACAGATGACGCTGCTGTTACTCACTTTACACCAAATTCTTTATAAAAAATATTTATTGTGAGTAAATGAAATTAAGTAGTTGTTCATGTTAAGGAGTAAAGTGACACTGTTACATAGAATGATGTAAATGAGTATATTGTCATGGCAAAACTTACTGTTTTCCACATGAAGCCAAAAATCGTAAAGCGCCTTGCGAAGAGTAAAGAATTGTTAGAGTTCTGCGAACATTTTCTTCTTGAATCAAGGGAGTTAGTTTGTGTTCTTGAAGAGTGGACACAATTGTGAAATTGGTTGGACTGATAGAGAGCCTTGTAGGAAAGGTAGTCTACGAAGTTTATTTGAAGATTGCATGACATGCCAGATTTTTTTAAATTGATGGAATAGACCGGATTTTGAAGGTAATTGATTCGCCAGTATTTAGGCGAAAACAAACCTAAAATCAAAGTCAACTGGAGATTGAGTGGAATAAGAGGTGTCTGGCCATATCTAAGCTGAACCAGTAATAAGTTAATATATTAATTTAAGTTGAATGCTAGCCGGGATAATTAAAATTCATTTAAAAAATAAAACAGTTAGTGCCAGTAGCCCTACCTTTCCAATCTTAGAACAAATAAACTTTTAATTGGGCTTTAGCTGCAAGATTTGTCTTTAATTCATAAATTTAGCCAGTAGTCCTGCCCTTACAAAGTTGGAAAAAATAAACTTTTAATCAGATTTTAACTATAAGTTTTATATTTACTTCGAAGATTTATTCACAGCAGGATCATGTCAATTAAAGGTGTTATAGGAGAGGATGTATCCTAACAAAATGTTATAGAGAATTTTGTAATTGAAAAAATATATATATATATATATATATCTTGAAATTACATATTTGTGCGCAGAAGAGACTACTTAATTTTTGTTATAGAGTGTATAGTGTGTAATTTTTTTTTTTTCTCTTTGTGTCTTAATCGCTTAAGAGATTTGATTTTCCTTTCTTGTTCTATTTGGAAAGAAAAAGAAAAAAAAGAAAGAAAAATCACATCGTTTGCATAGATTAATACTTTCCAAATGTATGTTCTCATTGCTTCGTTTGACATTCAATTGTACTTTGTCTTCGGGATCACACAACGCACATACAGAAGGGCAGAAATAGATAAAACAACTTTAACTGAATTCATAATCACTCTTAAACATTGTTGGAAAGTGATAAAAAGGCTTAACACAAACGAAAATGCAATTTCTATAGCCATTAATGTATCTGAATATTTTAGTGCAGCCTTGAGAATCTTAACGTTAAACATACCATATTCTGTAGAAAGCAATATTTTCTGCATATGTATAATTAAGATAAATTTTATTATGATTTGTGCAAAATGAAGATATAAAAATATGATTCATAGAAATACCTCTCACGGAATGCAGTGCTTTGGAATGTTTTCGTCTATTCCTGTATACAAACCAGTGGTGTCAGATTTTCTATAGGAAACACGCTATAGTGAACTTGAATATACATTAGTTTAAAAAAATTCCATGGATATTCACGTGAGTTAGAGTGCGGATAGTCAGATAGATAAACTGTTGTCATAAACATTTTTCGGTTGATTTACACATTTTAAATTGCCCTGAGACAATTTGAATATTTTTAGGAAATGTGAATCTGCTTGTGTGTTAGTAGGTATCTCTGTCAATGTGGTGGTGTGTGACAGAATTTTGTGGCAGCTTTAGCTCAAAAACTACTGCACAAATATAACTTTGTTTTAAATAATTACAGGTCTATGGTTAAACCATTCAATTTAGAGGTAATAGCAAGCTCTTAAGAAAATATTAAAAATTTACACAAGCTTAATTTCAAATTTATACTAAAATAATACTGAAAATTCACACAATTCAAGAGAATACTTCCCCGAAGGTGGAAGAGATGGTGCTACATACAAAAATTTGTTTCCTGATAGATTATTATCATCATAAATATGTACATTTGTACCTTAACAGCGATTAGTTAGAAATCATTCTTCGTATGTAGATATACGATTTGTTTTCCTATACTTATTATAAATTATGTAAAACAGCTTGAAAACGCCACCTGTTGATCGATATTTTCCAAAATGTAATCAGCACAAATTTATGTCAATGCCTAATTAAATGTAAAGTTTTTTAAAATTTCATTTATTGGTAATACACACTAATAATACACACAAACACACCGACACACAAACAGATATTTTCAAAAAATGGTGTAACGGTATTCAGGGCATCTCTGAACGAGTAAATACATTGAAAAAAAAGGACAAAATTTTCGTGAATCCATTATTTTCTTCTTATATATACAGAAGAAAGTAATAAAGAAAAAGAACACGAGCAATAAATTTCTATAACTTCTTTAAATCTGTTAGGAAAAGGTAAAACTGATATTTTCAAATGTCATTATCTACTGATAATTCAAATTATTAATTATTACGTTTGAACAGTGAGAAAAAAATATACCGCTTTCATCTAACACGAATAGGTGGTCCTTTTCTAAATCCCTAAACGAGAAATATAGATTTCCGAGCTATGAGTATAAGGCACGCCAATACACTGAGAAAAAATTCTATAACTGACATCTAGAATCTAAATTGTGGCTCTAGTAAAAAATAGTTCCATGTCATCCTTATAAATTCTAGTCCCCTTCAAAAGCGACTTCTGGAAGCCCCTATTACAATTCTAGAGCGTTTGTCTATATTATCGAGGTCAAACTTATTTAAAAATCTCTGCAAACAAATGCGAATACAAGAGGCGAGTTTTAGCGGCTATAATCTTGATTTATAACCAAATTCTAGAAAATTAAGCGAGAATTTCTCACGATAAAAAGGATTTATATTATTGTTTCACCATCTAGAAATGAGTAGACTGGAAATTCTCAACCATTTCATCAATCCAGTTTATTGGCGTGCCTTATGCGCATAGCTCGGAAATCTATATTTCTAGTTTAAGGATTTAGAAAATGACCATTTATTCCCAAATTCTTATGTACTTACTGTCATTCACTACGGTATGTTTATGAATCTCAAGCTAATAAAAAATGCGCCTCCATTTTAAGGTAAATATAAGCTTTTTCCTTTATCTCTCCGTGGCTCAGGTGGTTAGAACGCCATGTTAGTAACGCGGTGGTCGAGCGTTCGATACCCCGAAGGTCCGGAGTGTTAGATTTTGCAGATAATTAGTAGAAAAGATGTCAATTGATAGAAGAAAATGTTTCGTTGACTACACAGTATCCTAAGAATTTTTGAAGAGTTGATTTAAGATGCCTTTTTTTTATGTTCGAATGCTGAAATTTAAGGCAAAAATTTAGTATTCAAACATAAAAATGTCTCATAAAAAATAACTCATCGATAAATTCTCAAAGTAGTACACAAACATATTTAAAATATTTTTTAAAACTCAAAATTAAAAAATTGTTTGCAGGGAGCAACAATGTATGCCTATTCTTATAATTCTATCATCACAACCAGAGCAATAACTAATGGCCAATCATAGCAATGCATTGGTTAATGGAAGTCTGCAAATGTTTTTTTGTATTAAGGTGAAATTTATCATTTCACCTTAATACAAAAAAAAAATTGCAAAATCATAACTTCGAAAACATTTATGTTATATGATACATTAAGAATTTGGGTTAAGTTTTTTTAAATAGATTATTCATTCTAGATAAAGGCGGCATGTTTTGTTTCTCAGTGAAAGATTGCGAGTTCGATACTCGAGCCCGTTCAAAGACTGTCGTGTACAAGAATGGTGACTGGTGCCCGTTAAATCCGTCGTGGCCGCAATGTCCTTCATGTTTAAATCCCAAATTATTCCCCTGAAGTTTATCGAAGCAAGGAAGTCATCCTTTCTGTATAGGATCAAAATTAGAATGGCATGTCGCCAGACCAACCTTGGGGGTGAGTCCGCTAATTGCCCATAGTGTAGCACTAGTGCGACGTAAAATCATACAATTTCAACCTCAAAATATCACGCATCGGATTTCTTAGAGAACAATGAAAATTTTCAGAATAACAAATAATATGTCAATAAATAATGAATGCATATAAAATTGTAAACAAATAAAAGTCACAAAAATAATTTTTTTTCTAGAATTATGAAAGCAGATTTGTATGCGTAATAAAAGAACATCTCGTATCTTTTTGCATATTAATCTCATAAAAATGTAAATACAAATGGCAAAATTATTTTCCACATACGGCAAAACAAAGCATAAAATTTTACTTCAAGGAATCGTTAATGCTCATATTAATTTCGTGTCACGTAGAAATTTTGCTGTAAAGCAATTTCGTCACGCTTCTGGAATTATTTCTTTGCGATAAATAGCTTTCTGTTCGGATAGAAGAACGCAAGTTTAATTTTTCTCGTCAAAAGAATTGCGGTTCAGTTTTTATTACGCGTGAAATGGAAGGAAAGGGATTTATAATCGGCAAGTATTATTAAAATACCGCAAGCATTTAAATAAATGACGAAAATATTTTTATAACATACGGTTGTAAAATGCTGTGTACGGATATTGTTTGAAAGTAACGAATCAAAAATGTAAAAATGTATTTTCCGAACTATAAAAATAAAGTGTAATTGTTTGCATAAGTACAAAGAAAATATTAAATTTTCATTTTGTAAATCGCATTATTTTTATCAAGGGAGCGCTTTTACCTTTAAGTAAAAGTATTTAATATATTTTGTTTGCTTAAAAGTATATGAAATATTATTCTTCAACACATTATTTAATTTAAATTTCATATAGTATGTACACAAGGAGGAAAAAAAAAACTAAGAATTGAACACCACACTAAAATGTTTTAAGAAAGTAAAAATTTTAACTGCAGAATGACAATTATTGTTTATATTTACAAAAAATCGTAATCTGAAAATGACAAATTTCTAACTGGTTTTAAAAATTGTTATTTTTAAAAATGGAAGTAAAATTTTATTTCTCCATTCACTATAGCATAGTCAGAATCTCTTCAAATTTGCTTACTTTAGAAGACGTAAAATTTATAATGTGCCAGCTGAAGTTAAATATAATTAGCAATCTCCTCTTTAAAGTTGGAAACATATTAAGGCAATAAATAGTACATCGGGGAAACATTTTTGTTACCGCACTGTGTATTTATTGGAATGTTAAGTATTCAACGTTTGAAAAACACCATAAAATATTTAGAAGGCATGATTCGTTTCAAAAGAATATATGTTTTTTCATCAAGATCCTGAAAACATTCAGTCTGTAACAAAAGTGTCCGAACACTAGCAAAAATTCCTATGTAAAGAAATTACACTTCATACGGTTCTGTTAAATAAATCCTTATCGAATTATGTTCTTAAGAAGAGGGTTCGACAAAGATTTATTTAACAAAACCGTATGAAGTGTACTTTTTTAACATAGAAATTTTTGCTAGTGTTCGGACACTTTTGTTACTGACTGTATATTAACTCTTAAAAGTCTCCTAACAGACTTAAATAGTATCTGTGTCACTATCATGACATGACTTTCTTTTAACCCGCATTTTAACCCTAGGGTATGGATTTATTTGAGAAAATATTTGCATGTGGAACGGATATAATTTTTGGTTGCTTGGACTGTAAAAGCAGTACATTTTACGTAAGAATTTATTTATTTCTAAAATATTGGTGACATATGTAGTAGTAAGATGTCTTCAAGTAATTAGAATTGCAAAACAAAAATAAAAAACAAAAAAAGTGAATGACGTGTCTCAGATGTCAAATGTACCCAAGGGATTAATACTATAAAGACAAATTGCATATTAAGTCTAAAGATTAATAAGGCAAGATAATAAAAATCAATGTACTTTTAAAATAATTTGAAATAGGTTTAGGAACATTTTTGATATAAAATTCTGTGTGAGGGGGAGGCTCAACCCCCATTCAATTAGAATGCCTACATTTATTTATATATTTATTTTTTAAGTAAAGGCTATTGTTAATCTGCTTCTAAACTTATCAATCTTGATCAAATTTTTATGTGGCAAATCAAAATACTAAATTTGAATTTTCTGCTGCTACGTTTTTTAAGTGATGCTGATAAAAGATACATATACATATCAACCGCTAAAAATTGGACTTAATCAGGAAACCTCAGGGCTTTTCGTAATCCAGCCACCTCAAAACGTGATATTATACAAAAAACCAGACTTGAAAATAGAACTTCAAAAAAATAGTTTGTTTACAGAATGAGTATGAAAACCTAATTTTCTTTCTAAAGTAGTGTTCGTAGACAAAGTAAAATGCAGCAAATCACTTCCATCCAATATATTCAATAGAAAAGAGCATTTAGCTTAATTTTGGGTAGCCCTGTATATTGTCTGTTATGAATATATACTATAAACAATAGTGTTTACTCAAATATAGTCTTACATGAAAAACATCTAACAAAAAATGAATTACAATTCCAGCAATTTCCAAGTATAGCCCCAATACATCTAAATACTTTGGTTAGCCTTGATAACGAATGATGAATGATTTCCACAGCACAATCTAAACCAAACATGCTTTTACGCATATAAAAATATACACTTGTTTTATTTGGTTTAATGCAGCCTATAGATATTAAACTCTAATTATCTGCAACTTTCTCCATAGTTGTAATGTATTTGAATTATCTTGGGTGTCTCTGTACAGGAACTATTTGCTTGATCTCAAAGAACAGTTTAGTGCAGCATCCCTATATGATGCATATTTCATGTACCGAGTTTGGATTTTCTGATGGTAATTTTCTTGAGATATGTTGATAACAGGCACACAGACCAACCGCTAAAAATACGATTTTCGGATTCAGGTTACCTCAAAACGTGTAAATATAACAAAAAAATCTATTTCGAAAATTTAACCTAAAAATAATACTCTTTTATCATATATATGGGTAACAGAAAAGAAAAAAGGAAAGGTTTTTATGTTGTTTTCATGCTACGTTTTTAAAATATACTAAAACAATATTTTTAACACGATTTGAAAACTATAATTGTGCATATGAAGATAAACCTTATGAAAAAGTTTCACTAGCTCAATGCCTTCTTACCTTCAATCTTTAGACGTTAAACACAAGACAAGTATCTATAATTATATGATTTTGAATTGTAAATGTATTACGAAAAAATCAACAACTCAGTAAACTGGTATATACAACAGCGGTTGTCAGAAAGGTAATTGTTACATTACTATGACATCATTTGTAATTAAAAACGATACGATTACCAGGGAAATTTAAGTTTATATAATGTAATTTCTAATGAAATGTTTAAAATGTTTTTGGAATTTAATAAAAAAACAGAATACCGATAATAATAAATTTAAGTTTCAACATAATAAAATAAGGTTTTAAAGATTTTACAATCATTAGAAGTTTATTGCAAAAAATACAGTCTGTTGCTTAAAAAATAGCTAAAATGCGGCTATAGTTAAAATACCGCATTTCCGACAGTTAATGGGAAATGAAGGTTCTAGATTATGGGTTTCTTAATCTAGAACATATATTTAACTAGAGAGTGCATTTTTCATCGAAGAATGTAACCAACATAAAAAGTCACATGACGAGTGCTTTTAAAGTTTTTACCAATGAAGGTCACTTGTAACATCTCTTAACCCTTTAACGTTAACTACTTAATTTATTTAAAAAAATACTAAACTAATTGTAAATATAGCTTTTAGATACATAGCGGATGATAAATATTTAAAAAGTAAAAAATTAGCATAGTTCCTTTTCGATAAATTTTTGTTTGAAACATCTATAAGTGAACCTTATTAAATTCAAATAATATTTAATTTAGTAAATAAAACACTTTGTAAGTAAACATTATCGACTACAAAAACTCGTAAAAGTTTTTCAGGTGGAAATAATAGTCCAGCACTTCATTAAAGGAAAAAAAAAAACTAGACATGAGTGCATTACAAAACCAGCAATTTGCACTTGCGCATGCTAAAAAACTTCAAGTGACTTATGCATTTAGCTTCCTTTGAAGCATTATTTGTTAAATTTTGGAATAGTGTTGCTATCTACCGAACAGTAAAGGAACAAGGGGGAAATATTAAAAACCGCTGCCAAAAAAATTTGTTAAATTATGTCAAATGTTTGGTTTCGCTGCGAAATCAATGAACGTTAAAGGGTTAAGTCACTTTCGGACAAGGGGTTTCAAAGACCTTTTGCTTTGTCATTTAATTACGGACGGATCTTGACGTTCCACTCGTCACGTGACCGATGAAAATCATCCTCAGTCTTCGTTACCCTTTCATACAGAGTGTAGAATAAACAGTGTGGCAATCGCCTATAACCGTGATGTTAAAATGATGCTACAAAAATGAAGCTTACCCAGATGTCGCTGTGATCGAAGCTATTGCTCAAATCGAAGACCTGATTGGCTTTTCCCAGTTTCGTCAGTTTAATCACGTGATCTAAGCATATAATTAACCAATAGGGAGTCTCGGTTTTGTTGTCGTGACACTAGCTTCGATTACAATGACATCTGGTGACAGGTTTAATTTTTTTAGTACAAGTTTATTCGCAGCTTTCCACACTGTTTATTCTAGACGCTGTACCTTTGAGTAGGATCTTTAGCATTGAATGCGCTCTCTAGTCATATATATGCTCAAGGTTTCTAAACTTTTTAGGGCCACCGTTTATTTTATAAGACAGACATTTTTAAATTATTATTTTAATAAATATATATAATTATAGAGTCTGTGTAATTTTTATGTACGTTATCATTTTAAAGTTTTATCAGAAAAGAATACGAAAAGTTTGCGAGAGCTTATTAGTTCATTATCTTTTTAGAAGTTATGTTTACAACTTTCGGAGTTCTTGAAAAAAATGAGACACTTACGTGAAATTTCAGTATCGCAAAATATTTGGATGAATATATTTGAATGATATTATATACTTAAATATATAATTTTAAGAAAAAAAAATAATTGTATAAGACTTGTTATTTCTTATCTTACCGCAAAATTTCTATCAAGAATAGACTACAGAAGTTCCTATGCAAATTTAAATTATCGGGTACAGTGCTCCAATTATTGGAAAATATAATCAAAATGAAACAGATATTCAATAATTTAACTACACAATCTAAGTTAGTTAATTCGATAATAAAATAAGAGACTTTTGAATAAAGAACTGTAAAGTTTATTGTTAAGACAAGTTTTCTGAATAATTGACAATGAGAATTTTAAAGTTCTCGACTGATTTGCGTTATTGCAAATCCGTAACGATAACTATAAAGTTTTTCAATTTTAAAATTCATTTAATCGATGAAAATTTATTTATCTTGAGGGTAATCTTTTTCTGTTTCATTATATCTATACATCGATGTACTATAAGCCTTTAAGACTTTGACCAAAAATCCTTATACTTTGAAGGAAAAAGAAAATAAATAAAAAGGCAATTTTATTTTTAAAATTTTGTACTTCTATTACTCGATTACCGTAGGTAATGGAAGTATTGTATATTCGGTCAAAAATATTGGTAGCGTATTTTCACCTAATTTTACTACATGTTTAAAGGTTTCCTGAATCCAAAACATTCATTTCTGGCAATTCATGAGTGTGTATTTATGTGTGTATATGCGTGCGTATGTATGTGGGAAATGATCTGATTATCATATCTGCAAAACGAAAAAAGATAAAACAACGAAACCTGTCAAAACCAAGAATTAAGACAGGTTCAGTGTACAGGTGATTTTGCCCACTTTTTTTGAAAATCGGAAAAATAATAGTTGGACATTGAAAACGAAAAGTGAGCTCATATCTCGAATTTGGTTTTAATGATTTTCTTAAACAACACTGCTATAAAAATACCCTTTCAGATATTATTTCGTATCTATTAGTTGGTTAGCTCATGAAAACTGGTAGTCCTTCTGCATAAGTAGGACAATTGTAGGTATCGCAAGTGAAAATGGCTTTGGAAGTGAAAACCTTTGAAAACGGCTCGATGTATTTTCTTAAAACTGGCCTTATAAATTCATTTTAGGTATTCTTTCATATGTAATAGTTGGCGTCCGTTAGACAGATGAGTTTGAGAAGATTTGGTGAAAATCGTAAGTGGGGCCGGAAATGTATGAAAAATGACTCCAAGGATTTTCTTGAAATGTAATGCATAAACTTCTTTTTAGATGTTTTTCCCCATGCATTACTTGATTATGCTAAGATAAATTGACAGGAATTCGGAATAAGTAAATTAGTTTTTGGTCTCGGAAATAAGTATTTAAAAAAAAAGAAAGAAAGAAAAGGCTCTACCGATATTTTTAAATTCTCTATGCAAACTCTGGTTGATCTGCCTTTAGGATGTATGTATTAGTTTGCTCTTATAAGAATATTGTTGGGTTTAAAGTATTTTAAAAGTATTACGTCTCATGTATTTAACTAAAAATGTTTAAAACAATTGGATAAGAGATATATATTTAAAAGACATAATAAAACACAAGTTGAAAATAACATAAAAATAAGTTAAAGCATACAAATCATAAATGTTTTGTTTTATTTTCTCAGCACCTTACCCAGTACACTGCAAAAAATAAACCCGTAAAAGTACGGCAAAAAACTGACCAGTATTTCTCCGCAAATATACGGGACAAAACTGTGCTTTCAACGAAAAACCTGTGTGGTTTACAGGATTTCCTTGTAAAAATTCATGATTGATAGAATTTTACAGTTTTAAACTTTACTTTTGATTAACAGTTTTTCCCCGTTGATAATTACAGGATTTTCCAGTGAAATCTACAAATATTTATTGCAGTGTACGCACAACATTTACAAAAAAAAATTACAACTTCTTAAACGTAATAAAAAGTTCACAATTGTAGTATTGCATATTCGGATGGTACTGTGTCGTTAGTTCGAGCAGGTTTAATCATTGTCAATCATTCCTCGAAGAAAATACGCGAATGATAATTATTTCAATGATAAGAATTTTAAAATTTTCAGTATTAGCAATATGATCTGTTTCTGCTGATTCGATGACCAGATTCAAACAAATATCCTAATTTTTTAAATCAAGTTTGTGTTCTTTGATGGTTATATCAGCAGAATGTCCTGCCTCTGCAACATAGGATGATTCACAATTTTTCCAGGGAATACAAAATACAATATCGGGAGCGGGGGGGGGGGGGGGGTTATAATAGGTTTTAAATTAGACTTAAAGTTATGGATTTGATTTTGACGAATCAAAATCTATACAAAATCATTATAGCAAGACAAAAAGTTTACTTGAAAAGTTTTCCAAATGGACGACGTAAGTTCTCAAAAATAAAAGAAAGTTGGCAGATATCGTTTCAAGGATAACATTAATTTAAAACAATGATTATGTAAAGTTTTAATTTGAGACTAATCCAACAACATTTGTTTTTTAAACATATCTGAAAACTTTTTAATATACAATGACCATAATTTATACATGACCCTTTTAGAGTGTAAAGCAAATTTTACGAAATGCATTGTAATTTTTTGGAGGCTTAAAAATTTTTTATCCTAGAAATTAAATTGTCTGAAAATTTTCATCCATTTTTATAAAATCCTGTACATTTTTTAGGCACCTTTATCGTTTCTTATGTATGGCTAAAACCTTTATTTGTTTAATTAAATATGAGATGAAGGTTTATTTAACGTATACTTGTGCTTAACCCCTTAACGCGCGCTGTCCTCGCTGCGAGAATGCAAAATTTATGATCCAGCTGCAAAAATTCATCCCGGAAATTTTTTAGCAAAAATTCACATTTACAACATATCAGAAAAGGCCTGTTTTTTAACCTTAAAATTTAAAACTTCTTTTAGTTTAATTTAGTTCATGAATTCCGGTGGCAGTAAAATTTAAATATTTCAAATTGTATTGCGCCGCAAAGGGTTAAACGTATACTTGTAAATTATCGTTTAAAGGAAACATATTCTTGATCCAATCAAAGCAATTGCCGATGCTGTCAGTATTTAAATATAAAAACCAGCACTGGCAAATGTTAAAATTATACAATATTATAAACATCTATATATTTATATTATTTATGAGAATGTTTTTTCTGAGAGTAATCGTTTTGTCAACTGAGAGGTAGATTTTTTAGAAGTCTTTCATTATTTATCAATTTTATCATTATTATAATTTTTATATCAATATTAAAGTTACTTAAATTTTCTAAGTCATTATTTTTGTTTCAAGTAGAAAATGAACCAAGTATTTCCTTGCAAATGAATTAAACTTAAATAAATTTTACTGTACTTAACTTAAAGAGTGTGGGAAATCTTTCTTTTCTCTATAAAGTATCTGGTTGTCTATCGAAAACGTAAACTGGTGAAAAGGACGCCCGCACTAAATTTCATGATGTAGGTAAAAAAAGAAGGATAATTTGAGCATTAAGTTATTATTATTATTATTATTATTATTATTATTATTACTTAATATAATTTCTAAACCCTATTAATGCTCTCTCAGAAATAAAACAGTTTTGTTATCGCCTTTGTTTTCTTGTATTATTTATGGAAATTTTAACCAAATGTTATAAATATTTTAAAAAAATTTCTTAACAAAAGTATTTAATATCTGTCGCTGCTATATACATGCCCAGAATAATATCGCTATGGTCAGTCTTCGTTTGTGCTCTCATACATTTAAAGAATTCTCAAGTTTTACATTTTTAATATTGTTGCGTACTTGGGGGTTCGTGAGTTGTCCGAGAATGAAAGGCCAAACGTACAAAAATTCAGTAATTTATTCACAGAAAGTTCCATAAAAATACAGGACTATAAACCAAGTATCAGCTTCAATTCTACCAGTAAACACAGCTTAAACAACAGCTGTCAATAGCAAATCCACAGTACAAACTGTATAGCAATAACACTTAAAGCAAGTCTCTTTCGAAGAGGCTCAATGCAAGCTGACCGACTCTGATCACAGACTGAACTTAACTAACTCACTGCCTTGGCGAGAAGCGCTCCTTATATACTGTTCCATGGAACCCAGATTTTTCGACAAAATTCTAGAAAGTGGTCAACCAATCAACTTACAGCTACCATATTTGGTATATAAGGATTTTCTGGCCAAGGTCGCCAAAAAAATCGCCAAGGTGGGAAAAAGTCGCCAAATTTGGCGCCAAATCCATTACCTGCCTTATTGGGGCTTTTTAATGCGTTTTTAAGGGAAAATAAGGCTATTTCAACGCTAAAACGACTAGAAATGCACAAAATTATCACTTTATCAACTTACTGAGCCTCTTTGAGAGAATTTATACAAAAATAAACACAATTATTTACAATTTTGTAACACTGCCCCCCTTCCAAGGACTGCACGTCCCGGGCACTGCAACCCTTGGTCAAGAGGCGAAACTAAACAAATTTACACAATCTCAAATAAAAAAACTAAGTTGCATATAACGACAAAATAGAAACAAAATTCAAGTGAGAAATATTTACAAAATTCACAAGTATGTACAAGTATTTATATACAAATATTTACATTACGCATGCGCAAATTTTACCAGTATTTACATTTTAAATTTTAATATTACCGTTAATTGTGGTACTTGGCTAGCCTGCTATAGTGCACCACCTTCGGTTTTGATGAAGGTGTTTTAGTGATCTGCACCAGTACATCATTCAGCCTTTTTAAGACTGTGTATGGTCCGTCCCAGTTGCACTATAACTTGGGAGAGAGTCCTTTGCGTCGAACAGGATTCCACAACCAGACCTTCTGTCCTTCCTGGAACTCATGTTGCGTAGCCTTTAGATCGTACCTTGTCTTCATTTTCTCCGTTGCAATGTGAATTCGCTCACGAGCAAAGTTGTGTACGTCCTCAAATCGTGCCTGGAGATCTTGGATGTACTCCTCGGGCGATGAAGGCGCATCGGATGGACAACCAAACAGGAGATCACATGGGAGACGAAGTTCACGTCCAAAAAGCATCTGGTCTGGAGTGTAGCCGGTGGTTTCATGGACAGCACTTCGATAAGCCAGCAGGAACAATGGCAACTTCAAGTCCCAATCTTGCTGGTTCCTTGATACTAGAAGAGAAAGGTTATTCAGGATGGTACGATTGAACCTCTCGACCATGCCGTCCGACTGGGGATGTAAAGGTGTTGTCCGGGTTTTGTCTATGCTGAGTAGTTGACACAGTCCTTTGAAAACATCAGAGGTAAAGTTCCTACCTTGGTCGGTACGAAGTTGTAGGGGCGTGCCGTACCTTGACACCCATTGCTGCACTAGGACCTCTGCGACTGTGCATGCCTCTTGATTGGGAATGGGATATGCCTCAGGCCACTTGGTGAAATAGTCCATCACGACGAGGATGTATTTATTTCCACCGGAGGTCCGTGGCAAAGGACCCAAGATGTCGATTGCAATCCGTTCAAATGGTGCTCCCACGTTATACCGTTGCAGTCTTCCTCGACTTCGTTTCTGCGGGCCTTTACGTGCCGCACGAGCATCACAGGATTTACACCATTTCTCCACATCCTCCTTTGCCTTGCACGAGTAGAAGCGTTCCCGAACTTTCTGCAGAGTCTTCATTACCCCAAAATGGCCTCCGGTAGAGCTACTATGCAGTTGTTCTAAAACATCTGGAATTCTTGATCTTGGCAATACTATCTGCCATCGGAAGCTTTTCCCATCATCAAATTCCCACTTTCTGTATAATACGCCGTTTCTGATATGAAGAGAGTCCCAAAGTGCCCAATAACTTTTCGTAATGGGACTAAATCTGGAAATGTCCTGCCAGATAGGTCTGTTGCTGGTTGTCTCCTTCAGCTGTAATATTGGCTTTATGTCAGGATCTTCCAACTGGGCTTGTCTAAGTTCTTCGTCACTCCAGGGATCGGGATCTTGTTCTGATGGAGTTGAGACAGTAACTTGGCAGGCAACCGGATTTATCGGCAGGTATTTCTGTTCGGCTCTAGAGCAGTACTTGCAGCTTTCCGAGCAGGGCTTCCGTGACAAGGCATCTTCATGTAGAGTCCCTTAACGATGACGTATCTCGAAGTCATATTCCTGCAGGCGTTGTATCCACCTGGCAATCTGTCCTTCCGGGTTCTTGAACTGGAGCAACCACGTTAAAGATGCATGGTCAGTCCGGAGCAGGAATCTTCTGCCATAGAGGTAATGATGGAAATGTTCTATGGCTTTTACGATGGCGAGTAGCTCTTTCCTGGTGGTACAGTAATTTCGCTCCGGTTTAGACAGGCATTTACTCCAATAGGCAATGACATGTTCTTGACCATCAATTTCCTGCGACAGAACAGCACCGACACTTTCATGGCTGGCATCTGTATCAAGTATGAACTGTCTGTCGGGCTGTGGATACGTCAAGATAGGCGATGATGTTAAGGCCTCTTTAAGTCACTTGAACGCTTTTTCACATTCATCTGTCCACAGGAACTTCTGCTTGGCTTCCGTCAGCTTGTGGAGTGGTCTGGCAATATTTGAGAAACCCTTGACAAAATTCCTGTAGTAAGTGCATAAGCCCAGGAAACTTCGTAGTTGGTGTACATTTTCAGGGCGACTCCAGTTCTCGACTGTAGAGATCTTCTCAGGATCAGTTCTCACACCTTCGACAGAGATGATATGGCCGAGGTAGCTCACTTCACGACGGAACAAGTTACACTTGCCTGGATTCAATTTGAGGTTAGCCATTCTGAGTTTCTCCAGCACCTTTCGGATGTTTCGTAGAGGGTCTTCAAAGGTGCGCCCCACAATGATAATATCATCCAAATACACCAGACAGGCTTCATAGGAAAGTCCTTTTAGCACTGTCTCCATCAGGCGTTCGAAGGTGGCAGGTGCATTACATAATCCGAACGGCATAACTTTAAATTGCCACAGTCCTTGTCCCGTAGTGAATGCAGTCTTCTCACGATCATCAGGATGTAATTCTACTTGCCAGTAACCGCTCTTCAGGTCCAAAGTCGAGAACCATTTATTGCCAGCAAGTGTGTCTAATGTGTCGTCAATTCTGGGAAGAGGATAACTGCCTTTCTTCGTGATGTCATTCAAACGACGATAATCCACGCAAAATCTTGTTGAACCATCCTTTTTTCGCACCAGTACTATGGGAGAGGCCCAAGGACTCGTTGATTGCTCGATGACATCATTGTGCTGCATTTCACTTAGAAATTCAGTGACCTCTTCCTGTTTAGCAAATGGAAGTCTTCTTGGATGTTGTTTGATTGGAGGATGATTTCCTGTATCAATTCTGTGCTGGGTGATGTTCGTTCTCCCGACGTCTTCAGGTGTTCGAGAAAAAAGGTCTTTAAATTCTTGGAGTAGCTTCTCCGCAGCACATCTCTGTTCCTTTCCTAACTCTGCATTCTTGAGTAATTCCGTCATGAATTGTTCGGAAGACTTGGATTCGGTTGATTGCGTGGGGCGGTTGATGCATGTGACAGGAGTGCAGGTTGCTAACACCTCATCCTTCTGCACTGTCCGGACCTTATCGCTGATGTTTGCGACTCTCACAGGAATAGTATTCTTTGAGAGATCAACTAGAGATGAAGCTACCAGAACTCCTCTTGGGCTATTGTCTGCATTCGGGTATTCAATCAGTCCATAGCGGAAGTATTGCTTTGTAGGGGGTGTTCCTAAAACTATTGTCTCTGTATGTGGAGGGATGGAAATTTCAGACTTGGCTGTTATCTGGCAAATTGCTGGTCTTGATTTTCAGTGTTGAACACAGCGATGTCTTCCGAACTCGAATGCAGTTCATTATTCTTGAAGTCCAATTTAAAGTTAAATTTTCTCAGGAAATCGATTCCAATGATTAAAGGATCTCTTATATCAGCCACATATGCCATATGATGGTAACTGGCATTCCCAAAAGTGATAGTCAAGTTCATTTTTCCATATATTTTGATTTCGTCTCTGGTCACAGTCTGGAGTTTAACGCAGGGCGGAGTCCAGATGATCTTCTCTTTTAGTTCTTGAGCCAAATCCGTTCTAATGATGGTCACGTTGGCTCCCGTGTCCAGAATCATCCGGCAGGTGGTGTTGTTAACTTGGCCATAGACGTGAAGTCCATTATCGCCATCACTCATCGATGAAACATGAAATACTGCAAATTGGGGCTCTTTAATTTCAGGCGACCTCCGCCCCGCGAGATGGCCTCCTCTTAGTTTCCCTGTAGTGATGGTGAAGACGGGTGATTTCCTATAGTTGGTCGTACAGGGCAGTTCCTCTTCACGTGACCATACCCTCCACAGTCCCAGCACTTTATCTTCCGGTCCTTTATTTTCTTATTATTCTCCAGGCTGCGCAATCTCTTTAAGATCTCTTCGATATTTCTCTTCATTTCATTTTCACCAGCAGGCGTATCGTTTAATGAGACTGCTCTTATCGTATGGCGGTCTTTGCGGGAAGCTTGTTGGGCTGCCTCTATCCTAAGTGCTGATTCTAAAGCTGATTCTACGTCTCTGATGTTGGAGAGTCTCAGTGCTTTTTGAATTTCTGGATCCCGCACAGCATCAATAAAGTACTGAAGAGCTAAGTCGTTTCCAGTGTCAGCATGACAGTCTGAGAATGCTAGGTGAGACAGTCTCTGAACGTCCGCTGCCAGCTCTTGCAGACTTTCGCCCGTTTTCTGATAACGGGATTTTAACTGGAGGCGACTATAGTCATTAGAACACTTCTCTCCGAACCGTTGCTCCAGTGCTCTAGTCAGGGCCTCGAAATCGTTCCTTTCTTCTTTAGAAACATTTCTCAGTATCTCGGCTGCATCTCCCCGTAATGCTGCTGCTAAGTGGACTGACTTGGGGGTAGAGTCCCAGCCGTTAGCTTCAGCTACGATGGAAAACTGCGTCTTATATACATGCCAGGAGGAACTGCCGTCGTAGGTGGATAGCTTAATGAATTCCTGATTCTGGATTCTTTTATCTCTCTTTTCCGTTTTCTGGGGCAAGAAGATCAACTTCTCTTCTACTTTTCTCTCAAGATGTTCCTCTACTTTCTTCATGACTTTCTCCTCGAAGTTCTCTTCTATCTTCATAAATCTCTCTTCAAAATTCCTTTCTACTTTCATAACATTTTCTTCTATCTTCATAGCTTTCTCTTCAAAACTCTCTTCAATTTTCAAAACTTTCTCTACAAAATTTTCTTCTATCTTTATAACTTTCTCTTCTATTCCATCCATTCTATTTTCCATCCCCGTTAATTTACCCTCGATTGATTCTTTCACCGTTGAAAGCTCTCTCTTCATCTCATCTTGATTAGATTTAATTTCTTCCTGAACTTCACCCAAACTGCTTTTCATTTCCATCATTTCTTCAGTCAAACCGTCTTTCAATTCTCTTTGTGATGTTTCCATTTTCTCTTGTGCTACCTTCATTTCTTCAGTGAAACCGTCTTTCAACTCTCTTTTTCCTTCTTTCATTTCTCTTTGTCCTGTTTCCATTTTCTGTATCAATCCAGATCTTAACTCACTCATCTGAGCAGTGAATCCTTCTAGAAATTTCTTCATTTCTTGTTCCATAGCTCTCGTTATCACCATTCACAGACAAACCCCGCTTCTGACACCAGAAATGTTGCGTACTTGGGGGTTCGTGAGTTGTCCGAGAATGAAAGGCCAAACGTACAAAAATTCAGTAATTTATTCACAGAAAGTTCCAGAAAAATACAGGACTATAAACCAAGTATCAGCTTCAATTCGACCAGTAAACACAGCTTAAACAACAGCTGTCAATAGCAAATCCACAGTACAAACTGTATAGCAATAACACTTAAAGCAAGTCTCTTTCGAAGAGGCTCAATGCAAGCTGACCGACTCTGATCACAGACTGAACTGAACTAACTCACTGCATTGGCGAGAAGCGCTCCTTATATACTGTTCCATGGAACCCAGATTTTTCGAGAAAACTCTAGAAAGTGGTCAACCAATCAACTTACAGCTTCCATATTTGGTATATCCCATATAAGGATTTTCTCGCCAAGGTCGCCAAAAAAAATCGCCAAGGTGGGAAAAAGTCGCCAAATTTGTCGCCAAATCCATTACCTTACTTATTGGGGCTTTTTAATGCGTTTTTAAGGGAAAATAAGGCTATTTCAACGCTAAAACGACTAGAAATGCACAAGCTTATCACTTTATCAACTTACTGAGCCTCTATGAGAGAATTTATACAAAAATAAACACAATTATTTACAATTTTGTAACAATATATATATATATATATATTTATCTATGACTTACACTTTGACAATTTGAAGCTAGTAAAAAAGTTAAGAAATTAAACTGAAAAGTATGGACTACCTCACTTTTTCATATAACATACCAATATTTGTTTAAGAAAATCTTCTCGGTAAAGTTTAAAAATGAGAAATAGTTCCCTGCTTTATTTTTGAGAAAGTAAATCTAATACTAAAAATGTTACTCAATAAGTAATAAAGTTTCTCCAGTTATTGAAGTGGATGCATTATCTGTAATTGCATTTTAAAATTGTACGAACATATCGACTAACAATAAAAATTGGTTTTCTAGTTTTATACGGTTCTATTTCTTTACATTCTCATTTTATATAATGTACATGCAACAGTAATGCAACATATTTTAAAATCTTATGCGAAATATTCTATGAGAATAAAATGTTAAAATTTAAATGGAAGAAATATTTAGATTTGTGTATGTTTAAATGAAATAAAATATTTTTATTGGACTACAAACAGTCGTAAAATTTTTATTGTCATAACGAAAAACTACAAAAAAAAAAAAAAAAAGGCTAGATTTACAATTTATTTAGAAATATATAAAAATTAATCATGTTTGCAGATAATAACTACACATGCGAATTTCATTGGTTATGAAAAACATTAATAAACTAGTAAATCATTATCAGGCATTACGTTGTCAGCAATACTACGTAGAAAAGAATTCCTATGAAATATATATTTTATAATATACGATTGAAAAAAGAAGTAAAAAGTTATAAAAGCAAATAATAATAATAAAAAAGAATGATGTGAATTTGTCTTTATAAATACAGTATAAATAATAACATGGTAATCACAATTTCGGTATGAACCACTTGGCTTGAGATTTTGAAGTCAAAACTGTAAAATATTATAGCAATATTGCAAATAAAATCCTTTATATCATATGTTACGTATAAAAAAATAAAATAATAAATAACAAGAACGAAAATTCATGCTGTAAGTATTGATTGGTTTTCTCATGAACACTTACTTGCGATACTCTAAAAATTATTGGAAAGTGTTGAACATGCTCAACGCAAACGGAAATGCAATTTCAAAAAAATTCAGTGGTAGCTCTTGATGGATTATAATATTTTAGTGAAACCCTGTTTACTCCTATCGTTTTATAATATATTTAACACTACGTATATCATATTCTGCACAAAACATTATTTGAGCATAGTAACAATACACGCGTCAATTTCAATATGATTTTTGCAGTCAAAAGTTATTTAAATTTGATTTATAAAAATATCCTACTTCAAATGCAATGCAATGACATTGGGATGTTCCCTATACAGAAAACAGTTCACAGGATTTGTTAATGTCATTTTAAATAGGGAACTTTCCCCAGAAAACTTTAATAACAAATGACATTTTTAAGAAATTCTGGGCAGACGTACAGATAGATGAACAGAGACAGACAGATACACAAATCAAAACATATTCACTCTTAAATAGTTCAGAAAGTGTTAAAAACGCTTAATGTAAACGAAAATGCAATTCCAGCAAATGTTCAATAATAGTCCTTAATGTAACGGAATATTTTTGTGCAGCCCTGTAAATCTTAATGCTAACAATTCTGTATTCTATAGAAAGCTTTCTTTTGTGCATATAAATAACACATTCCAATTTCATTTAGATCTGTGTAAATTAATTTTAATAATATATTGTTTACAGAAATACCTCTTACAGAACAAAATGCTTTGGGTGTGTCCCTGTGCACAAACCAGTGGTGATATTTACTCCATTTTCAATAAGGAACATCTGATAGGGATCTTAAATAGAATATTTCAATTTCATTAAGATTCGTGTAAAGTAAATGCATTAAAATATGGCAGTGATTTTGAAACGTATTAAACCGAATATTTTGGGATAAGTAGTATAGTAAAATAACCATCCTTAAAAAAAAAAAAAAAAAAAAAAAAAAAAAAAATACGTTTGGAGCCTTTTGGAATTTTTAAGAATTATGATGTTAATATATTCCTATGTAACAGAAAAAAAACAAAAAAAAAGTTACTGCCGTCACCGTACGATTTTGTTTTGTCTGCTATCTCTTGGGTCCTTATCGTAGCAAAAGGTACCAATGTTAATGGAAAAAAAAACATGTTTATCTTAATTAGAAATTTCTAACACCTTCATTAACGATATTATTAATTAAAAAAGTCATGTTAATAAAGGTATTCCAATTGCCAACTTGTAAATGGTTTCTCCAAGCACATCCTAAAGCCTTCGCTGAAAAAAAAAAGGAAGGTAGAAATTTTCTTGCGTATTTGAAAAGCGAATTCCTCCGTAACGGATCGAGATATGCAAAATACGTCTATACCATTAAAAAAAAAAAGTTTATTCTCGATTCTAACGGTGTAATTGTTTGTAAAAAGTACGAGTTTTTGATATTAAAAAATATATATTTTTAAGATATGCAAAATTTCGCTTTCTTTCGATCATCACTTTTTGAATCGCGGTGTACGAAAGACTAATCGTTCAATATTTTAATGAAAAGCCTTCCGAAAGGCCATTTAACATTCTTTCCGACCGAATGAAACTCTTAAAAAATTCGGATTAGCGATCCATACGTCTTTTTAAATTTACAAAACATCGAATTTTTCGCTACACATTTTATAACAGAAAAATGTTTTTATGATAAATCAATTATCTTTTTTTAAAAATATAGATCTCAATGAGAGAAACAAACCTTAAAAAGATTGAAATCCGTTTGCAAAAATTTACCGTGTTATGAATTTTTTTGCGAAATTCTCTATTTGAACGATTTCCTTAAAAGCTATTTTTTTTAAAATTCAAATGATGTGTAAACCAATAAAAATACTGTTAATATACATCTGCACTATTCAAAAGCACGTTTCTTTACAATTTCCACGATAAAAATAAATAAATAATAATAATAACAGAAAAAAAAAAAAAAAACCTACAAAATTTTTGAGTTTTTCTGTTCACATTGGCTCATCTTCTTTTGAATAGTGTTGTTCGAAAAACCAGTGGTTGTATTTTTTAACTATAGGTGTTACCAGAAAAGCCGTTTAATTCTCTTTCCGACCGTATAAATTTTTCAACATAATACGGATTAGCAGGTCCTATTACTTAAATTTACGAAACATTGATTTTTTTACTAAACGTTTTATAACTGAAAACGCTTTTGAGGATGTTTTTTTCGTTTCAAAAAAGTTACCACTGCTGCTGTTCGTTTTTTTTTTTTTTTTCCCGACCTGCAGAAAGGCGTGTAAAGCCGCACAGGATTAATGAGCGAAGTGAGACGGGAGGGGCATTTGAGCCTTCCTCGGTAGTTGGTGAGCGAAGCGAGCTGGGTGGAGGTGGGGAGGGGGCAGAGCCTCCTACTGGTGTAAGAAAAAAATCTTTTCGTATATCAGTGTTTTTATATATTCGTATGACAGTGAATAGTTCAGCTTTTTCTAATATTATAAAAGAGGAAAAAAATCTCTAATTTCTAATTACAATATTAAAAATATAACTGAAATGTACATATATATATATTCGATTACTGTAAAAAATAGTTTTGTGATTGCCACAATAAACTAGGTTTTTGTTACACTGAGAAAAAATTCTGTAATTGACAGCTAGAATCTAAATTGCGGCTCTAGAAAAAATAGTTCCATGTCATCCTTATAAATTCTAGTCTCCTTGGAAAGCGAGTTCTAGAAGCCCCTATTAGAATTCTAGAGCATTTGCCTATATTCTCGAGGGTAAAGTTATTTAAAAATCTCTGCAAATAAATGAGACTACAAGAGGTGGATTTCTTCAACTATAATCTTGGTTTATTACCAAATTCTAGAAAATCAAGTGAGAATTTCTCTCAATATAAATGATTCAGAATATTTGGAGTATTCGGAATATTGTTTCACCCTCTAGAAATGTGTACACGAGAAATTCTCGATCATTTCGTCTATTCAGTTTATTGGCGTGCCTTATGCGCATAGCTCGGAAATGTCTATATTTCTAGTTAAGGGATTTAGAAAATGATCACTTATTCATTCTAGAGAAAGGCGGTATATTTTTTTCCTCAGTGTACTGTCATCATAATTGTAATATAATAATAATAATAATAATTTCATCATGGAAAGTAATAAGAAAAATATATATATATGGGTTTCTCTTCGGTTTTAATTCCATTTTCCCAACTTATTTTTCCACGTAAAATCCGTCATGGCCGCAATATTCTCCATATTCCTATCCAAATTATATCTCTGGGAGTCACCAAAGCGGTCATCCTATCCGTGGTCATCCTATCCGTGGAGGATCAAAATTGTGATGGCATGTTTCCATACTACCATTAGGGGGAAGTTCTAGACCGTCGCCAATTGCTCATAGGGAAACACTAGTGCGACATAAAAAGAAACACACACACATACTCACTCATTCCCCAATTTATTTTGTATTTCACAGATAATCTATGCTTTTACATAATATATTTTGAAAGGTAAATTATTATTATTTTTTTTTTTTTTTTCACAAATAATTTAACTTATTTGTGAAAGGTTTTACAAAGATTTATAAAAACATAAATTATATTTCAAAATCCTGATTTAGAATTTTAATCTAATTTCCGGTGAAAGTTTATAATGCAACTTAATCCAACAATATAGATATATCTGGCAAAGTAAAAAAGAAAAAAAAAAAAACCTTTTTATTTAAAGTACTTTATAATTTCTTAAAATTTTCGAAATACTTGCAAAGTTTATTCTGAATAAAAAGATCATTGAATTAATTTTTTATTTAAAACTCGAAGGGTATTAAACTTTTTCGTTTAAAGTTATTTGGAAAATTCTTAGTATTTTTTTAAAATCCAGATTAAAAATTTTGTATGAAGTCTGAGTTTTTAAATTATTTTTATTGTGATTTTGCACAGAAAATTTTTGAAAATATCTTTTTTTTTTTTCAATTAGTTTTTTTTTTTTTTTTTTTTTTTTTTAATGGAATATAAATATAATTACTTTAAACACCATCTTTAAAGGAGCTGTTACATCGAGAGTAACGAAAACGTACCAATTAACACATTATTTTACGCCAAAATACAAAATATTTTTATTAAGTATCACTTCTATTTTTATTAGGAAAGGGAATTTTTTCTTTGATAGTCTCATTGTTATAAAACTACATTTACATCAAAAGACATTGACTTCGTAGTGTCGAAAATGTTTTGGTTACTCTTTCTAGAAAATTCTATTGTCAGCCTTGTAATTTCAAAATGTTGACACTGTTCACTTACATTTTGTTGTTACAGGACTCCTAAATATTGTCTTAAACCAATCTTTACAGAAAAACGTAAGGAAGACTCAGTTGTTTCACTACACGATGCTTTAAATCATTTCATCGAGAAAAGTTTTTAAATTGAAAAAACTGATCGTTTGCAAATCTTCTTAAACTTTCGAGCAGGGATATAGTAATTTAGATCTCCCGAAGTTTCAAAGTTCTCAGACGTACGGGAGCCAATATTTTGAGCTTTCTATGGGTTTCTGGATAGAATTACTGCCAACTCCTAAAGCCAAAGTGTATAAATATGAATGAGCCGATGTTTGCGAGGAGATAGTGTAGTCATGGTGATTCAGGGTTGTTCACAGACTCATTCTGAGCGACTGCACTTTGGAGATTGTGTTCTACGCGACTAAATTTTGTTCTTGAGCTTGCGAAGATTTTTGCTCCGGTGTACTTGATATTATTTGCTTTGCTCCTGTGAAACAAGTTTCTTTTGGGCTGTTCCAGAACATTCATCGAATAGAGACTATTGCAGCACGAGTGAAAGCTTTATTGAACTGCTACTAGAATACTCGATACTCGATGAAATAACAGTATTATTGAGCAGTTTCGACAATATTCATTTTAATGACAGTTTTGTTGTACTGATTCAAGAAGTTCCGTTGAATAAAAAGTATTCATCGAGAAGAACTGTGTGAGTGTTCTCACACATATGTCCTTTAAAAGCTTATTTATTTATCCAAATTTAATATTTAACAAAAAGGAGGGATTAATATAGATTATATAAAATAAATCTTTTTAAATTTATCTAATTCAAGTAATTAATTATAGAGAATTCCCTGTTTTATTTTTAAATCAAAATTTTCATTTCTTTGTTCTTCTATCGTTAAAAACACATTGATCTAGGAATAAAATAAAGCAATTTTTATATTGGGGTTTGTCAAAAATAGTATGTGTATACATTTTCCCCGAATGGATTAAATCAATTTAGCTATAATTATTTATTTTGGAGAGGGTAATTTAAAATTCGTATCAACCTACTTATAACACAAGTAGCTATTAATAAAATAATAACTGTCATTTCAATTTATATTTATCACGCTAGTGTTTACATTAAATCAATTTAGCCGTAATTATTTATTTTCAGAGGGTAATTTAAAAAGCCGTTATCAACATATTCCTACTATATACAGCTATTAATAAAATAAAACAAGCATTTGATTTCATGTTTATTACTCTTGAATGTTTATGTTAAAAAAACCATTATTATTTCAAGAGGGTCATTATAATTCTAAAAATAGATTTATAATGATGTTCGATAGTCTGGGCGTCGCCTTCTTTGTTCATTGAGAGTTGAAGGTCATTTGGCATGGCTTCTCAATGTCAAATCGATTTAATATTTGTAACGACTTTTTTATATTCAAAATTTAGTATGAATATCTTAGAAGAACAAAGAAACAGTTTGGCATTCTTTTGGCTGCATTTCAACAATGCCAATCTCCGGGGTTGCGATTTTAAGCTATCTGTGGCTAGCAGATTTAGTGTATTCTTTTCGCTGTTGTTCAAGTCCTAAGAAGACGTAATTTTTTGAGGTCCTCCTCCCTCTCTGTATAGTTGATGGGGATAGAATATTTATTTTTTGCTTACGAATATAGGAGTGAAATGTAAAGTTATTAGTAACTGCAAACTGAATATTATATTGCTGCATTAATAAATCACAGTACTAAAAATGATGTGTCCTGATTACTTCGAGGTAAAGACTTCTACTTTATATTTTTAATTATTCAACGATCCGGCTTTTGTGTGAAACGAACCTGAATATACTAGACAATAGTATATATTAATTGGTGCGTGTCCAGCTTCCCCGATCTTCAAAAATGGAGGGGGAGGAGGAACCCGACGGCAGCATAATGGATTTTCTATAAATGAAATTCTGGTTTTTCTTTCGAGTGGAAGGAAGGGAATTCATCGAACATTTTATTAAGATTTGCATGCCCAAAAGGACCTTGTTAAGAGTCATGGACAGGGAAAATATTGACTCTAAATTTTGGTGGATGAATCTCCTTTTTACGCGCATTGAACTTGTTTGTGGTTACGATTTACGAACAAATGCTTGCTTGAATCGGTGACTGTAAGCGTAGCCCGATAATATCACTACTCAGAAATTTTTTTTTTTTCGTGCTTATGGCTTCAAGAAAAGAAAAAAAAAGGAAAAGTAAAAGGATTTCTTGGAGTGTCATTGTGTTGATGGATTTCTTTTGATGCAAATAAGTGGCCGAGAGTGGGGCCTGAATATTTCGCTGGTCATCGGTGCTCAACTAAGCGGCCGAGAGTGGGGCCTGAATATTTCGCTGGTCATCTGTGCTCAACTAAGCGGCCGAGAGTGGGGCCTGAAATTGGACTGGTCAAGGGTTTTTCTTCACAGTTTGCCCAAAAAATTTTTTTCCGTTCGACACCTGCACCTCTACAGAATAGACAACTTCGGGTTTCCGAATCATGTGTTTTTGTTTAAAGTTCATGATCAGTTTTTGATCAAAAATAGTTGTTTTCCAATTCACGGTCGAAAATTCGGTGTTGTGCAAAGTTGATTGCAAAGAATTTTTTTTATATATTCAAGCAAATTGGAAGAGAGAGGAAAGAAAATGAAAAAAAAGATACCATTTTTGGAACAAAGTAATAAAATTAATTGAAAAATATTAATAAAGTAAACGATAATTTTTTTTGTTTACAGAATATTTTTTTTAACCAAGTTATGTCCAAGAATTGGTAAGTCTAAATTTATCTTGTGTTTTAGATATTTGAATGGAAGTTTTTTTTTGTTTCATTAAATAAAATATATAATATACATTTTTGTTTATCAAAAATATTGGATATAAATATTTCCTACTTTTGAGATTTTGCTTTACCTTATTTTCATTTTTATTTTATTTTTGATTTTAAGGGTTTATAAATACAATTTTCAAGTAGCGGAAATATTTAATTTTGCATAATAAAGTATTTCATTTGATATAAATATATTTTTTTTTTGTTTTTCATAATAATTGGTATTTTTTCTATACTTATAAAGCTTAAAGTGATTTACTTTAATTTTAGAACATTTTGAAATATATAAATATGTTTACATAATATTTTGGTTAGGTATTTTGTCATTTGCATTTTCTGTGAGTAACATAAGAAAAAAATGCATAGTATTTTAGGCTCATAGATCTTAACGCAATTTATTCTTTTTGCTCGGACAATTTTGAAATATATATTTTTAATGGGTCTCACAGTATTTTGTTGGGATTTTATTTTTCTTTCATGATGATTAATACTGTTATGAGCATATTATAATTTATTTTTTTAAGTGATTTATTACAATTACTGCTGCAAATTTCTACAATTCCTTATGATTTATTTATTTTTTTTTCGAATATTTTAAGATATATATGTATAATTTTTGACATTTTTAATGAGGTATTTTATCTGATGCAGTTGCCGTAAGCATCAAAAGGAAAGATGCGTAATTTTTGTGCTCATTTAATTTAATATACTATATATTTTTTTACTCGAGTATTTCTGAGATATATTAATATTTATTTGACCCAACATAAATAATTAAGATGGCCACTAAAAAGAACATTAATATTAATATTTTAAATTTTGACGGGGACTCATCCTTACTTGAATTTTTTTTCGATCAGATTGAGTCATATGCAAAATTAAATAGATTAAATTCAGAAGAGGCAGTGGCAATTTTAAAAGGTAAATTAACTGGCCCTGCGTTAAAATTCATGACTCAATCTCCCTTATTATACAAATCGACAGATTTAAAATTTATCAAGGATGAATTCCAGAAATTTTTTGCTCCAATGAGCAGTACTCAGGCTCTTGTGGAATTTAACAATTTAATACTCTTGCCACAAGAATCAATTAGAAATTTTTCCCACAGGCTAAATATTTTAGCCGATGTAGTATATTCGCAGATTAATGATGCTAATGCTTTAAATTCCATTAAATTTACTAAATTCATTTCAACCATTCCCTCAAACATTAGAGTTAAGATTCAAGAAGAGGGAATCTCTGAGTACCAACAGGCGGTCAACCGAGCACAGAAATTACAGGACATTAACGCTAATGAAACATTATTACAATTAAGCTTAAATAACCCAGTTATTAATACACTATCTGAAAAGTTAGTCGAACTGACAGATAGAATGAATAATCTGTCATTCGCTCAGAAATCGGATGAGGTTAATCATACACACGAATTCCCAGTGCAAGATAGGCAAAGAAACTATAATAGACAAAGTGAATTAAGATATAATTATAAAAGTAGAAATCAAAATTTCAGGGGTAAACAAAATTTCAGGGGTAATCAAAATAAGAACAGATATCATTCTCCTATTTGCCAGTTGTGCAGTAAAAGAGGACATGTTGCTACTAGGTGCTTTAGATGGCAAAGAAATCAGACTAGGGGTAAAAATTATGACAGAAATAATTATAGTAAAAATCCAGGTAATTTAAACGAGCGCAGAGATGTAGTTTAGCTGATGCAAGTACATCTCAGGAATTGAATAGAGCATCAGCACAAAATTTTTCTCTGGACATTGATAATAACGTTAATCTACCCAAATTATCTAGTGACAGATTGGTGAATTCTACTGCGTCTCAGACACAACAAATCTTGAAAATTTCTGATTCTAAATGTACTCAAACAAATAACGATAAAAGGGAGAACATTTTTAATGTCCATGTAAATTCTCCAAAGTTACCTCTTATTAAAATTTTGCTAGATAAACAAAAGGTAAACACACTTATTGACACTGGTAGTTCTGTTAGTCTGTTAGCTGAAAGTACATTTAATAAATTAAAACATAGTTTGAAATATAGACATTTATCTTCCCATGTGACAATCAAAACCGTGAACTCGAATGTACAGTTTTCATCTTGTATACAAACCACTTTCAAAATTCAAAATCAATTTTTTTCACAAAAATTCTTCATAGTGGACATACCTGAAGGTTCAGCATTTAGGGTTATTTTGGGTTACGATTTTATTCAACAATATCATGTAATATTAGATATGCAGAGGTCCTTGTTAAAAATAAAAGACATAAGTATTCCCATAACAAACACATATAGCGACCATGAAGAAAATCTTAATATGCATACTCAATGTAAGAAACTTTCAGTAAAAACGGGACAAAAACTTATTTTACAACCCAAAGAAGAATCTTCTATTACGGTTTATTGTCCCAAAGTTTCTTCGGGTGATTATTTATTTCAGAGTAAAAAGAGTTCTTCCAAATTAATTTTTTTGGATTCAATAGTTAATATTGAGCATTCTCAGAAGCAAAATTGTAATAGTAAATATGATAGAGTAAAATTTCAGTTATATGTTAAGAATAACACTAATAGAAATATGCATGTAAACAAACATTCAAATATTGGTACAATTAAAGAAATCGAACAAATTATAGACTATGGTTCAAGACAAAATGATAAGGTTGAAATTTCAGAGGATTCACAATTTATTAATTATATTCAACCTTCTAGTGATGTATTAAAAATGAGAAAACAAGATTTAACACCCACGGACTTTGATGTTAAACATCTCAATGGGACTCATGCAACAAAATTAAAACAAATTTTATTAAGTAATTTCGCAGCATTTTCTAAAAATATGAAAACCCTTGGACATACTGACAAGGTAGTACCAGATTTAAAATTTTTAAGTGACTATCCAATTAAGACTTTGCCCTTTCCCATTCCTCAGGCTTTACAACAGGAAGCTAGAGATCAAATTAACCAATTGGTAGAGGCTGGGATTATTGAGCGAAACTGCTCAGAATGGGCTTGCCCAATTTTACTGGTAAAGAAAAAACAAGATGGATCTGGTAAACAGAAATTTCGCCTCGCGTTAGATTTAAGAATGTTAAATTCTATTATTCAAGGTTCTTCTTATCCGTTACCTAAAATTCAAAATATAATAGCTGATTTATCTGCGTATAAATTTTTCACTTGTCTTGATTTCCAACAGGCGTATCATCAAATTGATTTACCGGAACATTTACAAGATAAAATTACTTTCACATCAATGTTTGGCAGTTTCAAATTTAAAAGACTATGTTTTGGTCTTAAAAACGCGGCTTCTCAGTATCAAGCACTTATGGATTCTTTAATTGATGAAATTAATATAGATGGAATTTACGCGTATCAGGATGATTTAATATTTGGTGCAAATAGTTTTGAAGAGACATGTGTCAAACTTGAAAGAATTCTTAAGATTTTAATTAAATATAATTTAACCTTAGCTCCTAGTAAATGTACATTTCATAAGAGTGCTGTAAATTATTTGGGATTTCACATAGAGAATAATTCAATTTCTCCAATTGAGTCAAATATCATTAAAATAAACTCTTTCCCTACACCTACAACAAAAAGACAATTAAAACGCTTTATAGGAGTTGTAACCTTTTATAAGTCTCTTATTCATAATTTTTCTAAATTAATTCAACCACTTATTGAATTGACTAAACCGAAAACAAAATTTGTTTGGAATAAACATCATCAGGATATTTTTAAGAAATTTCAAGATATATTTTTAAATTCACCTATGGTAAGATTACCGGATTGGAACAAGACTTTCTTTCTCAACACTGATGCATCAAATATTTCTATTGCAGGAGTTTTGATGCAGAAATATGACAATCAATTATTACCTGTCGCCTTTTTCTCTAAATCACTTAAACCGTCTGAAAAAAGATATCCGGCTATCAAACTTGAATTAATGGCCATTTATAAATCTGTAATTGCTTTCAAATATTACTTATACAATAGAAAGTTTATCATTTTGTCTGACAGTGCTCCTTTAAAAACATATAGAAAAACAAATAGTCCTGCTGATTTAACTACTAAATGGCTGTTAGAGTTGTCAGAATACTCATTTGAATTTGAACATATTCCTGGCACTACAAATGTTTTAGCGGATTATTTATCAAGATCAGACTTCTCAAATAATCAACAAAATTTAAAAACAAACCCAGAATTAATATTCAGTTCTCAACCTCTTCCTATCGTACAAGATGACACACATTCAATTAATCAAATTTCCACTTCTACTCAGTCTGTACAACAAAATCAATTCAACAATTTTCTAGTTTCTGGTAATACTCAAAATAAAGATCCCCTTTTGGAAATTTCAAATAATACATTTATATCTGAGCAAAAGAATGATGCAAAATTGTCAATTATTTACAGACAAATTTTGAGAAAAGGTTTTTCAAAAAATAATGATAATTTTTTTATCCATCCAGATTCTAAAGTTTTAATGTACAAGAAACAAAATTTGCATAATAATACTTTTTCATATCTCATTGTTGTACCACATTCTTTAAAATCTAAAGTTTTAACCATTTCACACCTTTCTCACTTTGGGTTAACAAAAACATACGAATTTTTATCAAATAGATATTATTGGAAAGGTATGTACACAGACACTTTAAATTTTGTTGCTTCGTGTACTTTATGTTTACAAAATAAACATCATAACACACCACCAGCTCCTCTACAACCCACCTATACTCCAACACATCCAGGGCATACTATTAGTGTCGACTTGGTTGGTCCTTTTATAGATGGACATTCAGTTTTAACTGTGATTGACCATTTTTCGCGACACATTGAATTATTTCAATTAAAAGACACTTCTTCATCAAAAATAGTTAAATGTTTATTTAATTACATTACAACATTTGGTAGACCATCAGTAATATTATCGGAGTTAGGCAAACAGTTTACATCAACTATTTATAATATTTTTAATGATAAACTTGGCATAAAAATCTTACATTCATCTGTTGCTCATCCTCAAAGCAACTCTATTTCTGAGAGGATAAATAAATCTATAAAGTACTCAATTAACACTTTAATTTCTGAGGGGCATTCTTTTGAAAATTCACTAGCTATACATAAATCACTTTACAATGGTTCAACACATTCATCCACATTGTTTTCACCTAACCTACTGCATTTTGGTAGGGAACTGTCTTTAATATTTGATACATTTGATCAATTTATAAATCAGCCATTTTTGGATAAAAATGTAGACATATATAAATTATTACACGACTTAGATAACATCTATAACAAAGCATATTCTAACATTAAAGAAAATCAAGACAAAAGATATCAAAATTTTCAAAAGCGTGCAAAACTGAGGCCTGTTGCTGTTCATGATGTTGTATACTTGAAATCAATAGATAAATTTAAACCCAAGTATTCTGGGCCATTTATTGTTGTACAAAAACACTCGCCAGTTTCCTTTTCCATTAAGAGATTACATGCACCTGATAATAAAGCTTTCAGAGTCCATATTGATAGACTCCTTATTGCTCCGCCTCGACGTAATTATTTGTTTACTGAACCCAACTCCAATGTAACACATAATATTGGCAATAATTCTACACATCCTTATAACTTAAGAAATCGCAATTAATTTTTTTTCACAAAAAAAGTTTGAATATTTTGATTCACAAATGCATTTTCCAATGGCCAAGGGAGTGTATTTGTTTGCTGTGCAGGAACTCGTCTTTATTTATTTTATTATTTTTATTTTTAGATGGCTGGTCCACTGTTTTTTTATATTTTTCTTTTGATGTAAAGACTATTTCTTGCATTGCAGTGTTGTTGAATATATATAATATTTATAAATAAGATGCATAAAAAAAAAATGATTCTAATGATAACATAAATGCTTGTAGATCATATTTTGAATTTCTAAATTAGTAATCAAGGTGTTATTTTTGTATTTAATGTTTACTATGTCTATTTTTATTGGGTGAAGGTTAAACAAAAATAAGATAATTGAAATATATTTAATAGAGATATTTCATTGGAATACAGACTAAGTTCATAGGAAATTAATTATTAATGATAATAGTGCTAACAATATACATACAGCTAAATTTTATAAGTTTCCAATTGATTTTTGGTGTACAACATGTGTTTGGTTTGTTCAATATCCAATCTAAATTTTTATTATTCTGGCACTCCCTCTCATCACTCAAAATTTTGTCAATTTGTTTTCTTTTACTTATTTATTACCCTATCCTAGATATATGTTGTCTCGTTCAAAATTTTCTCCCGGGAGAGCAACATTGGATATGTGATGAGAATCTATATTATTGTTGACATTAATTTTTCAACATTTATGACACTTAATTAATCGGTTTCGTGAAGTGTCCCTACAGGGGTCTGTGGATTCTGCTGGGGGACGGAGGCCTGTGCCTAACAGTACAGGTCTTTCAACACGCCCTGTCCCGCTAGGATGTTAGCCTTAAGTTAACATCATTACACTTACATTTTTGTAAGGATTAAGGGAAGATTATTTTTTTTTGACTGCCAATCGCGTCCTTTTTAAAATCTTTCCTGTGTGGTATACACGAAAACTTTTCTGTTCTTTACTTTTATTCATTTTTTTTGTACATAGTTTTGTTTAACGTTGACCAATATGTGTAACCAATGTGTTAGACAAATAAATATTACAATAATATGTTGGAACCTTTAGTATTACAACAATGTATATGCATATGTGTAATTTATATTATTTTTTCTCTATTTCACTATACATATTAGTTTGAAAATTTAATATTTTGTGTGTAAAAATCTAACGTTAGTAACTGTTACTGTGGCATTATTTGCTAAGTTCATCAAAAAAGAGACTCTTTCATAAAAAAAAACATTTCAGCTGAAATTTTTGGTGGCATATAAAAAAAATACTATAGACTATATCGAACTGCAGTTGAAATTATTTATAGAAGCCACATTTTTGCGCCTGTCATGACAAGGTGTTTCTCTTAAAGTTTTTTTTTTGGTTATACTGATATTTTTGAAATATGTGTATTTTGTATTTTTGAATTAGTGTTTATATTTCATATATATTTTGTTTGTTCAATATTAAGCATTCATATAATTTTTACTTATGATGTAATATCATTTTTTTTAAGTGTGCGTCTTTGGTAAGTGCTTTTGAATATTATTGTTTGTATATGCATTTCTATACAGGAGGCGAGAAGGACTTATTTTTTTTTGCTAGTCGAAGGGGAGATATATGTGTGAGTGTTCTCACACATATGTCCTTTAAAAGCTTATTTATTTATCCAAATTTAATATTTAACAAAAAGGAGGGATTAATATAGATTATATAAAATAAATCTTTTTAAATTTATCTAATTCAAGTAATTAATTATAGAGAATTCCCTGTTTTATTTTTAAATCAAAATTTTCATTTCTTTGTTCTTCTATCGTTAAAAACACATTGATCTAGGAATAAAATAAAGCAATTTTTATATTGGGGTTTGTCAAAAATAGTATGTGTATACATTTTCCCCGAATGGATTAAATCAATTTAGCTATAATTATTTATTTTGGAGAGGGTAATTTAAAATTCGTATCAACCTACTTATAACACAAGTAGCTATTAATAAAATAATAACTGTCATTTCAATTTATATTTATCACGCTAGTGTTTACATTAAATCAATTTAGCCGTAATTATTTATTTTCAGAGGGTAATTTAAAAAGCCGTTATCAACATATTCCTACTATATACAGCTATTAATAAAATAAAACAAGCATTTGATTTCATGTTTATTACTCTTGAATGTTTATGTTAAAAAAACCATTATTATTTCAAGAGGGTCATTATAATTCTAAAAATAGATTTATAATGATGTTCGATAGTCTGGGCGTCGCCTTCTTTGTTCATTGAGAGTTGAAGGTCATTTGGCATGGCTTCTCAATGTCAAATCGATTTAATATTTGTAACGACTTTTTTATATTCAAAATTTAGTATGAATATCTTAGAAGAACAAAGAAACAGTTTGGCATTCTTTTGGCTGCATTTCAACAATGCCAATCTCCGGGGTTGCGATTTTAAGCTATCTGTGGCTAGCAGATTTAGTGTATTCTTTTCGCTGTTGTTCAAGTCCTAAGAAGACGTAATTTTTTGAGGTCCTCCTCCCTCTCTGTATAGTTGATGGGGATAGAATATTTATTTTTTGCTTACGAATATAGGAGTGAAATGTAAAGTTATTAGTAACTGCAAACTGAATATTATATTGCTGCATTAATAAATCACAGTACTAAAAATGATGTGTCCTGATTACTTCGAGGTAAAGACTTCTACTTTATATTTTTAATTATTCAACGATCCGGCTTTTGTGTGAAACGAACCTGAATATACTAGACAATAGTATAAGAACCTACCTGTTTTTTATGAAATACTTTCTCACACAAGAAAGCCAATAAGTTTTCCGTAACAATAGGAAGGAAAACTCATAAGAATTTAAGTACTTCTTAGTTTTCTTCAGAACCGCTAATCAAGGTATTTGAGTGCAATCGTTCAAAACAATTTTGTGTTTGAGCTAGGAAAATCTTTCTTACGAATAATATCGTAGATTGCTTTGATAAACAACGCTATAGTGGTTTTGGGATATTTTGAAATTTCCTGATATTTATACACACACACACACACACACACACACACACACATATATATATATATATATATATACTAGGATTATTAACGACTTTTCTACAAATCTGAAATTATGCAATTTTCTTTATCACAATAATGTTTTAAAACATCTAAAAGTTTTTGAAAGTTAAATTTATAGCTAATTTTTAATTGTTGTGTCATGAAACTAATCTTCAATGTTGAAATTTTTTTTTATTTTAATTATATTTTAATATATTCATAATCAAAGCATATTTAATACCAAATATGTTTATATTTAATTTAAAATATTTCATTCTATATATTATAATCATCAAGTGAATTGAATAATTTAGTATCGTCTAACAATTATGGAACAGAAATTCTAAAAGAATTTTTATTATGTTGCTTTATAAGCATCATAAGAGCTTGAAAATTCTCATCAAATTTGAAAATAATATTGCGAAATTGTTCCTTTATTGCATATGTTTAAAATACCTTTGTAACTTACACAAAACAAATGAAACATTTAATTACTGATTCTTCAGAGAATTAATTATAATATCTTGCTTCTTCTTCAGATTATTTAATTAAAGATCTATGGAAAAGTCATCAAAATTTCTAAATTGAACCAATAATTAATTCCTACTATAATGAAATATTTTTTAATGTTTCAACATAAGTATTAATTATTTACGGGCATTCAAATTTAAAAGTAAATCGTACTGTATATTCTATTTATAATATCCTCATTTCTGGAAATGAAACGATGCAAATTATGCTTTAAACTAAGCTATTAATATTATTTAATGACAGAATTATTGACAGAATAGGGTTTAAGTTAAAAATTAATGCAGGGTTTTGAAATTTTCCCTGAATATAACTACGAAGTATTAAGGTGTTTTAAGAAATTTCCAACAAATTTTAAAGAAGTTGGATGTTATGCCATAAAATTTAATTTTTTTAGGGATACTTTATAATATAGGTTTAACATTTCTTACTATAAAGGATGGTTTTAATTATGATCGCATTTTTATTTTTTTTATATAGAAAGTATTTTGCTTCGCAAAAATTTTAGTCTTCAGGTTTTCGATGGATTTATATGTTTTGAGGGCTCTAGATCACGATTTAACCCTTTTTATAAAATGTCTGGGTGTCTGTGTGTGTGACAAGATTTTTCTCGCAACTGTATCTCAGGAACTATTGCACAGAATTTCATACTAATTTAAATGTAGATGAACCTTGACATAAGTTAGTGCTTGTCAACTTTTAATGAAAATCATCGAATAGCTGGTGTCGTCATTCCATTTTTTTTTTTTTTTTTTAACTTGTCGATATAGGAAAAAATTACATACAAATGTGGACAATGAAAATTATTTTTATGAAATTAAAAAGAATTATTTATTGTAGTAATAATCAACTAGGAAAATTTTTTTGTGTATACAGGAACAACTTCCAACCTTGCGTGGAAGTCTCCTTTTTGAATGGGGGGGGGGGGGGGGGGGATTTCTATATGAGTATCTTGGAAAAAAAATTCCTTGTTAATACCTTTAAAAAAGGTTGAAGAGTTGATCTGTGATAATTTAAAACAAAGTTATAGAATTTTATCATTTTAAAAGAAAACAAAACGCATTGTTTAAGATATCATTAGTAGAGCATAGAATCGACTTTCTTAGGACATTTAGTGTTGTCTTCTATGAGAAAAAAAATCGCCTGTATTCCTCATGGAAAATAATTTTAAGAAGTTTTGAGAAATTATTTGTACTAATGGATTTTTGTAGGAAAATATAAAAGAAAGTATTGTGGTGGCCACAATTTACGAGTTTTAAACATATTTTTACGGTTTATGAGAACTCAATAAATGTTTTGTAATGAAATAACTTGGCATGAAACTCACAATAATTTATTATACCATGTGAATTTTATAAATATGTTTTTTATATATTATCTTATTATGTTGGAGGATGGGGGGTGGGAGGCTAACGATTCCTTCAACTCTCGTTTATTTATTGCTTAAACTTTCATTAAACATTTAATTTTGTTATTGAATTAAAAAAAAATGTATTTCAATTTATTAAGAGAAATTTTACCCAAATCTCATATAGAAACTTTCCAATCTTAAACAAAACCATCAAGTAGCTTCTCGATATGACCAAAATACTAAATTTGAATTTCCTTTACGTATTACATTTCGAACTTCCGAACATTTGCTGAGTAAGGAAAGTACTGTAATCATGAAAAAAAAATATTATGAAATTTTTGCGAATTTATGCATTTCAAGGTTCATGAATACATTTTTGTTATTTTTATAGTAATGTATTTATGTGTGGGTGTGAACGTGATTGCGTGTAAACGCCTTTCTTGGTTGAGTTAAAAGTTGGTAAGGATATTAAGGTCGCCGTCGCATGAACTGTATAAGAGTTTGTGAGTATAGGTTTTATGGTTCTCTTACAGAGACACAAAAAAATTTTCTTTTGACTATGGTTGGACTTTAATATTTAAAGTACGGTAGGTTATGAACATCTTATTCTACTGAGCTGAAAATTGATGTGTTGTTCATCGCCGCACGAACTGAATATCTCTTGTTGAGTTTAAAATTGGAGTTTTTTTTACAGTGATATAATTTTTTTTTAACTGTATGGTCAACGGATTTAACTATTTTTAAATGCGAAAGCGTCTAAATGTTTTTTCTGAATGGGCTCTGTAATTGGGTAATTCTAAAATTTTTAACATTTTTTTATTATAAATGGATCTGATATAGTCACCATACTGCACTCTAAAGAGTCTCATAAAAGTATCTTCAAAGATTTAATTTTTAAGGAGTCGCCTAAAATTTTCTCACGCAGTAGAAGATATACTAAAAAAATTTCACAACACTGAAAAATTTACATTGAACAATTTCTTCTTCTACCTTATAATGAAACGAAAGAACTTTGTTGTGACCTGTAAACCAGTTAGTTACGTTAATTATACCATATCTTACAGGAAAAATCGTTTTATGTACCATACAAATATGTATTAGTTTCGTTAAGTGGCTTATAGTATGTGTTACAAAACCGAACTTTCTCAATGCATAAACTTTATGAACTGAAAGACTTTTTCGAACTTTTATTTTTATTACTGTTTATTTCCTTTTTTTATTGGCAACAGCCACGTTTTTGTTTTACTTTTGATGTAGATTCAGAATGGTGTTCGAAAAGATAGAACGCTGAAATGGCGTATGACAGAATTGTAATATACTTTATAGTCAACTAAATTGTAAATATGTACATAAATTTATTAAATAATCGTGTTTTTTTAAGAGTCATGAATTAATTTTGAAGTTACCACAATTCGGCAGGATATTAAACTAAGGAAAAATTAAGACATCTGACCCAAAAAGAAGCATTAATATATTTTATGCATTCTATTATTTTATTTGATGCTACGTTTTAGTATGAATATTTAAAAATATGCCTCTCATAGTTCGTAATTCATCGAAAGTCTTTTGCGAGTCCTTGTAATCGTAACTTCTGCATATTGTAAGCTATTTTCTAACTGAGAACTTGCAGTAGTGAATTTAAATAAAATAAATAAGTTTCAAGTTATTCTGTAATTATTACTGAAAATCAGTGCGCGGATTAACAAATGACAAAATACAATTAATAAAAAGTGATTTTCACACTGTAAATAACGAAAAAAGAAGAATTTTTTTTTTTTTTTTTTTTTTTTTTTTAAACACAAAAATAACATTTTTTGTGTGTTAAAAATAAAAATCAATACCATTATTTCAATTTATCACGCATGTATCTTTCAACTGTTCGTTTTAAAGGTATCGTCGAGTTCTTTTGAAAATTATCCATATTAAAAATTTATCACCTTTCTGACGGAACACACAGATGGACACACATACCAACACTGAAAGCTTAATTATTAGAAGTCCCCTCTAAACGTGTAAATGTATTAAAAGCTCAATTTCGAAAATATCACGTAAAGGTAATACTTGGTAAGAGAAATAAATAATAATAATAATAATAATAATAAAATAATAACAATTCTAATTTATTTTTGTAAAATAACAATTACTTTAACCAAAAAGGTAAATTAAATTTATTTCAGTTTCCTAGAAAATACATATTTCCTAAAGCGTGCAAAATATAAAGAAAGCAGTCTCTTAAAAACTTAAAGCGTTAATGTATTGAAGCCCTAATCCTTGTGTAAGCAATATAGAACAAAAATTTCAACAACTTTACAAACACACTTTACCTTTAACAAAAGGATTAGAAAACGTGTTTTAAAATATCATATGGAAACCAGCTGTTCAATTCGCGAATCGCCATGTTGTTTGAAATTCAAATAATGATATTTTAGAAGTGATTCTTTATGGGAAGGGGTTGAATGTTAAGTGTCATTTTACCATTGAAAAAATTGTGAATGTTATTCTAACATTTGAATAATGTGCTGAATGTGATGTCCAAAAATCGCATTTGGAAAATCTAATACGACTGACGTTTTTACTGGAAAATATATAGGTATGATAGCTAAAACAAAACTATGTAGTAAAAATTTGCATAAATAAGAAATAAACAGTAGAATAAAGAAAAATAAATATTTCTTGAATAACTGCATAACCTATTATTAAGCATTTAAAGAAATCTGCGTGACAAAACGGTGCATAGTAATTTTATTTTTTTCCGTAGAAAAAATTTAATCCAGTGGGAAAAAAAAAAAAAAAAAATCAGGATTGACTTCACCCAATTTTTCAAACATTTAGTAATTAAGTTTAAAAATAAATGTCAACTGAAAGAATTCTTTAAATAAACAATAGGGGAAATAATAATATGGTGTTTGATAAAGAATTTTCTTTGTGTCTCTGTAAAAGAACTACACCCGTCAAAATCCATACAAATCGTTCGACGGGCATCTATAACATATACTTACAACCTTTTTGTTCAATCGAATATGGTGTTTAGACAATATTATTGTTTAAATAATTCGTGTTTATAAGCCTTAATGATGAAGAATGTTTATTGTGTCTCTGCAAAACTTACACTCATGAAAATCTGCACAGTTCGTTTGACGGTGACTTGTAATATACCTCCAAGCTTTAGGCCCAATCAACTCTACATTGTAGATTAAGTTCCGCTCCAAATTCTCCTGTGTATGTAGAGTTAATATTATTTTTACGTGAGCGTCTAAACGTTATCATGTTCGCATAATCACATACACACACCACACATTCATACCTGACAAGAAAAATAGTAAAAATGAATTAATCAGATATCGAAATGTATAAATATACCAGAATACCATAATGATTTTTTTTTTTTTTATAATTACAATATTTCCTTTGCATAGCGTATTTTCGAAGAGCAAAAATATATCAATTAGTTACCGAAAGTTATAAGTAATATATTTTTCTGTAACCTAGTTTTACTATTTTTCTTTCTTTCTTTCTTTTTCTTTTCTCTTTTTTAACAACTTTTTTAATAAATAGAAATTTTACAATTAAATTTAACTAAATATGGATTACAAAAATTTTCTTTATTATAACAATTACCTTTTTAAAAATGTGGGCTTACACTTTTAAGGTTTAATAATATATATCCCTTTCCGACCAAACGCGTACAATTGTACGGGTTAGACATCCACGACATCCACTCACATTTTTGCATCTGGAACAGTCGTATGTAATAAAATCAGGGGAAAAAAATCGATCGAGCTAATTAGCAGAAAGTGTAAAGTACAATTTTCAATCAACAAATGTTGGTTATAGTCCATATCAATCTTTCAGTTTGCAAAAACAGAAGAATGTAATGCTTTAAGGTAAAAATGTTCCCGGTCGGAAAAGGGATAACATAATTCTTACAAAAAAAAAAAAAAAAAAAGAAATATTGTGTTCATGTTTGACATATCAGAAAATATTCATTTGTAGTAACTCATTAAAATTTGCCGTTAGAGAGGAAAAATAAATAAATAAATAAATAAAAAGGTTTATTTATTTATTTATTTTTTCAGCTTGTAGTATTTTTCATAGCAAAAAATCCTGGGCAAGAATTATTTTAAAAACGAACTCTTAAAAATAAAATATAGCACTACATCCTTTTAAATGTATTTCTATAAGGTAACAACAAGTTATAAACTTAAAAGATATGATGTGAGAATACATAACACTATGTCTTAATATCATTTCAATTCATTCTATTGTTATAGTTTTGTAAATACTCTTATTCTTTCTTTTGCCCACTAGCGACCGAGTGGTTCTGTACTTACATCTTCTAGACGTCAGGTGCCGGGTTCGATAAAAGTCGTGTTCGTTGGCCAAGCCGTTCGGAGTTTTCAGTGGTTTTCTCCGAAACATGCTTAAATACGGGCTAGGACTCCTTAGAAAGACCCGGGCAGAAGGCACTCCCTCTCAGGTCTAGGACCCTAGTGCAGTCAATCGGCCTTACTCCCAAAACACAAACATAAAACACCAATTTATTCTCTTTCTTCCATATTTATATCAATAAAATTCTCAATGATTTTTAATTTTCAACTTCCAGTTATTGAATGAATTGTAAGCTTTGGGATAACTTAAACAAGATAAGATATTATTTACTTTTTTCTTTATACAAAAGAGAAAGGCAGGTTATTGAACTAATTTTGATAGGTATTTAGGAAACATTTTCTATGTTCTGAAGGCATTGCCTGAACTTGTCTGACTTCTTTGAATTCATTGACTGAAGTTTTCAAGGCACTGTCATAAAATATTTAACGCAAAAACTTTTACAAAAAAAGTATATTTACTTGCACATAGACATAGAATTATAATGATTTTATTTGGCGTCTACCTCCCAACAATTTTACACCATACTTTCCATTGTTATTTCTTTTTAAAATCTGCATTTGAAAGATGGAATTGTACAAATTTACCATTAAATGATTTTTTAGGAAAACTATGATTTTCTGCTTTAGTGGTTTGATTGCTGGTGAAATTTTATCGTACTTTTCTGTTAACTTCGTAAGAATAACTAAGCCTGTACGGAAAGGAATCACACTAAACTTACGTAAAACTTCATATTGCAAATTGCACTGACGGAAAATACAGTAGATATAAATCATTACAATTCAACAACATTTTAAATTGTGATACACATTTGTATAAAGATGCCCTTTACAATTTACGTTATAGTTGCATCCAACATCATTAAAAATGGATTTGCACTAATATCGATACGTAAAACACATTTATAAAGTATTATGCTGATTAAATTTAGGTTTGTATTTTTAGGAGTATAATAAGCTGTACTATACAATTATTATTAAAATTAGTTAGGGTTGGTTAGTTGGATTTAACGTTTCACTAGTGCTGCGCTACTGCGCAAATTAAAATTAGTCATTCTGCTTACATATAGTTGAATTGTATGTAATACCAATAATTTTTCATTGGACTGATCTAGAAAAGAAAATCCGTAGAATCAGCTATCACCCAATTGTATGCATAAAAAATTAGTAACCAAGAAAGTAAGAAAATAAATTACTTCACGAACAAATTTCATAAAGATTTTTCACAAGTAAATATAAGTTTCCTAAAACATATTGTTTCAGGTATTATGTGCTAAATTAAAATACAGCAATCGGAAATATACAAAAGAAATTTTAATATACATATTTATTTATATAATGAATTGTAATTTGCATAGGTATAAATGTTGTCACAAGAACGATCTAAATCAGCGAGCTCCCGTTTAAGTTTCATGATTTGTATGTCTTAGTTTTATATTATGTTATTTAAGTTTTATATTATACACACATTGTCCTGACATATTTATATTTAATAAACGATTTCAAAATTAATTTTAAAACTACTGTGAAAATTTTACGTATTATTTCTACAATTTTTTTATTTTGTATAGAATGCCAAATTTCATATGTTATGAAAGTAATAAAACATTCAAAAGTTTCAAAAATATGTGAGAAAAAATTTGCCTTATAAATTTGCTTTACAATTAACTGAAGCATTCAATCTTGCAAAAGTTTCACGTTTAATAAAATTATTTTAAATCAGAAGACATGTGCCTAAGTAATTAAAATGATTTATATACTACCGTCAGATATTAAAAAAAAAGATATTCGCTAATAATTTTTCCTTACTAACCCGTAAAAATATATATATAAATAAATAAATTAATAAATAAAATAAATTATCTCAAATTTATGCAAAAAATAAATAAATAAATAAAAAATAATTGCTTTTCTAAAATTCCATTTTTACATTAAGGGGAAAGGTACATTTAGCTGGGACAAAGATTAATGAAAAATATTTAAAAGTTACCAAATGAGCGGAAAGAATAGTTTTTTAATTATATTTCTGTAAACAAATTTTTAAATCTTGTTTGCATTTGCTTCATAAATAAAGGCAGTTTAGAGTATGAATAAGCAGCTAAATATTTGTTTAATTGTGTAAAGAAATGAAAAGATAAAAACCTAAATTTTATTGCATTTTTCTAAGAATTATAAATGATATGGCTTTAATTCAAACACGAAATAAATATTTTAGGCATTACGATAAACACGTTATTTTGTGAAGAATAATAAACAAACTTTTAATTAATGAAAAAAGAAGTTTCTCTTTTCTCTTATAGAATATTTTAGAAGTTTAACTAATAGTGTGCAGGTTTAGCATTCATTAAAGATAAATAAGTCGTAAATACGCATTTAAGGAAATAAAACATTAAACAAACTTCTTCGAATAAACTTTAGTAAAAAAAAAAAAAATCCGCATCAAAAGCGAGTTTTGTTTAGATATAAACCTCCAGTTGAGTTCTGTAAACAGCACTAGAATTAAAATAATAAGATATTACATAATAAAACAGTGTATCGTGATATTAATCGTTGGAAGAATTTACTTATTATGTTGAGATTAAAAAAAAGAAAAAAAGGCAAAGATTTGATATCTGTCGCCATTGGTGACTTTTGTATTTGGCGATTAAAGACGTAATACATGTATATTTTCGTAATATATATTGTACGAAATTTTGTTTCACATTACTGGTTGCTGCCTTAATATACGTTGTAAAAATATCCATGATTTTTGAAATAAATTAAATATGTTCGCTATATAACGTAGCTATCTTTTTTTTCTTTTACGCCAAGGGTGACGAATATCAAATCCGTTAAAATAAATAAATAAATAAATCGGACTATTAACATACAAAATAGCATAATAAGCAAAGACATTGTTACAGAACTCTATAAAATGACATTATGTACAGCCGGAAAAAAAATTATTGAAGCTCACATTCCCATTTCTCATATTTTTTTTTTTTTTTTTTTTTTTTTTTTTTTTAGTGCGATCGCAAATTTTTATTATTAATTTACTGTATAGTATTTATATAACATTTGTAAAAAAAAAAAAAAAAAAAAAAACTAATTTTGATTTGTTGTTCTATTTGATGATTGATAATTAGTGTGTCTAACAGACTGACCGAGCATATTTGAACACTTTCTTTTTTCCAACGTTCATAATTTTTCATTTTTCTTTAACGTTTATAATTTTTCATTTTTAGTCAGAGATACTGGTATTCTAGCCTGGGTTATTAATAGAGAAAAGCTTTATAAATTAAATTAAACAGATCATTAAACAATCAGATATTATATCTGACTGTTAGTCCCAACATGTCATTCACTGAATTAGAAAAAAAAATGTTAAAAAACAGAAAATTTATGTTTTCTGAATCCTCAAAGATGTATTATAAAACTATATTTAAATATTTCAAAAGACACATTTTTTCTGTAACCTGATAAAATCTGTAACCATTGTTATAGATTTTATCTGAATGGTATATATTTTTTGTGTTTTATACATGGGAAACTTAGAATAAAAGCACGATTTGGAAGTGCTAAGTAACAAAGTCAATCATGTTTTTTTCGCTTTGTGGTAATGTCTTTGTTTAGTGTGCGGAGGTCTCTGGTTCGATCCTGTCTGGTTCAATGGGATAATTTCTCGCATGATATGAAATTTTCCCATTTCATGGGAGTAATTCTTTACCATGTGCACCATAGAAAAAATCTGTTTGTACGAACAGTTTCTGCATTGATTATTTATGAAAAATTTCTGTCTACAAATTTTTCTCGTAACACACGTAAAGTTTCTGCCAGGTATTTTCTTTAGCATAAAAGAATATTTATTTTTTCCTTTATTTTACCCATTTTTTGATAGAATAATAGCAGGTAAGGAATATCAAACAAATTAGCTGATTTAGTAGAGCGCTATCATGTCGTATGAAAGGACTCAGATTCGAATGCTTGTTCACATCTGTTTTTGAAAACGAAAAAAAAAAAAAAAAAAAAAAAAAAAAATTCGTCCTTATCATGAAAATGTGTAATATGTATGTTAAATAAAAGAATTAAATTTACGATATAAAGTTATTTAATAACGCCACGTTTATGTACAATATAAGCAATAGTATAAAATAAAAATATATTGTACAATTAGCAGATTCTGCAGAACGTGTTAACATTATTTTTATCGATTCGCTTCTTATATACTGAATACCAAATCCACTCCACTTTTTATCATAGAATGGCCGACTTCCTTTTATTCGCGCTCATGTAGCTCATCAGTGTTGCATTCAAGAAGAGTTAATGAGTATATTTGTTTCTGTCAACGTTTCATATTAGCATCATCAATACACAACAATCGGACTCTGTCAGATTTCCATCTGCATCTGAAAAATACTTAAAGAATATGAAACTTATATATTTCAGCCATAGAAAACCCATTAGTTATCAAATGAAAAGGACAAAAGTTGGTGGCAAAACCCGTTACACTTGGCTTAGTCTAGGTAGATAGGCGCCATCCAGTGGTCTACCAGTAGGAGAAAGGCGCAGGTAAAGTTGGGACACACGTTTGGTCCCGAATTTAGGTGTGTGGTTGATCGTAGGGGGAAATTTACGATCATTTTTAACTTCATCTATTCCGAATTGATTATAACTAGGTCCATTGATTGATTCTACAATTAAGAATGAATGATTTATTCTATATTATATTATATTATTTTCATTTTCATTTTCCTTATAATAAATCATTGAAAATCGTTTATCTATTTAAACAAACACATATAAAAATGATGTGCACAAATTGTATGTGCCCGTGTTCTGCCCGTGTCGTGATACTCTTATTCTTAATAACAATAATAATAATAATAATAAAAAGATTTTTATCCATTTAAATTTTTCAATAACATTCATTTACTATGCAAAATCGATTATTTTTCCTTATTAATACAAATTAAATGAAGATATTTGATATTAATTAAATATTTGATAACTTAACTGAGTTTAATGAATTCATAATTAATTGCAGGAGATTATAATTATAAAAAAAATAACTATTTATAGTTTAGTGATTTTCTGACACAACGATAATCTTTGTTATTTGCACGGAGAAGTATCTAGAACACATGAAGAACATAAATAAAACAAACAATGCAATTATATTAAAATTAAAGTCATTACTGACCGAACTTCATCATGAAGTTACGATACTCGATGATAAATAAAAAAAATGAAGTATTATTTACCCGGGTCATGAAATATTTCTGGAATAATTGGATAAATAAAATGAATCTCAATTGTTGTCCGAAGTAATTAATATTTGTAATAATTAATTCAGAACTTCGTGCTTGTTTAATTGTTTAAAGTATTTAAGATTCAGAAGTCAAAAGAAATGAATTAAAAATGCATAAATAACTCAATTAAAAAGCATCTGAAAGTTATATGTTACATTGAGTATTGTATTTATAGTTATTTGAGTTTAGTAATTGAAAAGCAGTGAATAATAATCTTTAGATATTATTACGTACTTTAAATTTATTGTTGTAGTTTTTAAAGTAATTGTGGTATAATTTTGTATGCTTTCTTTATTTTACAACCCTTTCTTCTCATTTAGTAATGATCAGCACTTAAAATGATAAACGTTGATTGGTTATCGAAGTTATGAGAATTTTTCTTCTACGAAATAAGAAGAATAGGAATTTTAAAATCCTCCAGAGACGATATTTTAATCCTCAAGAAGCCTGCAAAATGTGTAATGTTTGATTTAAAACATTTTATTCTACAAAAGAAAAATGTTGCTTTCAGGGTAGTTTTTATGCAGAAGAAAAAATTATTGTTATTATTATTATTATTATTATTTCTGTACCCTGGAGGTAAAGTATAACATGCCCATTTTGGGAAAAGACTTAGTATTATGTTTTTTATGTGCATTTTTTGCTTTATATAGGGTTTTTACGCCCCCATGTCCAGTTAATATAAAAAAGATAAGATAGTGGAAAATAAAACCATGTCCATTTTCTTTATTTATGACAAATGTATTTCGTTTTAGCGCATCAAAGATATGGTGGTAGCTCTTTTCACAAAGTGGTGTCCTTTACCTCCGGTTTACAGTTTTATTTCTTTTGCTTATTTATATTATTACTAGGTGTAAAAACCAAACATTTCAACCATTAAACTTTTAATTTAATGTTTTATATTGTTCTCTGTGGCAAGTTTTATTTAAAAAGCGTTTACAATTTAGCTTCATTATACTAAATCCTCTGACAGATTTCTGACATTCATCGAAATCATTCTATTCACTGTAGGAATATGAAAATTTTCATATTTTGTTTTAGATTTTAAGGGAGAATGATTTTATCATTTCACTTTACTACTATAAAAACGGATAAAAATTCTTACTGAAAGGACTAAGAGGCGTTTGATTTAATGGACGATATTTTTCAGAATTAAAAACAAATATTATTCTATAAGAAAGTGATTAGGATCTTTCTTGCACAGTACACTCCTCCTGAATAAAAGAAATGTAATAAAGGAGTTACCGTAATTTCCGGGATCGTATAAAATAGTTTTACAGCAGAAATTTTAATTAATAAATAACGTTATATTTATACAACGTATTTCTTCGTATGAATGTAGCTCTTTCTGTTAATTAAAATTTCTAGTGTAGAAATTGTTTAATAGACCTGCGTATTATACACCGGGATTTATTACAATTCATCTTTTGTTACAGGCCATTTTTTACAATTCAGCTTACTTTTTACCACTGTTTCGATAATTTTTTTTTTCTTTATTACTGCACAAATAACTGAAAAAAAATATAGTTCTTATTGTATTTTTTCTTTGTTGAATATGACCTAATTCTATAGGAATTAACTTCAAAATGTCCTGGCTTTTATACATAACTGCTCATATTGAATTTCACGCTAATAAAGCTGATGAGGGCGAGGTCTTTATGTCGAAAATTTATTTATTTATTTATTTATTTTTAATCGTTACGTGGCGAGTGACATGCAGATTTTCTAGTCTATCTTGACGTATTAGAAATATTTCTCACGACTAGCGGGTGTCACAAAAGTTATGAGATAAGCGATCAACTCTGACTTATACATTGTGGAATATCCGCCAAACTGAAACAATTAGTTAACACTTACTACCAGAACAATAAAATAATGTTCTGGCCAGTCTTTAAGATTAGCCATTATTAAAAAGAAAAATTTCCAATAGCTAAATGGAAATAAAAGTACCTTTCATGCTAAAAGATGTCACGAAATTTGATTGGGGATTTTGTTGTGTTCTTACCTTGTTGGTGTACGACAATAAACGGGAAGCAAAAGTTGAGCGGTAATTAGCGAACAAAATTACTGGAAAGTTGAAAGAAATTGACACGTCTGTCATCCAGGCTATGATGAAGAGCATTAAGAAAACCCATCGAAAAATCAAAGATAATCCGTTAAAGTAGGGTGACTAGATTTATTTAAATAATTTGAGAACAAATATGACGGTATCCCCGAATTTTGAAGATAAAATAAATAACTTACCTTAAATTGTAAAATTTTAGTAATATTTATGAATGAAGTTCCTAAAAGAACTTATATTTTAGCTCATTTATTAAGCATATAATAAGTTATTATAATAAAACATTAATAACTTTATAACTAACATCCCATAATATGTTTTAATATTTTAGGGAGGAAGGTAGTTTTCGAGGACGTCTGGTCGCGCATGTAAAAGACTATATAAATAGGCTTTTATAAAGATAAAAGAATGAACTAAAGATTTTTCAAGTAATACAAATAAAGATTTTTCAGTAAAAAAAAAAAAATTACAACCCATGGCTCATTGAATTGTCTCAAGTCTTTTGCGACATGCTATTTTTTCATTAGGCACACTTTTCGCAAACTAATTATGTAACACGTGAATTTATACTTATGCATAATATTTCTGTTTAACTTTCTTTATTGTATTTTGAAAAAAAAAAATTTTTCGACTTACGGCATATACGACTTACGATTATTTGAAAAGCGCATTAATTCAGGGTACAACTTTTCAGTAAAATATTATGCGTTGCTTACGCCATCTAGCGACATTGTTACGCACAGATTTTTTAACGGAAAATAACCAATCAAATATTCTATGAAATCTTCGTCACTAGATGGCAGAAGGAAACGGTCAATTTTTTTTAGAAGCTACACCTAGCCTTTAGACGCTTTTTAAGTTTTTATGTTGAACCGGGTGAATACGGCAGTTAGATTTATGTTGGTTGTTAAATCATTTTACGAATAAAATTTAAAAGAAGTTATTTAAGAGGAGAGAAGAAAGACAACTTTGAATGAAAATTTACGAACAAAATTATTTATTAAGATTATAAACTAGAAAAGTTTTGAGATAAACACCAAATTGATTTGCATAATCCGACTTTTTCTGTTAACTTTTTTATTCTTCTGTGTATTTAACACTTTCTACTAAATTATAAAAGTGGTTATGACAGGGATTAGTCTGTTCTTCCATCCGTAAATATGCTTAGAATAAAAGTGCACTGACATATATTTTTGAAACTTTGTACGATTCGATTATAGAGAGTGCTGATATTGCAAGTTCCTCCTCTGTCGCAAAGCATTGAAATATCCTTCTTACCAGAAAAAAAAAATCTGGAGTGACTCCACTCAACTTTCCGAACATTGAGTAATTAACGGTTTTGTAGATGAAGTAAAAAAAGAGGAAATGTTAAATAAACAAAAGAGAAAATTATAATACGTGTTTGGGTATTTTTCTTTATATAGTACACGTTGTTTAATTTAACGCTATTTTACCAAACACGTAGATCATAATGATAAAGAATAATTCATTGTGTCCCTGTAAAAACCTACAAATGCTAGATTCACCAAAATGCTTATAGTTAGTGCAACAGTGATTTATAATATTTATATAAATTTTCAGCTCCAGCGGATAAGGCATTTAGACGCTATCGCACTTTAAAGTTTGAGCCCATATGCCACAATTATAAAGAAATTTGCATTTTGTTCCTGTAAAAAGAATCATAAGTGATAGATTTTCTGAAGCTCATAAAGTTCGTGTGACGGTGATGTATAACATGCATATAAATTGTCAGTTAATTTGAATAAGGAGTTTAGTCGCTATCGCACTTTAAATAATTTAAGCTTATAGGTCTTAATGATGCACAGTTTTTAATTGTATCCCTGTAAAACTCATTAAGTGCTAGAGTCACCAAAATCCACACGGTTTCTGCGATGGTGACCTATAACTCGTATATACATTTTCCACTCAAACGGATAAGGCATTTAGATGCTATTGCCCTTTAAACAATTTCAACCCATAGGCCATAATGATACAGAATTATTTGTTGTGTCTGTAAAAACCTAGAAGCGCTAGATTCCCCAAAACCTATATATATCGTGAAACTGTGACCTATAATAAATGTATAATTTTTTTGTTCAATTGAATAAGGCGTTTAGACACTATCGCACTTTTTAAAATTTGGTCCCATAGGCCATAATGATAAAGAATTTTTCTTTGTGTCCCTGTAAAAAACTATAAGTGCCAGATTTTCCAAAATCTATACAGATTGATCAACTGTGATCTATAATATGTGCATAATTTTTTGTTTAATTGAATAAGGCGTTTAGATGCTATCATACTTTTAAGATTTTGGTCCCTTAGACCATAATGATAAAGAATTGTTCTTTGTGTCCCTGTAAAAAATCTATAAGTGCCAGATTCACCAAAATCAATAGGGTTCGTGCTATGGTGACTTGCAACATGCGTACCAACTAACAGCTCATTCGAACAAAGCGTTTAGACGCTATCGTGTTCACATACACACATACATACATACACACACGCATACATACACACACACATACATATATCATCGTAAAAATAGTGAATACGGGCTCAGGGCACCTCAAAACGTATAGAAACACCAAAATCTCGAATTCGGATTTTTGACATGATTACAATACTTTCCTTACATAGGTATTTTCGGAGAGTAAAAATGATAAATATAGAAAACTGAATAAAAAAACGTAATATACAGTAAAATGAAAGTAAATTGAATAAAAAAAGTAATAATTTTAAACTTGGTTTAGTGATTAAATTATCCATTTGGAATAAATCATTTTTTTTTTCCCATTTCACTATCAAGATCATTATCGATATATTTAACATCTAAACATTATTTAACATCTAAACTTCATTTCTCACATAACTTTATTTCTTATGTATATTAGAATAATATGTTTTTTCCTTCGACAATTAAATGAAAGATATCTGATATTAATTAAATATTTTATAAATTAAATGAACATTAATAAATTTCAAATTAACAAAATACGCTTTAATTATATCAAAGTTAAATATTAATATCTTATCGACTTTCAGCCACAAATATACATTTTTTGTTGTTGTTGTTTGCACGGAGCATTCTTCACAAAACGTAGAAAATAGATATATACAGTGAAATTAAATTAAAATTAAAGTTAATAGCAAACGACTTCATTAGGAAGTAAGAATATTCTTTCATGAACAATAAATGAAATATTATTCAACCGAATTACAAATATTTCTCTGGAGTAATCGAATAAATTAAATAACTCTCATTTGTTGTCAGAAGTCATTAATATTTGTAATAATTAATTCAAAATCTTATGCGTGTTCATTTATTTGAAGTATTTTGGATTCAGAAGCAATGAATTAATTCCCAAACTGATCAATTTAGAAAAATTTTAAAGATAAATATTACATTGAATATTGTATTTATTGCTATTCAAATGTATTCATCAAAAAGCAGTGAATAGTGAGTTATGTATTCAAGAAAGAAAGTAACGTTTTTAAAGCTTTGAAAAAAAAATCAATATTATATTCTATTAAGCTAAATTTGTATATGTTTATTTTTGTACAAATGTATTATATATATACAGTCGGTAACAAAAGTGTCCGAAAACTAGCAAAAATTCCTGTGTAAAGAAAGTACACTTAATAAAGTTTTGTTAAATAAATCCTTGTCGAATCCTGTTCTTAGTCAATCTAAGAACAGGATTCGACAAAGATTTATTTAGCAAAACTGTATTAAGTGTACTTTTTTAATATAGGAATTTTTGCTAGTGTTCGGACCCTTTTGTTACCGAATGTATATATATATATGTATATATATATACACATACATATATTAAAAAAATAAAATAAATAAAAAAAATACTGATTTTTTGATTAATGTACTTCAAATTTATTGCTGTCATTTTGGAAGTCAATATGATGAAAGGTTCTGAAAACTTTGTTTTTCCTGAAATTTTTCCTTATATTTTACTAATGAACCGTCCTTAAAGTTATGAGCGTTGATTACTTTAACATTATCTGAAATCAATGAGCGGCGTATAAGCCTACATGGCGGTCGTTGGGCTAAGTTTAAAAGTTTTACCCATCAATTTTCACTATAGCATTTTTTTTTTTTTTTTTATAGAATAAAATATAACTTGGTAAGTACCCATTGTTTTCGTCTGTTTCAGTAAGATAATTGCAATTACTTTTAGTAAATTCAAGAAAACGTGAAATTCTATACTTAGGAAATATGTTAAATCACGACTTTTTTCATTGGGTAGATTTACTCATTACGCAAATGGAATTTTAGTGAAACTTTTGTTCTCAAAGATTATTAGCGTAGCATTTTTGAAATCCTCTAGATATGAAATTTTACTTATTCCAGGGAACCTTTATTAATTAACCACACTATAAACTCCTGAATGTCCTATAAAATGTGCAAATTAAAACTTTACTTTAGAACATTGTGTTCTAAAGAAAGAGAGATTTTGCATTCAAAGGAAGTACAGGGTAATTACAATTAAATTTACTATTTCAAAACACTATGATTTCAAAACTACCCATCAGGGCTATTTGATATTTTACCAGAGCAATCGTGAGGCAATGAAATTTTCTTTGGCAAAAGTAAAAAAAAAGTTCCGAAATGTGTCGTTAATTATCCTTAAAGTATTTGTTTCATTAGGCTTCTCTTTTTCTCTTTTCACTATGACTGTTTCCGCTGTAAATACGTATTCTTTTTGATAAAAAAAATTGTAGTAAACCCTTGAAGTCTATTGTTTCGTGCTATTTCAATGTGTTTGCTAACAACATTCCTGTGTTTAATGAGTCCATTTTGCCGTTTCCCCTGACATTACCCTGACAGCGCCATATGTAGGAACATGTTGGAACTACTTTTTTCCTCCAGCAAACAAAATTTCATTGCCTCACGATTGCTCGGGTAAAATATGAAATCGTTCTGAGGGGTAGTTTTAAAATTATAGCGTTTTGAAATCGTAACTTTCATTATAATCACCCTGTATTTATGTAGAAGAACGTTTTTTATTTTATTTTATTTCTTATTTTTGTTTATTTATTGCATTTTTAGGTGTAAGAACTAAATTTTTAAGCATTCGGATTTGAAATTTAAATATTTACTGTGTTTGAAAAGGCAAATTATATCTAAATATGTGCTTTCAGTCATACTTCATTATAAGGAAATATCTTACAAATTGTTACCGTCCTTGCTACACGATTTAAATAATTTATAGATATTGCGTAAAAATACTGCAATTTTTATTTAACACGCAACATTCGTCTTTTACATCACATTTTAAGTGTTATGTCATTCCTAATCCCGAAAATGATGATGGAATGTTTGAATAAATTGTATGTAAAATATATATATATATATATATATATATATATACAGTTCCCGCTGCTTATTAAAATCACATTCGTTCTGAGTCAAAGGGATCTTATTATATAGCTAATTTTTATATCCGGCGAACGTTAATGCACTTAAGGAAAAGGTATTACTTCCCTGAATTTGGAAAGGTACTTCAAAAGTTGACGCATAGTGGAATTAGTAAACAATATTAATTATTTTTTGATAGATAATTAGTTAATTTTTTCTTCGGTATAAATGAATTAAACGCTTTCCAAGTTACCATACACTTTCGTTTGAGAAAAATTCTCATTACTTTACCAAAAGTTCACGTTGTTCTTATAAATTTAATGAATTATAGTAATTTTAAATCAAATTTCTAACTTATTACTGCATTTTGAAGAATACGCGCGTTCCTTGAAATTGTTATGGAGATAAGTGATGGTGCGTGTTTAATTTGTAACTGTGCTGCAAGTGTAAAATTTGCGACAGTGAGCCATAACGGAGGGATTGTTTTGCTTTAATTTCTTTTCTTATTAAAAAAAAAAAAGCAATGTAAATAAATATATAAATATATATATATATACATATATAAATTAGTCTGCATAAATGATATTTTTGGCTGTTGAGGAGATAGTTTTGAGTTTATTAACCGGCGATGCTGATTTTATTAAACGGCAGCTTCAAAAGTAATTTGTATTGATTTGATTCCGGTCCTGGCAATTTGATCAGATTGAGCGGCAGATTTTATTAACCAGTGAATTTATTAAGTGGGGGTTACTGTATATATATATATATATATTATTATTATTATTATTATTAATTGTATATTATTAATAATATTTTAATTATTATTAATTGTGTGTTAAAAAAATATTATTAGATGTGTATAAAAATAATTGTACATCAAATGTAAAGAATAAAACTTAATTAAAAGGCGGCATAGGAAAAGATATCATGTTTTGCAAGATAACAGTCTGATTCACTAAAGCGATATGAAGAATGACGAGTTTCTTTCAAGATGATTTATAATAATATAATAAATGTGAAGATCTGATGAAGTGTTATTCAGTGAAATCTTATAAAAGATTGAGACATTATGTAGCATTCGACTGAGATATTTGGAAATCTTTGTATAAATGATACTAATCTAGAAAAAATGTATAAGTTTATTTATTTCACTTAAGCATATAATTAAATGTCTATAGAAAATTAAATGAACTTTGCAATTTTCTTTTAAAAGTAGTATGCCTTTTATTCTCGAGCGCTCTTGAACATTAATATCATTGGCGCACGTTAAATCCGTCGTTACTGAAATGTTATTATATCATAAAAATTTTACGGCATGACTTAAATTTACAAAAACATAACTGAGAGGAATTACTTATTTTTATAGTTTTCTTTACATAGAAACATATATCTTTCCCATTAAAATAAAAGACATTTAGGTTTTTTAATTCCAACGTAATGACGAAACGATCTTATTCTGCATTGTATTAGAGAACATATAGACAGATATAATACAGAAATATTTCGAGAGGTGGAAAATTAAAGTTGCACATGTTCGAGTTTTAGACATTTAACTGCATTATGCTTTCAATAATCATTCCAAAGTTAAATGTAAACGAATTTATTCCAAATAAATGATAAGCAAACCATATGTTAAAGTCATTCCTATTGCAGAAAGTATAACCTGCCGAGTGATCAAAAACATTCCACAAGCTGTTATATAAACAATATCTTCTTTTTCTATTCTTTTCAAGTAAAAATTAACTCTCTTGTGAATGAAGGGGCTTTCTTCATATTTAGTTATGTAATGTTTGGTTGTTTTCCCTATTTTGCTTAACGTTTCTGGAATCATGCATCCATTTATTGAGTAGATCGTTACCAACAAAAAACCATAAATGGCGTTAAATGATGGCGTTTTTTTATCATTTGGCGTTTGCTTATCATTTCAAATAAACGATAAGCAAAGCATATGTTAAAATCATTCCTATTGCAGAAAGTATAACCTATTGAATTTATTGAATAGATCGTTACCAACAAAAAACTACAAATGGCGTTAAAGGTTGGTGTTTGCTTATCATTTCAAATAAATAATAAGCAAACCATATGTTAAAGTCATTCCAATTGCAGAAAGCATAACATGCCGAGTGATCAAAAACATTCCACAAGCTGTTATATAAACAATATCTTCTTTTTCTATTCTTTTCAAGTAAAAATTAACTCTCTTGTGAATGAAGGGGCTTTCTTCATATTTAGTTATGTAATGTTTGGTTGTTTTCCTTATTTCGCTTAACGTTTCTGGAATCATGCATCCATTTATTGAATAGATCGTTACCAACAAAAAACCACAAATGGCGTTAAATAACATGTCTATATAGTATTCTGTATATGGCTCGACCTTATATAGTAAAAAATAATAGAGCATTAAAAATATCATTTCTATTCCATAAAAGACTATGAAAAAAGTAAGATATGAAAGAGTTCGATCCAGATTTTGTAAACTTTTCACGATTTTGAAGAATTCTTTTAAAAAGTGGATTTTTTCATTAATGGTTCCCTGGTTAAGATATGTACTAAGTTTTATGTTGTACTCGGTTAATACTTCGCCCCATCTATAGAATACGATACTAAGTGAAAAAGCAACTAGCACGATAGACATATGGCAGAAATAGTACATAAGTGTTATATAAAACGAGAATACAAAAATGAAGTTTTCATCCCGTATTTTGTATCCAAATGACCACACATTACTAGCTTTTGTGCTAAAAATGAAACATAACAGGCACATTACAACGGGCGCTAAAATCACAGCAAATACGAAGAGTTCTACAAAGTATGGTCGGTTATTTTCTGGTTTATAGTGGTATCTGTACCTATACAATTTATGCATTAGAGCGCAGATTCTCGCCTTTTTAACGTTCAAAAAATACCAAATAAGATTGAAATTAACAGGTAATAAAAAATATACAAAATTTCCTACGTTTATAATAGTATGCGTAACTAACGTATATAAAATTACTGAAATCCAATGTATAATAAAAATGGAGCGCAAGGATATATTTACGCAAGAAAAAACCTTTTCATGGGGCTTTAAGCAATATCCTGATAGTCTGACTCCATATATAGATACAATCTTCCAAAGACAATTATCTTTCGATACTTTCATTATCATTATTCTTCTTAATTAAATTTAAGTAAGGGAAGAAAGATTTTTAAAAATGCATTCAGTAAATATATATGTTTTTTATAAAAAATCTAAATAACAGAATTTTAAATCAAAAAATCATATTTTCTTTATCTCGTTCAAAAAAAGAAAAATTAAGACATTGAATAACAATAGATAATAATAAAACCAAAAACTAGACTTTTTTAAAACGATTTTCATGTATTTTGCGTGAAAACTTCTCCCTTTAACTTTTTTCTCTATTTTGTTGTAATTTATGTTTTGATTTTTATTTTTAATATTATTTTTCTCTTGTTTTATTTAATTTTGCTTTCTTGTAATAATATTTGTCTCAATTTGTTTCCTTTTTTTTATATTATTCAATCAACTTCAGAAAGTTTAAAGATTACATTTGTTTACTAATTTTACTGTCTTTCTTTTTGTCCATAGAAACTGTTACATTGCATTCGTGCCTCCTTTTTTTTCTCTTGATGAATGTTAGTACTTAATTTGTTCTTCCAGAAACAATGTATAAATATAATTTTTTTTTATATTTTGTGGTATCCGTATACAAAGCTCTCATTTTTCATAAATCAACACAATTTTTTTATGATTTTTATGATCGCAACAATAATTCTTCTTCGTTGTGAAGGATGATTGATACCGGGAGATTTATGAAAAGAAATAATTTGCATAAATGACAACTGTGCTGTAATTTTATACGTTTCTAGATTTACTTTTGTACTGGTTTATGCAAATAAAAATAATTAAATACTCAATTTTTTTTTAATTACAAAATATCTCTCATAATATCTTTATATAAGCAGCAACCTGGATTTTGTTTCATACATAAATTTTCCTTTATCTATAATCACATTCAAAAGTATTTTGACGACATAATTCTGAAAAGTACTACAGGGTTTTATTTATTTATTATTTCTTTTATATTATTTCCTATTGTCCTTAACAATTGTATTATAATTATTTATACAGTTAACAAAAGAGCGGTTTGATATCTGTAACATTATAATTATATCATACATTATATTTGAGAATATCATATTCAATAAGCACAATAACATCTATCATAACATAATGCAGCAATCAATATCCTGAAATTATATAAATATTTTTGTTAATTAATTTCAAATTAATGCACATTTTACTAATTGAAGAATTACAACATCATCTTGACATTCGACATACTTCTTATGCTATTTCCTATTTTACGTGAAAATTATCAAAACTGAAATAAGACAAATCTGCAGAAGCTAAAATTCCGCGTAACTACTTGAAAAGCTCCTATAATAAAATGGATGGTTTTGTTCGAATGAATTGTATTTGAAATCAATAACCTTCAACCTTCATCAGGGAAAGTACAAGTTAGGCTACATTATCGGAAAGAAAAAATTTATATACTGTAAAAAGTAAATATTAGGAGACCATCAATCTTCTAAAGATGTTAATATCGAGTTTTCGGAAAATGTTTTTTATTTTCAATTAATAAAAATAATATTTGTCTTGAAGATTTTTAATTGATTTTCTTTTGCAAATACAATTTCAAGAAAAGCTGTTAATGTCATACCAACTGAATCACAATATGAAATGAATTGTTATCCGTAAATCTTTTTAATATTATTGACAGTCATATATTAAAAATTAATAATAATTCGTTTTAAAACTAAAGGAATGAGTGACACTAGAGCGGACAAGTGCGCCGTAGATGATTTCCGTGTATGCCCTATGGTAACAGCCCCTAGAATATACAGTGTGGCAAGCCCTTATAACCGAATGTTCCAAATACTGTTAAAGGAATACTGTTAAAAGAATAAAAACGTTCTAGAGTGTTTTTATCTTAAATGAAGACCGCAAGCCAGTGTGATCCCTTTTCATCATGTTTATCAGTGTTGATTACTAATATAGAGGGAAATCTTTGAATAAGAGGTATTTTATCAGAAGGATAAACACCTATAAAAAAGGATCAGGAGATAAAATTTTGTGTATTTGAGATGAATCCATCAGTTTCCAAAATCATATAGAATATTCCGAGCTTTGTTGATTTCAATTAAATTTTCACATTCTGCATACACTAACAAAGTGGTTGTTTGTGCTAAAGCTGCACCAAACTTTATTTCTAATCTTAAATTACTATGACGGACAAGATTTAGATGTGAACCATCACATAAATCAGGCGATGAATGAAAATGGAACAAAGAATATCTTTTTGAAAATTCTGAACTTGAAAGGTACAAGTCTTTGTTTTCTGTATTAGAAAACAGATTTTGATAAGCTCGAATAAATAAATTTTCTTTCAAAATTAGGTTGAAGGGGATTATAAAGAACAGATTGACTGGTTGATCATCAACATAAACCCCTATAAAACTGATATTGTAATGCTTAAATTCAAAGGGAGACTCTTTATAGTTACCGTTAATTGCATCGTTTTGCACACTGGCAATAACAATACGATTAGGCATTTGCGCCATAAAAATGTTATCTTGAACAAAACTCATATTCCCCGCAGGAATAGAATATGCTTTGCAGAGTACTCTTGGCTGTTGTTTTTTCTAGACTTTGTGCGTGTCCCATAACCACACCGGGACTTACGCGTACTTTACGAACAATCAAAGAAGCTTATTCCAAGGAGATTTTTAATTTATTTTCATCTCCTAGCAGACAAAATTCTGGTTTACTATGAATGAGTTTAATTTTCATAACTACCATATTCAGGAGAAGTCTTTCTTGGTGAAACATATCCAGGTGCAATCGGCCAATCATGTCAACCGTTGCACTGAATTTAAACAATTCCGCTCGTTTATTAAAGCCTTCATTATGTTCTGCATAGGCCGTTTCAAAAACATTCATACGACCCGCAGTATCTTTAAAAAATAATTCTGAGGTATGTTGAGAAGTTTTTGCATCATAACCATGATTAAGAAATTTCTCGATCATGGTTCTGTAAGGGTAATTATTAATACTAGATGAAACTAGTCTTTCGTTTAAGCTAATATACACCTGAGAAAACATAGAATGCAAAAAATAGATTGACGGGTCCCACTTTGCTCTTAGCGCCGAGGGGTGTACAATCATTCTTTAAGATTTTTGCTTTCACGTACAACTGAGTTTGAGATACGTCAATATATTCTTCTCCACTTCCAGAAACATTAAACTCCACAGGACCTCCATCAAAAACATTGGCAAGTGGATGAAATTCGACTCACTGATCCCGTTCTATGACTGTTTGAGTAGGTGGTAAAGGAAATAATTCTTCTTTCAGGCTTTATGTATAAATTTCAAAATTAAATTGGAAATAATTCTGATTCTGATTTTGCACATTCTGGGGAATCTTGTAATAAAAAAGCCATGTTTTTACGTGTATAGAGCTAATTAAATATATCACGTCCTTACATCTTCCGTGCTTTCAATGAAATTGAGTGTCTGGCGAGTTTTCGTTTTTTGTAAGCCTTCCCTGTCCAATCATTTCGTCTGCTTTTTGAACTGCTTTCCTGGGTAATTTCTTCCCGGTTTCTTTTTCTCGAGTTTTCAAGAACGATTTAAAATTTTCGCCGTATAACATATCATTTGCAATCATAGTGCCTGTTTGCAAAGCTTCTTTACCGATAGTTCTTGAACCCTTTAACAACAAAGGCACTGCGAAATAGCTTGGCAAAAAATTCACCTATACCATGTTTTCTTTATAAAATTGTTCCTCTGTAATATGGTAAACCTTTATCAGTTTGCACACCATAATAATCTTCAAACATTTTTGCACAACACGTATATGGTACTAACATTTTTTTCCTGGTCCTTCTTTCTTGCAAGCAGAAACAAATGTGAGAGTTACCATTGAGAGAAATGCTCTTTTATACGATTTGTCTCAAACGAAAATGTAAAGCTACCAAATCTCCAGAGTGAAGTCGTATATCAATTTGTACTTGTACCGTTTGAAAACGTTGTCGAATAACAGGCAAGTAAAATGGTCTTGAATAATGGGCATTAAAAATTTCTCCATCATTTCTTTCAACAGTTACAAGCTTTAGCAGACGCGCTTGTACGTTACCTACGATTTAAGGTTCAAGAAGATCATAGTACACATACATGACTGAAAAAGAAGATTTTGGATCAAACACAAAAGGATTTTCCTTTAAACCGTTGTATTCCCTCGCTTCAAATCCCAATAAATGTGCCAAACCTTTATGCAGTATAACTTTTGATTTTTTATCTGACTTGATTTTTACTCTGTTTGTAACTGGTTCATAATGGAAATCTTATTTTTATGCGATGATAAAGTCATTCCTTTAATTAAGTCTGGTTTTGTTTCATAACAACTCGGGGGAACTCTTCGACCAAATAATTTTCCATAGAAACGTTACGAGAGATAGAATAAACAGAATTTCAGTACTCAGTACTCTCAATATAAAAGCTAAATTATATGGGGTTTTACTCACATTTTTATTTTGATTTGACCAATGCCCAATGGTAGTAAAGTTTTTTGGCTGATTGTAAATAAATATTGATATACTTGATAAATATGTAGAAAGTACTCTAAGAACTATTAATAATTGCAGAAAATAAATATTTTATTTACGTATCGGTGGTCCATATTACACGAACGTATGTGTAATATGGACCAAGTGGTCCATAGTGGTCCTTCCCGTTCCCCAACAGTTGACACACTAGGAATTGTGAAAAGAACTGTCCAGCATGTTCCCTCACACACTTGTACATCCCTAGGAAATAGTAGAAATGGACGAAAAAACATAGTTAATGGACGAAAAAAAGGGGAGGTCTAAAGGTTATATCCAATGGGTAGTGTGCGAAGTAAGTGATAATTTGATTACCTCTGCTTCCCTGGCCAATCCTATAGCCTCAAGATTTTGAGTATGCGACATATGTACGTCGAACATTAACAAAATCTCTCTGTTTTATTATGGACCACTGGTCCATATTACACAACACAGCATGGTTCATATTACACGCATAAACAGAGCAACGTTGTTTCAAATCAAAAATCGCTTTGCATATTGATGCCCATGAAACGCATGTCTAAATTGTTCATAAAATAAGTACATTTGCTACTATTAACGCAAAAATTATATTACAATTACCTAAAAGCAGAAAGTAATATCTCCTTTTTAACATACTTGCTCTAACTCTCGTGAATATGCATGGAAATTTTTTAGATCAATACATGTTATTCAAGTTCAGTATGGCATGTCCTTTATAGAAGATGGTTAATATAACACCATTTGTTTGTACACAGGGATAAATGAAAGAATTCTAAAGCATTGCATTCTATGACAGGTATTTCTATGAATAATATTTTTATATCTTCATTTTGTACAAATCATAATGAAATTGACATTGATTATTCATATGTACAACGTAATACTTTCTACAGAAAATGGTATGTTTAGCGTTAATATTTATAAGGCTACACTAAAATATTCAAATACATTAATGGCTATAATTGCGAATTGCATTCTCGTTTGTGTTTAACGTTTTCATTAGTTTCTGTTAATGTTTAAGAGTTCCCTCCAAGCTGTCTTCCCCATCTGACCGTCAACAGTTGTCATCAGTCTCTGCATATTTCAACTCTTCACAAACCAGAACTGCAAAAGATATATTCTGTCAGCTTATATAATTTTCCTAATTATCTTAATCAAAACGTTGTAAATAGAAAAGACTTTGTAAATAGCATAAGATTGTGTTAATAACTTTAAGAATACTTAATCAGAAAAACTCTTCTCTAAAGTAAAAACTGCTGCCCTCTGTCGCGTGAGATTCTATATCAGGCAGCAATTGTACATATTTTTTCTGTTTATGCAATAAACAATGAAGGATTCTTAACCTCAAGAGACGGGCTCTTTCAGAATTTCACATTTTAATGTGACATTTGTCGTCAGAGCCCCTCTTTGAAGGTTAAAATCGCTTAAAACTGCTGCATAGTGGTGAGTGGCCTCCGTCTGTCTTTGAATCTTTGAATGTTTAAAAGTGATTATGAATTATGTTACTCTGTCCGTATCTTTTTCTTTCCTTCTGTATATCTGGTGTGTGATTAGGCAAAGTACATTGAATGTCAAATGGAGTACGTAAAGTTGGAAAGTGCTGATCTATATGAATCACGTGATTTTTCTTTTTTTTTTTTTTTTTCCTGAAGGGATTAAACGATTGAGTTATAAAAAGATAAAAACCAAGAAATTTCTGCAAAATAATGTCTAGATCAAAGCAAATATAAAGTAAGTTTCACAGCATAATGCTAAAAAAATATCAGTCCTCAGCAACGCTGGAAAGCAACCCGTAGCAATAAATTACAAGGAAACAAAATAAAATAAAAGCTAAACGCAATATTTGCATTGCCAGATAGGTTATGAATAGTTTAAAATCTCGAAATCACATATGATTATCTAATTAGGAAAATACTATTATATATTAATTTTTGTCTATATATTTCCGTAATGAAATAAATGTTACATACGATGTTTTGTTGTCGTTTTTCCGCCCCAAATGAAATGAATCAGGAAAACATTCTCCCAACAGTAGTTGTACTGCTTGACTTGAAATTGCCTTGAAATAGATTCTGTAATTTCAAGAATTTTTTTTTCACTTCATTAACAAAATTCTATTTTTTTTTTTCAAATTGTGACGGCAGGGCTACTGAGTAAATATCTGAAATAAAGACAAAATTCATAGCTAAAATCCAATTAAAATGTTATTTGTTTTAAGACTGGGAGGGCAGGGCTATTGGCACAAGCTGTTTATTTTTTGAATGAATTTTAATCATTCCCGGTAGCACTTACCTTGTAACTGTTTATGCATAGATATGGCCAGACACCTCTCGTTTCACTCAATTTCCAACAGACTCCGTCTTTAGATTTGCTTTCGCTTAAATACCAACACTTGAGAAACAATTTCATACCTTTAAAATCCGTTCGAATTCATTAGTTTCCAAAATCTCGCCAACCATGCAATCTTCAAGCAAACCCCGTCGAGTATCTTTTCTACGAGGCTATTTCTCTAGCAGTCCAGACACTTATTCCACACTTAAGTCCCACTTCAAAATTTCAACCTAACTCCCTTGATTTAAACATGAAAACTTCGCAAAACTCCAACAATCCTATTAACTTGGTAAGGCACTTTACAATTTTTGTTTTCATGTGGAAAATAGTATGTTTTGTCATGACAAAACATACTTTTATACAAGGTGATCAGACGCCCTCGAATTCCGAAGACAGTCCTCGAAAAACATTCGTCCTCAAAACAATCGAACACATCTGGGGAGCGGGTTACAAAGTTATTAATGTTTTATTGCAATATCATATAATAATTATAATAAAAGTGTTGAAATAAGCTCTTTCAGGTACTTCAGACATAAAATTCACTAAATTTTTACAATTTAAGGTAATTTATTTCTTTTGTTTTCGAAACTTGAGGATGCCACCATATTTTTACTCAAATTCATATTCAAAAAATCTGGTCGCCCTATTTTATATCACTCTACACAATAGTGTCATCTGCTGGTTAACATGAACAATAAAGATTTTTATGAACAGTTTGGTATAAAGTGTGTAATAGCAGCGGCATCTATTGGCCGATATACACACAAAAATAAATCAGCATTCGTGATGGTCTTCTCACACCTAAGACGTTTGGTACATTCATACTCTATAAAAGCTAAAATATAGCCTTCACGTACATGGAGAAAATTTCAGCATAGCAGAGTCATATGCTGGTGGATAATGCAATGAAAGTTGTTAGGTGCTAATTATACTTTTTTTTTTTAATTCTGTCTGTGAATTCTTCGCTAAAGCTACAGTCGGTAACAAAAGTGTCCGAACGAGCAATAGCAAAACGTCTTAAGTAAAAAAGTACACTTAATACTGTTTTATTAAATAAATCCTTGTCGAATCCTGTTCTTAGTCAGTCTAAGAACATGATTCAACAAGGATTTTTTTAACAAAACCGTATGAAGCGTACTTTTTCTACTAGGAAATTTTCTGGTGTACGGACACTTTTATTACCGACTGTACATTATGTATTAAAAACTTTTTACCGCACAGACAGTTGAACATTTTTTGTAAATGGCCAAATAGTTCTGAAGACATGTCAAAACGGGTAAATCCACAAATGTCGAAAATATTTAAGAATGGAATACTTTTGCCTATGAATTAGAAGTGAATAAAAATTCTTAACTAAACATGAAAATAAATGTTTATTTTGTAGCAATTTTTTTTTCAGTGGTTATTATTTTTCTTTTAATCCACATCGAAAACAAATGTCCTTCGCTTAGCAAAAAAATGATTCATTATTCACTTCTATAGTTTTCTTTTACTCTAAAAAATTTTACTCAAAACTGAAATCAACGTAGTAGAATTACTTTATAACATTGATCAATTTATAAAGTTCCTTATTCTGCAGCTAATTTAAAAATATAAAGGAAAGCAATCAATTCTAGCTCAATATGAAATTGTGATTTTTTTTTTTTTTTTTTTTTTTTTTTTTGTATTTCGAGAACTTTCACTTATTATTTCGATTATTTTTTTGCGATATTTATGCTACTTTTCTTCCTTTATAAGAAAAAAAAAATTACCGTGTTTTCCACTCATTTCTTGTAACTAAATAAATAAATCTTTCTTCTTTATCTCTTTAAAAATAAGTAGAAATTGTATTTTAGAAACGAAAGAGAAAAAGATATTAATAAATACAACACATTTATTTCTCCTCCAAATTTTATTTTCTGTAAGATTAAATTTTTTGTTTGATAAAAGAAAACGGTTTTGATGTTTCTTTTATTATTTATAATTTTTTATTTTAAACATAACGTCAGTAAGCATTAAAATGGAAAAAATGAGAAAAAAATGTATTAATATTTTAGATTGAAACATATGGTGTTTCTATTATTTTATGCTTTAGTGTTATAATAGAAATATCAAATATAAAATTTAACTTTTGAATAAGTAAATTTGATTATAAAATGCATTCTCGGTGCAAAAATATTTTCTTTTAAATCACCAGAGAAATATAAAAAAGTAAGTTGAAAAAATAAATTAGTATTTTTAAATAAGTAAATAAACTGTCATTTTGTCTCACAAAATAATGGTTATTTTAGCATTTATTATAATTTTTTTTCATATAAACGCTTAAGCGCATGCAGGACCCATAGCTGCCAATTTATTTAATTTATTCCTTATTATCGTTAGTGCCCGCGTTTTTTCCCCACCACATTCTTTGTAGAGTGATTTTTTTCAATATAAAATTACGATTAACTATAAAGAAAATCAAGACTATCAAGAAAAGTGATGTATAGAAAAGGGGGTGTACTAACAGCGTTAACGAAAAAATGTACCCAGCTATATATACCCATTCTCACCTGCGAAAACGGAATGAAGAAAAAATATAATAGGTAACGAGTAATTTAAAAAACTAATTTTCTTATAGAATAACAGCGGGGTTGGTTGTCAACGAGGATAGGTATTTTACGATCTTACACGAAATATTTAATTTATTATGTTATTCGACGAATATCTGATAAAATACAAAATCTTACTTCTTAAAAAATATGTATTATGCATACTTTATGAAACACTATCCAACATTTGGAGAAATATATATATATGTTTGTATATTGAATTGTTTTTGCAATCTGCATACTTTATAATGGAATCTATACACAAACAGTTCATCGATACTCAAAACAGATAGAATGCATAAAATTCCGAGTCAGTAAAGTATAAAAATATTTCTTGAAAAGAAAAAAAAAATTGTTGTTTATGTTTCTGTCACTGAATAGCGTTGTCGCACATTATTAAAATTTAATAATTTACTCTAAATAAATCCATGAATTAGTAAAATTATCATCAAATAATCTCCATCGTGATATACTCTAATTTTGACAAACGATTGTAAAGTAGAGGTAATAACAATCTATAAAACTCATAATGATCAATGTGATTTAGTGTTAATCAGGGCGTATTAAGATTCAGGCAAGTCAACACGCACTACGAAGATATTAATAATAATAAGAGTAATAACAATAATAATAATAATAATATTGTAATAGAGAATCAAAAAACAAATATAACTCAATATATATATATATATATATATATTAATTTGTTTACAGTTTTAACAATTATAAACTTATAATTTTTTTTAAATATCTTTTGAACAAATTATACTATTGAACTAAAAAATACGATTGTAGCTAGGTATTATTCTGATTACATTTTAAAAACGTGCAACGAAAATAATATAAAAACTATTCCCTTTTATTTTCTCGTACCCATATATCTCTTACCTATAAAATAGTATTGTTTGTGGGTTAAATTTTCAAAATTGAGATTTTTTTTATTTAAACGTTTTGAGATCCCCTGAATCCGAAAATCATGTTTTTAGCGGTTGGTTTGTTTGTCTGTGTGTGTGTGTGTGTGTCTATGTGTATGTCTAATATACTCAAGGTGAAACACAGTAAATGATGACAAAGTAAAATGTCTGTCTGAAAGCAATAGCCAGTCGTACTATAGATGATAATAATAATAATAATAGGGTACTGAATCGATTAGCAAACATAATAATTATAAGACTAAAAAAAAATATATATATATATATATATACCAAGTTTTTAAATTTTCTGTTGAATTACAGTTATAGAACTAGATACAACATTAGTCCTTTATCAATGCGTATAAAATTTTTAAAGTGATAATGACGTCGATTTTTGTGAGATGAATAATTTAACTTTTGACAATTTTTTAACGTTCACGTTTAATTAAATGTACTTATTTTTATGTCGAAAGAAAATGAACTCGTAAACTTTTTTTTGGCAACAATTAAATTAAAGCTAATATCTTAATGACTATTTTTAAAGCTATTAAGAGGTTATTGTTTTGATATTTAAATTAATTATAAGAAAAGTAATCAAAAATTCGAAAATTTGGCTTCGAAGTATTCTATTGCTATCGGGTTCTGAGCTATACTGAAAGTTTCAAGTGATAACTAAAGAAGATAGTTAAAAATCGATTGCAAGATTTGCACCGGACAAACAAACAAACAAACACGGATCGAAGTTAATAAAAACAGGGATGAGAACGATATTTTTTTTTTTTAGTAAAAGAGTTTTTTTTCCCCTGGTGGATTAAACGAATTCTCGGTGTTTTTCAAACATTTTATTATTAAAATGTAAAAAAAAAAAAATAATAAATTAAATTAAATTCAGAAATTTCATTATTTCAATTGTGCAGATTTTTTTCCCTCCTTCAAACCGTTTAGAGCAAAATAAAGTAAAAAAAAAATAAACTTTTTATGTCTTTTTTTTTTTTTTTTTTTGTTATTGATTGTTAGTAAAATTCTTTTTCTTTCGACGAAAAACAATTTTCTTTTCTCACATATCCTTTTTTTAGACGGCATAATTAAAATCTGATTTATGGCTTGGGACTGTCAACAAAATCGTATTTCATCTTGACAAGTCAACAGTGTCTCTCAGAAAAAAGTATAATTCTTTCTTTGATAAATTTTTTGTGAGACAAAATGAAAATGCAATTACTTAAAAGTGAATAAGTGACAGAAATTGTTTCCTGATAGTTTTTTGATAGACAAATTTTATTTATTTATTTATTTATTGACAAAATTGAGATATCGGTTGCATGAATTCATGCTTCTTTTAGTAATACAAATAAAAGATTATAATATATATGCAAAATACATACGTGAAATGATACACTGCTAAACTAATGTAAATTTACTGCCGGAAATTCTCTGTAATGTGAGAAAAAAGTCGTAAATTACGAAAAATTATTTTGATAAAACGTATTTTTCTGTAATTAGAGAGAATTTCTGGCAGCAAAGTTGCATTTTTTTAACAGTGGACAAAGTATGCAATATTACACTTTTTCTGTAGTCTAGATGTTTAATTGCTTATTTGAGCTTATGTTATTAACTTTATATAAATAAAGATAGGTGCCTGTGATGTGAGTGTGTGTGTGCGCTTAGGAGTTCAGACCACTTGTTACACACTCACTTATAGAGCTCTGGGTAGAGAAGTAGCTTGGACCTTGCAGGGGTGCACCGATATTTTTGGATTTTAAAATTTCAATTTTTTGTATTAATTTCTTTTTTAATTGCTTTTTATTCGTTTTCTGTTTTATTTTATTAATTTTCTTTCAAACTGCATGTTTAATCAATTCAATCTGTTCCTTAAAAGCAGTTGCTATACTATTTATTTTTTATATATTTAAACTGTATTTCATGTTACTTACGGCTTATATTTAATCGCGAATTTTATATGAAAATAATTAAACCCATGCTTTCAAAGATTAATTGTACTATTTATACAAGACCTTACAAAATTCTCAGTCATATCCTGTATAAGATGTATATCTTTTACAACATATGACTGAATAAGAAACAGATTTTCACATTTTTGTATTAATATCGATTATATCTTGAAAGAATCTCATAATTCTTCATACGTTTTCTTTAATTTTTTTTTATTAAATTAATCTTTTACAAGACATGAATTATTTTCGCTTTTATGTCCTTTTATTTATTTATTTATTTAATTTTATTTTTATTTTTCATTTGGCGAAGAATTTCATTTTGTTTATATCTTTTCCGTTTTTTCATGCGAATTTCAATAATTTTTATTGGAAAATAGAGGAAGGGAAATATTTAATAACAATTTTCTTTAAAAAAAAAAAAAAAGAAAAAAAATCTGTTTCATTGTTCATTATTTTTTTTTTTATTCTAATTCAAATATTAGAACTAGTGAGATAAAATATTTTTTAGCTCTAACTTACTAATCAGTACCGTCTCCCACGTATGCAATTTTAACAAAATATATGGCATTCCTTTGAATGAACAATTATCTTTTATTTACACCTTCCTAAGATTTCGTGCGCATAACGTTAGACTTTCATTAGGAAATCTAAAAGTTTTAGTAATTTTGTAGAAAATTTTCTATTTCAGCGACGCTGTCTCTTTTAAAAGTTATAATTGAAATATTATATCTGCTGAAAAAGATTATTTATAAACTGTAATACATAAACAGTATTTCTCACGCATATAACATAAACAAAATTTATGATACTTTTGGTATAACAATAAATATCTTTAGTGAATTTTGTTTTTCCTGCAATATTAAAAATAACAGCAATTTTTAGTAAGAAGAGAAGCTGTTTTCAAGATAGAAGCAATTATTTTTGGAGAAGGTGTAATGTTTTATTTATCTTTTTAGTCTTCTAATAAATATTATGTAAATGTTCTTCCTATTTCCATAATAAATTTAAACATATTCTGGATTAACCACTCCATCAAATTTAGGGAAAAACATTGTATTGTGACGTCAATATGATTAACGTCGTTTCGATTAATTAGTTTCTTAATATAAATGTATGATATATATTATGCTATAGAGTAGTTATTGATGGTGCAGACATTAATTACTATTACAATTTATATTTATAGCCCATTTATAGTATGTTTTGGAAATTCCAGATAAGCATACCTAAATTTTATGAACATTTTAACTATCCAAGACAAATAGAACACAACATAATACTTTTTCTCTGCTTTTTATTCAGTAAAATTATTCTGTTAGAAAATCTTATAGGTTCTATTTTTATAGAAAAAGTATATCTTCTGACATAAAACAATTGCCTGTGGTATATATATATTATCAGTTTTTCTTTTTTTCTGTATGAATTCGCAATGTAATTTAAATTTAAATTTGAATAATTTGGATTTTGTATGGGTTAGTGTTTTATATACTAATTCCTAATTACTGGCTTATATCTTTTTCTATCTAAATTATTTTATATTTTATTTTTTAATTTTAATCCTGAATGTACTTATATATATGACATCAAGAAAGGACCTAATATAAAAAATGATTTTTAGGACTGAGGGCCTATTAGTCTCAATCTGGGATTTTTGCGTTGTCGATTTCGATAGTTGGACATTTGTCGAAATCTAAAATTTATCGAAAATATAATTGAGTAATTTGAAAGCGATGTTATAATTTGAAAAAAGAAAAAAAAAACTAATAGTCCTCCGTCCTAAACTAAATTCTTCTTTTGCCAGAATTTCATCAAAATCTTTATTATTATTATTATTATTATTATTATTGAAAGAAAAAGAAAAGAAAATTAATAATAATCAGCATCGTTACAGGCGATATCGAAAAAGCTTTTTTTAATAATTTTGAATTAGGAAATAAAAAGTGCGCGTGAAATAATATGAAATAAAAATAAGTAAAAAAATGAATTTAATGATTTAATGTTTTTAATGATTTAACTATGACTGGAAATTAACAAACACGTTTCTAAATTTTTATATTAATAGAGAATATCTTGAAACAATCTCATTGTTCTTCACACTGCTTTAGTTAATGAAACTATTAATTTCTAAGACGTAAATTATTTTCTATGTCCTTCATAATTAAGTTTTATTCTTTTCATTTGATGAACAATTATTTTTTCTACCACCCTAAGATTTCATACAAATTTCCTTAGACTTTTATTAGATAATATAAACAATTTAATAAATTTGTATAAAAGTTTATATTTTAGAACCTTTTTTTTTTTTTTTTTTTTAATATTATCACACGTATATAAAAAATTATTACACACTTATAATAATGTATATATATCCAAAATAATTTTCCTTTTACCGCATTGTTTAGAAATAATGAAAGGTACTTGTTTTTTAGATACAAAATAAATTGTTTTCAAGACAGAAGTGATTATTTTTTGAGAAGGTGTGATGCTTTATTTATATTTTCTCCTTATAATAAATGGAATATTTAAAAAAAAAATTCCTTCTATTCTCAAAATAATTTTAAAGAGAGGTGAAGAAACATGTCTTTTTAACTGAGAAAAAAAAATTATTCTGTCACGAATATATCAAATATTCCCTAACAGCACATCTCATCCACAAGACATCCTCAGGATACACTATGGATGGAAGTACATCCAAGGGACATCCTCAGGATGTACTATGGATAAGTGTGCTGTTAGGGTTATTAACGTAGTTTTTATTAAATATATTCTTATCAAGGTTTTTTTTTTTTTTTTTTGGACAATATGTATCTAAATTTTGTGAAAACCTTAAATATTTAAAACAGGTAGAACAAAATATAAAAATACATTTCCTTTAAAAAAAAAGAAAGAAAGAAATACGACATGTCGCACTATTTCTTGTAATCGGTTGTTTTTGCATCGTCACCAATTCTTATCTTGAATGAACGTAAATATTTTTCTTTTTATCTAAATATATAAAGCTGAAAGTTTGTCTTTGTATCGCAGTTCAGATTTTAGCCCAGATTATTAGATTTTATCGAAAATTGGTACACTTATTAATCAGGACAAAATCTAGATAACGCTGTATTTTTTCAGTTCAATCGAATAATTGATTTAAAAGACATTATATGAAAGCTCCATTTTAACTTTGAAACTATCGAAAAGAAAAAAAAATAAATGATGCAAAAAATAAAAATTTAAGTAAGTATACTCCTTTTTATGACGGCAAAAAAAAAGTAGAATGCGCAAAAAGTTTTATAAAAAAATTGAGAAAATTTGAGAAAAATCGTTGTAAAGGAATTGATTATAGAGCTCCTTGGCAAAATTTGATATTTGCAACAGAAGTAGTTATTTGCCACAGACATTTCCCACTAAGATCTTTACATACGCAATTACGATAGTCATTTTAATTCATCGCCAAAATAGCAAGAAAAATTCAAAAACCGCCAAGGGTCTTCTATGCTAAAGCTATATCAAAGAAATTTTAAGAAATGAATTTACTAAACGAAGCTAGGGAATGAAATACAATGCATGCCTTTGTCTGGAAGAATCGATTAAAAAAAGGCCTGCTGCACTAAAGTAAATTCTCTTTTGTTCAGAATATTTTATCTATTACTTAGAAAACAAATATATATATATATATATATATATATATATATATATTTAATACTACTTCCTAAAATGTCTTTATAAATATTTATTATATTTATTATTGGTCCGTATTCTTAAATTCTGATATATAGTTTGATATTCTTATTGGCTGTCTTATTGCCAATTTGCGATTTATCACTCTGTTTTTAAGTCCCTTTATTATTTGTTATAAGAGTTTGGAGGAAGTACCGTATTTTAGTGGAGATAAACCGCTGGCTATCTTTTAAAAAAACGTGATTTTGGTGGACTGTGGCTTATCAACCAGTGCGGGCTATCTAATGGTAATGCCAAATTTCGTCGTTCATACTTCTTGGAACAGCATATATCCCCAGAAAACGGAAGTTTAGTATTCGAATTTCTCGAGCTCTGATTCAAGATTATAATCTCTTATTTATTAACTAATAATCTCTTATTTTGATTAATTTGCTTATGCGTCTGGAGTTCGCCATCTTGCTCCCATGTTTTTGATTTTTTGTATCGTATTTGTATACTGGCTTTGTTTTAATTTTTTCTTTACACAGTGTCTTTTAAAATAATTTATTACTTTTATTTATAATTAATTATTTTTATGACTTTGTATTTATGTCCGGATTCCCCCGTCTTGTTCCTTGTTTGTCATATTTGTTGCATTACATCTGCATGCTGGTATAGTTAGATTTTATTTTCTTTATACCGAATTATTTTTTAAAAAAACTTATTATTTTCATTTATAATTAATAATTTATTATTAACTTGCGTAGATGTCATAAATCTAATATCTTTTTTCCTTGTTTATCTGTCACATAATCGTAACAATTAGCCGCTTGCATTGTTAACTAACTTGCTAACTAACTTGCAACTAACTTGTTAACTAACTTGCATTGTTGCTAACTTGCATTAGCCGCGGCTTACCTTCCTGTGCGGTTTATCTGAGAGGTTTTTTTTTTTTTTTTTTCCCCGCTACATTTTAACAAGCTGCGGCTCATATACACAAACTTACAGTAAACCAAATACTATATCAATTTAGTATTGTGCATATTTTTTCATTACTCTAATAAATTACTATTAGTTATACCTATATTTTTGTTATTTTCGGATTTAAGGGAATTTCGACATTTGTTTCCTTGCATTCTGCAATCGTTGTAATAAGATATAAATATATTTTTTTCTTTTCATATAGAATACTTGGCTGCGGTATAAAATTTCTTACTTTTCTATCTGTCTTTGTTTCCATAAAAATTCCAATATAGCTTATATTTTAAGCTTCAATAAATTGAATTTTCATGCGCAATTTTAATTCCTTATTACTGGCTTATAACTTAATACATGAAACAAGTTTTATCTTTTCTATTTATTTTAATCATGCATATTCAAATAACTGGCATAAAAAAAAAAAAAAAAACGAATACAGATAAGAAAAGTAACATTACATGTTTAAAAATATTTTTTTTTTCACTCGTTAAAGGGAAAATTTTTCATACAATCCTACTGATGTAAACTTATTTTAACATGCTATATAAAACTTTCAAAATTAATTGATTTTAGTTAGAGTAGTTCTAATTGAAACATTTTTTTTTTCTTTTTAAGATATGGAATTAGAGGCAGAAAAACTTTTATAAATGAGTGGATGAATCCGACGTCGCTCTACAACTACGAAATGTGCAAATGTTGACAGTCTGGTATTACCACTTGTGGGGGGTCTGGAGACGTGCCCTCACAGTTTTGATCCTCTGCGAAGAGAATGGCTCCCTCAAATGGTAACCCTATTGAGGAATGGTGTAAAAGGATCTCTCGTACGGCTTATCAGCATGCAGGGCAAATGAAGTCAACTCTTGTCTACGCAAGATGGCTACCGCAATAGCAGCCAAGGCTATCACAGGAGCCATATAGAGTCTGCCAAAATATTGGCTAATACTGTGTTGTTTTATTTATTTGACTTTTATTTGACTGATTTAAGACATACAGTTAGAATGATCCAAAATGCAAAATTTCCTCCAATAACAATGCAGGATTTCTTTTATAAATGTGGCACATAATGGCTTCTGCGGCTCTAATTTTTGCTTCAAGTTTTTTCGGAAGTGTCATCTCCTATTATATCATTCCCCCAAGGATCGCCACAAAGGTATTCATTTCGTAACATGGAGGACATTTCAGTAACGACGGATTTAACGTGCAACAGTGATATTAATGTACAAGATATCTCCAGAATAAAAAGCATACTACTTTTAAAAGAAAATTGCAAACATTTAATTATATGCTTAAGTGAAATAAATAATCTTATATATTTTTCTAGATTAGTACCATTTATACAAAGCTTTCCAAATATCTCAATCAAATGCTACAGAATGTCTCAATCTTTTGTAAGATTTCACTGAATAACACTTGATCAGATCTTCACATTTATTATATTAATATAAATCATCTTGAAAGAAACTCTTCATTCTTCATATCACTTTAGTGAATCAGACTGTTATCTTGCAAAACATGATATCTTTTCATATGCCGCCTTTTAATTAAGTTTTATTCTTTACATTTGATGTACAATTATTTTTTATTTACATCTAATAACATTTTTTTTAAATACACAATTAATAATAATAATAAATATTATTAATAATATACAATTAATTATATATATCTCTCTCTCTCTAAATATATATATATATATATTAATATACAATTTTTTTAAACAGTTCATCATCATTTTCGGTATTAGGAATACCACACTCTCAGAAATAATATACTCAATTTTGACGATTCAGACATCCTCGGGCTTAATTTCGTTGCTTTTGACAACCATTTGTCAAGCGATTACATGATTTTTGAGGAAACGTGAACTCGCATATATTTCACGAAACTGTTTACTCACAATGGCATGTGCTAGCTTTCATTACCGCCATATTGGATTTTCTCCTGTGTTGTTTCGACTTTACGTTACAAGGACTTTTATTTGCCGGCCTGGTGATTCGTTCGGCAGGGCACTGCCTTCTGGATTCCCAGGTCTCGGTTTCGAATCCCGGTGCGGCATGGATGTTTTCGATTTCCTATGTCTACAAAATATTGTGTGTACTTGTTTCTGGGAATTTCTGTAAAAATATGGATCAATTGAGACATAAGTCATTGTAACTATAGGTCTCAAAGCTGTCAAATAAATGTCCGCATGACTTTTAATTGTTTGCTCTGTTTTATTTATATTTTCATTAAATATGATTAGGATTTAATGTCTAAAGCAACGAACTTGTAGGTAATTTTATAATTTTATAATTTTTATTTCATTCTGTATCACGAAACCAGGATGAAAAAATGTATCTTAACTTTTGACGAAATTCGTATGTTCAAACAAATGACGGAAGTAATTTTCTCAATTGCACGAAATGTTCGCTCGGAGCATATCCCTAGAAACACCATCATCAAAAACGAAGAAATTTTCGTGAAATTTGAGTATCCATATCTGAGAGTGCTTATCATCTTAAAATGTGATTTAAAAGACGAAAGTTACGTGTTAAATAAAAATTGCAGTATTTTGACGCATTATCTATAAATTATTTAAAAACTGTAGCAGGACGGTAACAATTTGTCAGATATTTCCTTATAATGAAGTATGCCTGAAAGCACATTTTTGAACATAATTTGCCTTTACAAACACAGTAAATATTTAAATTTAAAATCCAATTGCTTAAAAGTTTAATTCCTACACCTGAAAAGGGAATAAATCAACAAAAATAAAATAAATAAAATAAAATAGTATGATGTGGCCACCACATGACTTTCTTCTATATAATTTCACAAAAATTTTATTCAATACGAATTATTTATTAAATTATCAAATTATTTTCCATTATAAATGCAGACGATTTTTACCTGACAGATTTATATTATCACTAAATATAAATAATCTCTACAAACATAATCTAGTGTGTCACTCACACGACTTTCTCTTACCCTGAAATTTAATACTATAAATACAGGTTGTAGATTAAGAGGTAAGATAACGATGTTATGTAAATCTATGTAAAACGATTCAAATTAGGCTTTGGAAGAGTTTTATGTGATACTTAATTCTGTGTGAGAGGGCTACCGCCACCCTCAACCCCCCGTTTCATTAATGCACCTAGATTTATATGAAATTTTATTCGGTTATTAAAGATAATTCTGTTTTTAAAAAATAATTTCTTAAAATTATTATTTTAAAAAATTATCTTTTATGATAATGCAGACGATTTCCATATTAGAGAAGTAGTATAACACTAAAGATCCAAGAAAAGTCCATTTTATTCTCAATATTAACAAAAAAAAAATAAATAAATAAATAAACAGTTGCATTTCGGGAGTGCCGACAGAAGTGAAAACGTGAACAATTACGTGTGTATTTCTTGAATCGTTGCAATAGAGACAGTGTCCAGAGATGAGAGAAGTCGTGTAGAGCCGCACCCGATTGTAAAAACGTGAGAAAAATGGGGACTTTGGCCCTTCTCACGGTTTTGTGAGGTCTAACTGGAATAGAGACAGTGTCCGGAGATGAGAGAAGTCGTGTAGAGCCGCACCAGATTGTAAAAACGTGAGAAAAATGGCGGCTTTGGCCTTTATCACGGTTTTGTGAGGTCTAACTGGAACGTTTCCGGCTGCAATCATTAAGAGACAGTGTCCGGAGATGAGAGAAGTCGTGTAGAGCCGCACCAGATTGTAAAAACATGAGAAAAATGGTGGCTTTGGCCTTTCTCACTGTTTTATGAGGTCTAACTGCAATAGAGACAGTGTCCGGAGATGAGAGAAGTCGTGTAGAGCCACACCAGATTGTAAAAACGTGAGAAAAATGGAAGCTTTTGCCTTTATCACGGTTCTGTGAAGTCTAACTGCAACGTTTCCGGCTGCAATCTTTAAGAGACAGTGTCCGGAGATGAGAGAAGTCGTATAGAGCCGCACCAGATTTTAAAAACGTGAGAAAAATGGCGGCTTTGGTCTTTCTCATGGTTCTGTGAAGTCTAACTGCAATAGAGACTGTGCCCGGAGATGAGAGAAGTCGTGTAGAGCCGCACCAGATTTTAAAACAATATACAGTATATAATTATTAACACTTCACATTAGCAAGTTAATTGTATGATACATTATTTGTATCATAAAAGGATGGAAAGCGTTTGCTGACGATGACGGGAGTTCAATGATTTTTGTACACCCAAAAGTGCTCAACGCGCATAAAGAAGTTTCCACTTCAAAAAATACGATTTTTTTTTTTCTGTTTTTTTTTCGTTAAAAGTAAAAAAAATCGATAACTTTGTTTTAAATTATCGCAGATCGATGGTTCAACCATTCGTTTTAAAGCTATTGGCGAGCTCTTTTGAAAGATACCCATCATGAAAATTTACTCCCCTCGAGGGGAGACTTCCCCCCCAGGGAAGGAGGCGAGGCTCCTACATACACAAAAAAAATTTCCCAGTTTACTATCTCTATTACAATATATATATATTCGTTTCATTTGGTTTAGTGCAGTCTATAGACGTTAAACTCTACTTACCTGCAATTTCCCCCATAGACGTAATGTATTAGAATTCTCTTGATTGTCCCTGTACACGAACCATTTGCTTGATCTTAACGAAAAGCTTACTGTAGCATCCCTATATGATACACATTTACAATACCAAGTTTGAACTTTCTGTCATAATTTGTTTTTGAGATATGCTGATAACACACAGACACACAGACACACACACACACAGACACACACACACACAGACACACAGACCATTTGCTAAAAACATGATTTTTGTATTCAGGGGACCTCAAAACCTGTAAATATAACAAAATCTCGCGTTCGAAAATTTGAGCCAAAAACAATACTTTCTCTACCTTATGGGTAAGAGAAAGTAAAAAGTGTTAAATTGAACACATGTCATTTGTTAAATATATTAAAAACACTTTAAACACACGTAAATTTAAATTTTTATTTAAAAGATGTTAAAAAAATTTATCCAAAGCTTTACGTTTTAATAGTAAAGCATCATCAGGGATTTTTAATTATTCGTTTCCAATGAGCAGTTTTAAATATGTTTTCTTTTCACAGTCAACAGTTAAGTCTTTTAATAAGGGGAATATCAGCAAAGGCAATTTCAAGTCCGGTAGAGGTTGGATCAAAGAGCTAAGAAATATAAGAGAAGCTGGAACTATTGAAAAATCACACGAGGCTATTGTAGGAGAAAAACCGTCATGAATTAGCAGAAATAAACTATTAACTATTTTAATATTGTGCCAAATTATTGGCAAAATTGCAGCATCTTTGGAATTTATTGCATTTTTGCATTTAATTATAATTATATCTTCGGAAATGTAAAGTTCGTGGATAGTAGATTGTGCTGTAATAATTTTGGCTTTATCTCATATAGGGTTAGCGTTTGCGTTGGCATAAATGAAGTCGACTAGAGTAGAACTATATCTTTCTTTGATATTTCGTATAAGTTCTTGTATTCTTTTATTTAAAGTCCTCTTAGTCTGTCCAATATAACAGTAAAGTTCTTTATTGCTTTCGATGGAAATTTGATAGACTCCTCCAGTGGGTCCATTTAAGTCGCAGTCATGAAGGGTTAATTGTTTAATAGCTATAGGAGAACTGAATGGGATAAATAAATTAACTTTACGTTGTATATAATGTTTAAAACTATAGAATTCTTTACAGAAAGGGAGACTATTAGTGTAACGAAATTTTAGAGTTGAATCTAGAGTGTGATTAATAGGTTTAATTAGCATGCGATTTTTTATTCTATTAACTAATCTTATAATACTAGATTTACTATATCCCACATCATTACCTATTTGAATAATATTGTTCATTTGTTGTTTTTCATTAAATTTAAAAGTAGTATAATTTATAGCTCGGGTAATGTAAAAATTAAAAAAAGCATTTTTATAATTAGTAGGATGAGTTGAATCAGCCGGGATCGGTAAAGGGATAAATGTGTTTTTGGTTCAATTTCACGGATTTCACATCAACTTTGTTTCAATCGTACGCTTCCAATTCTTGACCTTAAGATACATCGTTTTTCTTATATTTACACGTTTTGAGGAATCCTAAAATCATATTTTTATCGGTTGATCTGTATGTGTGTATGTCTGTGTGTCTGTTATCTGCATATCTCAAGAACAAATAGTATCAAAAAGTCCAAACTTGGTATTCTAAATGTGCATGATATAGGGATGCTACACTAAGCTTTGCGTTGCGATGAAGGAAATGGTTCGATTACAGGGACGCCCAAGAGACTTCAAATACATTACGTCTATGTGGGAAAGGTAAGTAGAGTTTAACACCTATAGACTGCACTAAACAAAATGAAACGAATATATATTTTTTAAAGGCGTAAAATTATGTCTCATGTAGCATATCGTAGGAAAATCATTCACTGTTCGTTTATAGGGCTACACAAAATAACTAAATGAAAGTGCGACAATCATTGCAAATTGATGGAAGTATATTTCGGGATGGGCCATGTATGATTACTATAGGATTATATTTAGATGCACCATGTTGTCTGTATATAATCTTCGAAAGTTATACAGAGTTGCAAAAATTTAAGAGATAACATTCTTTTTTGTTGTTAGTGGATGTGCTTTAATAGTAATATTTTACCATTTTCAGGAAAGCTGTTCGGGAATCGAAATAAATTTCTCAAAGAGATATGGTAAATAATGTATGTTTTTAAGCTACATATTCATCGCTTGTTTTTTTGTATATTTACACATTTTGAGGCTTCCTGATTACCGTAGTCAAGTTTTTAACGTTTGATCTTTGTCTGTGTCTCTTAGAGTGACTTAAAAACGAATAATTTTAGGAGATCCAAATGTTGCATTTTGTAGTTAATATAAGTTTGTTGCTAGAAAAGTTTGTTAGAGATTGATAAGTTTCAAGGAATGATGCGTGTGAAAATTGTCTGTATAATTCCAGATGAACTTTTAATTTTAATAACAGATTTAAATTCTATATAAATGTAGGTGCATTAATGAAACGGGGGGGGGGGGTTGAGTGGGTGGTAGCCCCCCTCATACAGAACTAATTATCATATAAAACTCTTCTAAAACATAATTTGAATTGTTTTACATATTTTTACATAACAGTACTCGTTATCTTACCTCTTAATCTCTAATCTGTATAGTATTAAATTTCATGGTAAAAGAAAGTCGTGTGAGTTACACATCAAATTATTTTAACAGTATTTGAAACATTCGGTTATAAGCGCTTGCCACACTGTATATTCTAGGCGCGGAAGTCATCTAGGGCGCATTTGGGCGCTCTCATGTCACTCATTCCTTTAGTTTTAAAACGAATTATTGTTAATTTTTAAAATGTGACTGTCAATAATATTTAAAAGATTAACGGATAACAATTCATTTTATATTGTGATTCAGTTGAGATGACATTTATAGATTTTCTTAAAATTGTATTAAACAAAAGAAAATCAATTAAGAAACTTGAAGACAAATATTATTTTTATTAATTGAAAATAAAAAACAGTTGCCGGAAACTCGATATTATCATCTTTAGAAGATTGATGGTCTCATAATATTTACTTTTTACTGTATATAAATTTTTTCCTTCCGATAATGTAGTCTAACTTGCACTTTCCCCGATGAAGGTTGAAGGTTATTGATGTCACATACAAATCATTCAATCAAAACCTTCCATTTTATTATAGGAGATTTTCAAGTAGTTACACGGAGATTTAGCTTCTGCAGTTTTGTCTTATTTCAGTTTTGATCATTTTTCGTCATGGATAACTAAGATTTTTACGTAAAATAAGAAATAGCATAATAAGTATGTCGAATGTCAAGGTGCTATTGTGATTCTTCATTTAGAAAAATGTGCATTTATTTAAAATTAATTAGCAAAAATATTTATATAATTTCAGGATATTGATTGCTGGATTATGTTATGATAGATTTTGTTGTGGTTATTGAATATGATATTGTCAAATATAATGTATGATATTCTAATGATAATGTTACAGATATCAAAACGCTCTTTTTGTTAATTGTATAACTAATTATAATACAATTGTTAAGGACAATAGAAAATAATATAAAAGAAATAATAAATAAATATAACCCTGCTGTACTTTTCAGAATTTTGTCGTCAAAATACTTTTGAATTTGATTAAAGATAAACGCAAATTTATGTATGAAACAAAATCAAGGTTGCTGCTTATATAAAGATATTATGAGAGATATTTTGTAATTTAAAAAAATATTGAGTATTTTATTATTTTTATTTGCATAAACTAGTACAAAAGTATATCTAGAAACGTATAAAATTACAGGACAGTTGTCATTTATGCCAAATTATTTCTTTTCATAAATCTCCCGGTATCCATCATCCTTCACAACGAAGAAGAATTATTGTTGCGTGAATAAAAATCATACAAAAATTGTGCTGATTTATGAAAAATGAGAGCTATGTATACGGATACCACAAAATATATAAGAAAAAATATTCATACATTGTTTCTGGAAGAACAAATTAAGTACTAACATTCATCAAGAGAAAAAAAAAGGAGGCACGAATGCAGTGTAACAGTTTCTATGGACAAAAAGAAAAACAGTGAAAATTAGTAAATAAATATATTCTTTAAACTTTCTGAAGTTGGTTGAATAATAGGAAAAAGGGAAACAAATTGAGACAAATATTATTACAAGAAAGCAAAATTAAATAAGACATGAGAAAACTAATATTAAAAATAGAAATTAAAACATAAATAACAACAAATTTGAGAAAAAAGTTAAAGTGAGAAGTTTTTTACGCAAAATACACGAAAATCGTTTAAAAAAAAGTCTTGTTTTTGGAAAATTTCAAAATACAAAAAAATCTTCTAGAAAACTTAATTAGGAAAACTTGATTTATCTAAAAATTCGTTATCATTTTGAAAGAGACCTTTTTTTTTGTTGTTGTTGTTCTCTTTTAAAATTGTTTTCTTTTCTTTGATATACAACATGGTTTTTATTAATGTCTATCGTTATTCAATGTCTTAATTTTTCTTTTTCTTTTTCTTTTTTTTTTTTTTTTTTTTATATTAAATAAAAAAAATATATAAACTTTTTGATTTAAAATTCAGTTATTTAGATTTTTCTATAAAAAACATATATTTAGTGAATGCATTTTTGAAAATCTTTCTTCCCTTACTTAAATTTAATTAAGAAGAATATTCATAATGAAAGTATCGCAAGATAATTTTCTTTGGAAGATTGTATCTATATATGGAGTCAGGATATCAGGATACTGCTTAAAGCCCCATGAAAAGATTTTTTCTTGCATAATTATATCCTTGCGCTCCATTTTTATTATACATTGGATTTCAACAAATTTATATACGTTAGTTACGCATACTATTATAAACGTAGGGAGTTTTGTATATTTCTTAATACCTGTTCATTTCAATCTTATTTGGTATTTTTTGAACGTTAAAAAGGTGAGAATCTGTGCTCTAATGCATAAATTGTATAGGTACAGATACCACTATAAACCAGAAAATAACCGACCATATTTTGTAGAACTCTTCGTATTTGCTGTGATTTTAGTGCCCGTTGTAATGTGCCTGTTATGTTTCATTTTTGACACAAAAGCTAGTGATGCTTGGTCATTTGGGTACCAAATACGTGATGAAAACATCTTTTTTGTATTCTCGTTTTATATAACACTTATGTACTATTTCTGCCATATGTCTATCGTGCTAGTTGCTTTTTCACTTAGTATCGTATTTTATAGATGGGGCGAAGTATTAACCGAGTACAACAAAAAACTTAGTACATATTTTAACCAGGGAACCATTAATGAAAAAATCCACTTTTTAAAAGAATTCTTCAAAATCGTGAAAACTTTACAAAATCTGGATCGAACTCTTTCATATCCTTCTTTTTTCATAGTCTTTTATGGAATAGAAATGATATTTTTAATGCTCTATTATTTTTTACGATATAAGGTCGAGCCATATGAAGAATACTATATAGACATGTTATTTAACGCCATTTGTGGTTTTTTGTCTGTAACGATCTATTCAATAAATGGATGCATGATTCCAGAAACGTTAAGCGAAATAAGGAAAACAACCAAACATTACATAACTAAATATGAAGAAAGTCCCTTCATTCACAGGAGAGTTAATTTTTACTTGAAAAGAATAGAAAAAGAAGATATTGTTTATATAACAGCTTGTGGAATGTTTTTGATCACTCGGCAGGTTATACTCTCTGCAATAGGAATGACGTTAACGTATGGTTTGCTTATCATTTATTTGGAATAAATTCGTTTACATTTAACTTTGGAATGATTATTTAAAGCATAATGTAGTTAAACGTCCAAAAATCGAACATGTGCAACTTTAATTTTCCACATCCCGAAATATTTCTGTATTATATCTGTCTATGTGTTCTCTAATAGAATACAGAAAAAGATCGTTCCATCATTACATTGGAATTTAAAAACCTAAATGAATTTTATTAATTAACCTAAATGATTTTGTGACTGCCGATAGTAAAAAAGATGTTAGGCACCTGGCAACAAAAAATAAAAACATTTTTGTTTCGTAGGTAGCGATAAGAAACCAGAATTTTCGTGGAACAATGTTTATTTTGTCTCTGAGCTAGAATATTTTTAATAACGCTTGCTTATATTTCTATACGTGCTACTGCAATAATTAATTAAACAAAAAAACGTTTTGTTTCGTAGGTAGCGATAAGAAACCAGAATTTTCGTGGAACAATGTTTACTTTGTCTCTGAGCTAGAATATTTTTAATAACGCTTGCTTATATTTCTATACGTGCTACTACAATAATTAATTCACCCTTTGTAACATTTAGATTGTAAATAGTATGTAAATAATATTGGTTTTATAACTTGGAGTCTTATTTATGCAAACTATACCCACCAATCCGTCATTACATTGGAATTTAAAAGCCTAAATGAATTTTATTTTAATGGGAAATCCTATTTAACAAAACCGTATGAAGTGTACTTTTTTTACCTAGGAATTTTTGCTAGTGTTCGGACACTTTTGTTACGAACTGTACATTATGTGTAACAAATAAATTTTTTACCACACAGACAGTTGGACATTTTTTGTAAATGGCCAAATAGCTCTGAAGACATCTAAGACGGGTAAATCCACCAATGTCGAAAATTTTTAAGAAACCAATACTTTTGTCTATGAATTAGAAAAGAATAAAAATTCTTAACTAAATAAAATGTTTATTTGACAGCATTTTTTTTTTTTTTTTTTTCGGTGGTTATTATTTTTCTTTAAATCAACATCGAAAACAAACGTCCTACGCTTAGAAAAAAAAATGATTCATTATTCACTTCTATAGTTTTCTTTTACTCTAAAAAATTGTACTCAAAACTGAAATCAATTTAGTAGAATTACTTTATAACATTGATCAATTTATAAAGTTCTTTATTCTGCAGCTAATTTAAAAACATAAAGGAAAGCAATCAATTTTAACTCAATATGAAATTGAGTTTTTTTTTGTATTTCGAGAACTTTCACTTATTTTTATTTCGATTCAATTTTTTGCGATGTTTATGTTACTTTTCTTCCTTTATAAGAAAAAAAATTACCATGTTTTCCACTCATTTCTTGTAACTAACTAAATAAATCTTTCTTCTTTATCTCTTTAAAAATAAATAGAAATCGTATTTTTGAAACGAAAGAGAAAAAGATATTAATAAATACAACACATTTATTTTTCCTCCAAATTTTATTTTCTGTAAGATTAAATTTTTTTGTTCGATAAAAGAAAATGATTTCGCTCTTTCTTCTATAATTTATAATTTTTTCTTCTAAACATAACGTCAATACGCATTAAAATGGAAAAAAAAAATGAGAAAAGAAATGTATTAATATTTTAGATTCAAACATATGGTGTTTCTATTATTTTATGCTTCAGTGTTATAATAGAAATATCATATAAAATTTAACTTTTGAATAAGTAAATTTGATTATAAAATGCATTCTCGGGGCATTCTTAAATCACATCATTCTTAAATCACCAGAGAAATATAGAAAAAGAACTGGAAAAAATAAATTAGTATTTTTAAATATAAATAAGTCAATTGCTATTTTGTTTCACAGAATAATAGTTATTTTAGCATATATTATAATTTTTTTCATATAAACGCTTAAGTGCATGCAGTACCCATAGCTGCCAATTTATTTAATTTATTCCTTATTATCATTAGTGCTCGCACTTCTTCCCAACCACATTCTTTGTAGAGTGATTTTTTTCCATTATAAAATTACGATTAACTATAAAGAAAATTAATCTGCAAGAAAAGTGATGTATAGAAAAGGGCGTGTACTAGCAGCGTTACCGAAAAAAAAACACCCAGCTGTATATACACATTCTTATCTGCAGCCAAAACTCATGATCTTCTTGGAAAATTTAATTAGGAAAATATGCACTACCTAATGCATATATGTATATATTTATAATTCTGTTTCTAAATACAAAAATATTACAACCGCTACATATGTTAAAGTTTTCAAAAAGTTCTTTTTTAAAATTCTGAATACTCCACTTTTAAGCTAAAAATTACAAAAAAAAAAAAAAAAAAAAAAAAAAAAACGTTTTTAGTTAATTTTTCTCACTTTAAAAAATCAATTTCAGAAAAACAAGAAAAAAAAATTAACTGCTGTAAATTATCTGGATGCGAAAACGGAATAAAGAAAAAATATAATAGGTAACGAGTAATTTTAAAAACTAATTTTCTTATAGAATAACATCGGGGTTGGTTGTCAACGAGGATAGGTATTTTACGATCTTACACGAAATATTTAATTTATTATGTTATTCGACGAAGATCTGATAAAATACAAAATCTTACTTCTTAAAAAATATGTATTATGCATACTTTATGAAACACTATCCAACATTTGGAGAAATATATATATATATATATATATATATATATATCTTGAATTGTTTTTGTAATCTGCATACTGTATAATGGAATCTATACACATGGAGTTCATCGATACTCAAACAGGTAGAGTACACAAAAATCTGAGTCAGAAAAATATAAAAACATTTCTTGAAAATGAATAATTTTCTTGTTTCTGTTTCTGTCACTGAATAGCGTTGTCGCACATTAACAAAATTTAATAATGCACTCTAAATTAATCCATCAATTAGTAAAATTATCATCAAATAATCTCCATCGTGATATACTCTAATTTTTACAAGCGACTGTAAAGTTCAGGTAATAAAAATCTATGAAACTCATAATGATCGATGTAATTTAATGTTAACCAGGACATATTAATATTCACCATGAATTAATTAATATATATTTTTTCTTTAATTTGTTTACCGTTTTAATAATTTTAATTTTATAATTTTTTAAAAAATATCTTTTGAATAAATTATACTATTGAACTAAAGAATACGATTGTAGCTAGGTTTTATTCTGATTACATTTTAAAAACGTGCAACAAAAATAATATAACAACTATTCCCTTTTATTTTCTCTCACCCATATATCTCTTACCCATAAAATAGTATTGTTTTTGGGTTAAATTTTCAAAATTGAGTTTTTTTTTTTTTTTTTTTTCTATTTAAACGTTTTGAGATCCCCTGAATCCGAAAATCATGTTTTTAGCGGTTGGTTTGTTTGTCTGTGTGTGTGTGTGTCTATGTATATGTCTCACATACTCAAGGTGAAACACAGTTAATGATGACAAAGTAAAATGTCTGTCTGAAAGCAATAGCCTGTCGTACTATGGATAATAATAATAATAATAATAGGTTACTGAATCGATTAGCAAACATAATAATTATAAGATTTAAAAAAAAAAAAAAAAAAAACTTTTTATATACCCTGTTTTTAAATTTTCTGTTGAATCATAACAATAGAACTACATTAGCACTTTATTAATGCGTATAAAATTTCTAAAGTGATAATAACGTCAATTTTCGTGAGATGCATAATTTAACTTTTTAGAATTTTTTAACATTTACATTTAATTAAATGTATTTATTTTTATGTTGAAAGAAAATGAACTCGTAAACTTTTTTTGGCAACAATTAAATTATAGCTAATAATTTAATGACTATTTTTAAAGCTATTAGGAGATTATTGTTTTCATATTTAAATTAATTAAAAGAAAACTAATGAAAAATTCGAAAATTTGGCTCGAAATATTGTGTTGTTATCTGGTTCGGAGTTATTCTGAAAGTTTCAAGTTTCTAGCAAGTACGGAAGTTAGTTAAAATCAATTACAAGATTTCTACCGGACAAAAAACAAACAAACAAGGATCGAAGTTAATAAAAACAGGGATGAGAACGATCTTTTTTTTTTTTTTTTTTTAAATAAGTAAAAGAGTTTTTTTTTTCTTGTGGATTAAACTAATTCTCAGCGTTTTTCAAATATTTTATTATTAAAATGTAAAAAAAAAAAAAAAAAAAAAAAAAAATTAATTAAATTCCATTAATTAATTTCATTAAAATTTAATTTCATTATTTCTATTGTGCAGATTTTTTCCCCTTTTTCAAACCGTTTAGAGCAAAATAAAGTAAAAAAATTTAAACTTTTATGTCTTTTTTTTTTTTTTTTGTTATTGATTGTTAGTAAAATTCTGTTTCTTTCGGCGAAAAACAATTTTCTTCTCTCGCATATACTTTTTTTAGGCGGCATAATTAAAATCTGATTTATGGCTTGGAACTGTCAACAAAATCGTATTTCATCTTGACAAGTCAACAGTGTCTCTCAGAAAAAAGTATAATTCTTTCTTGAATAATTTTTTGTGAGAGAAAATGAAAATGCAATTACTTTAAAGAGAATAAGTGACAGAAATTGTTTCCTGATAGTTTTTTGATAGCAAAATTTTATTTACTTATTTATTTATTGACAAAACTGAGATATTCGTTGCATGAATTCATGCTTCTTTTAGTAATACAAATAAAAGTTTATAATATATTTGCAAAATGCATGCGTGAAATGATTCATCTCAAGTATATCTTAATGTTTATGGCTTTGTAAAGTTAATTGTTATATTTTATTACTATAACATTTTTCAGATATTATAATTATGATCAAAAAGACGTTCTTTTTTCTCTTTTTTTATTAAATTGCATTGAGATTTTAAAATACTTACTTAGTTAAATCAAATAAACAAGTTTACGTAAACAGTCTGAGTTTATAGAACAATTAAATATATATAAACAAGGTATAGTCGATACACTTCAAAGGAATTATCTAAAATACCACTAACGACCTAAACTAAAATCTTATGGAAAAACTTGAAAAATATAATTAAATCCTTTCCGAAAATAGATTCAAAAAACTGTGTATTAAAATTACACTGTTAAAAAAAATGCAAATTTGCTGCCAGAAATTCTCTGTAATTTGAAAAAAAAAGGCGTAAATTACGAAAAGTTATACTGATAAAACCAATTTTTCTGTAATTAAAGATAATTTCTGGCAGCAAAATTGCATTTTTTTAACAGTGAGCAAAGTATGCAATATTACACTTTTACTGTAGTCTAGATGCATAATTGCTTAATTTAGCTTATGAATTTATTAACTTTATATAAATGAAGATGATGCCTGTGATGTGAGTGTGTGCGCGTACTCAGGAGTTCAGACCACTTGTTACACACTCACTTATAGAGCTCTTGGTATAAAAGTAGCCTGGACCTTGCAGGGGTGCACCGATATTTGAGGATTTTCAAATTTCAATTTTTTGTATTAATTTTATTTTCGATTTCTTTTTATTCGTTTCCTGTTTCATTTTGTTAATTTCCTTTCAAACTGCCTATTCAATCAATTCATTCTCTGTGTTCTTTAGCAACAGTTGCTATACTGATTATTTTTTATTTATTTAAACTGTATTTCATGTTGCTTTAGGTTTATATTTAATCGCGAATTTAATATTAAAAAAATTAAACCTATGCTTTCCAAGATTAATTGTACTATTTATACAAGACCTTACAAAATTCTCAGTCATATCCTGTATAAGATGTATATGTTTTACAACATATGACTGAGGATGAAACAGATTTTCACATTTTTATATTATTATCGATTATCTTGAAAGAATTTCATAATTCTTTCTATTTTTTTTTTTTTTTTTTTTTTTTTTTTGCGAATAATTGTATATGTTTATGTCTTTTCCTCTTTTCATGCGAATTTCAATTATTTTTATTGAAAAATAGAAGATGTGAAATGTTTAAGAACAATTTTGTTTAAAAAAATATGTTTTATTATTTATTACTTTTTTTAAAAATTATAATTCAAATACTAGAACTAGCGAGATAAAATATTTTTTAGCTCTAACTTACTAATCAATACCGTCTCCCACGTGTGCAACTTCACAAAAGATACGGCATTCTTTTGAATAAACAATTATCTTTTATTTACACCTTCCTCAGATTTCGCGCGCATAACGTTAGACTTTCATTAGGAAATCTAAAAGTTTTAGTAATTTTGTAGAAAAATTTCTATTTAAGTAACGATGTCTTTTATAAAAGTTATAATTCAAATATTATAACTGCTGAGAAAGATTATTTTTAAACTGTAATACATAAACAGTATTATCACCCTCATATAACATAAACAAAATTTATGACACACTTGGTATAACAATAAATATCTTTAGTGAATTTTGTTTTTCCTGCATTATTAAAAATAACAGCAGTTTTTAGAAAGAAGAGAAACTGTTTTCAAGATAGAAGTAATTATTTTTGGAGAAGGTACAACGTTTTGTTTATCTTTTTAGTCTTATAATAAATATTATGTAAATGTTCTTCATATTTTCATAACAAATTGAAACATATTATCGATTAACCACGCCATCAAATTTGGGGGAAAACATTGTATTGTGACATCAAATATGATTAACGTCGTTTAGATTAATTAGTTTCTTAATAAAAATTTATTATACTTTTTATGCTATACAGTAGTTATTGATGGTTCAGACATTAATTAATATTACAATTTATATTTATAGCAAATTCATAGTATGTTTTGGAAAATCCAGATAAGCATATCTAAATTTTATGAAAACTTTAACTATCCAAGACAAATAGAACACAATACTGCATTATTAAAGTTTTCTCTGCTTTTTATTCAGTAAAAATATTCTGTTAGAAATCTTATAGGTTCTATTTTTATACAAAAATTGTATCTTCTGACATAAAACAATTCCCTGTGGTATATATATATATATGTATTATCAGTTTTTCTTTGTTTCTGTATGAATTCTCAATGTAATTTAAATTTAAATTTGAATAATTTGGATTTTGTATGGGTTAGTGTTTTATATATTAATTCCTAATTACTGGCTTATATTTTATTCTATATAAATTATTTTATATTTTATTTTTAATCCTGAATGTACTTATATATATGATATCAAGAAAGGACCTAATATATATATATATATATATATATATATATATATATATTTTTTTTTTTTTTTTTACATGCAAATAAATTTTCATTTAATTTTCTGTAGAAATTTATTTTAATCTGTACGTTTTGGTACTGTAAATAGAAGCACATTCTTTCTACATCAGAAGCATTTTTATAAAAATCCTTACAAAAGTCTCAATCATATCTTACAGATCTACAAAACTACCGATCTATATCTTTTGTAAGCTACGACTGAAAATAAACGCATTTCTAAATATTTATATTAATAGAGAATATCTTTAAACAATCTCATTGTTCTTCACATTGATTTAGTTAATGAAACTAATAATATCTAAGACATAAATTATTTTCTATGTTCCTCATAATTAAGTTTTATTCCTTTCATTTGATGAACAATTATTTTTTCTACCATCCTAATATTTCATACACATTTCTTTAAACTTTTATTACATAACATAAACATTTTAATAATTTTGTATAAAAGTTTATATTTTAGAACCATTTTTTTTTTAAATATTATCACACATATATAAAAAATTATTACACACTTATAATAATGTATATATATATCCAATTTTTTTTCCTTTTACCGCATTGTTTAGAAATAACGAAAGGTGCTTGTTTTTTTAGATACAAAATAAATTGTTTTCAAGATGGAAGTGATTATTTTTTGAAAAGGTGTGATGCTTTATTTATATTTTCTCCTTATAATAAATGGAATATTAAATAATTTTTCCTTATATTCTCAAAATAATTTTAAACAGACTGGTGAAGAACCATGTCTTTATAACTGAGAAAAAAGAATGATTCTGTCAAATATATCAAATATTATTAACGTAGTTTTTATTAAATACATTCTTAACACTTTTTTTTTTGGCAATATGTATCTAACCTTTGTGAAAACCTTAAATATTTGAAAGAAGTACAAGAAAATATAAAAGTACATTTCCTTTAAAAAAAAAAAAAAAAGACAGATCGCACTATTACTTGCAGTCGGTTGTTTTTGTGTCGTTACCAATCTTAAATGAACGTGAAAATATTTTTGTTTTTATCAAAATATATAAAGCTGAAAGTTTGTCTTTGTATCTGTCCAGATTTTTAGTCCAGATTATTAGATTTTATCGAAAATTGGTACTCTTATTAATCAGAACAAAATCTTGCTAACGCTGCATTTTTTTTAGTTCAATTGAATAATTAATTTAAAAGACATTATATAAAAGCCCCATTTTAACTTTAAAGTTATCAAAAAGAAAAAAAAAAAAAAGATGCCAAAAAAAAAAAAAAAAAAAATGTAAGTAAGTAAATATATTTCTTTTTATGTCGGAGTAAAAAGTAGAATGCGCAAACATTTTTTATAAATAATTTTTAAAAAAATGAGAAAAATCGTTTCAAAGGAATTGATAGTAGAACTCCTTGGCAAAATTTGAAATTTGCAACAGAAGTAGTTATTTGCCACGGATGTTTCTCACCAAGATCTTTATTTACGCAATTACGATAGCCATTTTAATTCATCGCCAAAATGGCAATAAAAATTCAAAAACCGCCAAGGGTCTTCTATGTTAAAGCTATACCAAAGAAATTGTAAGAAATGAATATACTAAACGAAGCTAGGGAATGAAATACAATGCATGCCTCTATCTGGAAGAATCTATTAAAATAAGGCCTGCTGTACCAAATTAAATTCTCTTTTGTGCAAAATATTTATCTATTACTTAGAAAGCAAAAATAATTTTTTATTTTTTAATACTACTTCCTAAAATGTCCTTATAAATATTTAATATGTTTATTATTGGTCCGTATTCTTAAATTCTGATATATAGTTAGACATTCTTATTGGCTGTCTTATTGCCAATTTGCGATTTATCACTCTGTTTTTAAGTCCTTTGTGAGGTAATGTTTTGTTAGCGTAACGCTACAAACGAAGTTCGCACTTTACGAATAACACGTGAATGTGCAGAGTTTTAGGATTCAGTTGATTAATGGAGTTAGTTCCTATGCTAAACTAAATGATAATTTGCGGTATGTTAATATTATAAAGTGAGATTGGTATAAAAGATTATGTGTTTCATAGTAGTAAAGGTAGCCGATTAAAGGAAGAGGTGGATAGTGAATTAGAAGGTAGCCGATTAGGAGGAGAGTTAGTGGTAAAAGTAGAAGTGGTCGGAGGTCAAAGGAGTTAGTAGCGAGCGGCTATAGTAGAAAATAGTTTGTCGAGTAGTATAGTGGTTTAGGGAATCCTCCCACTAACGAAAGATGAGTAAAGTCGTGAGAGTAAAGTCGTGAGATTATTTATGGTTATCTATTGTGGGTTAGAGTATTTATGAAGGCTGCCCCTTTAAGTTTATAAAGGTATTGAATGTGAATATAGTCCGACACCCACCTTTTCATTAAGCTCTAAATAAAAGCTCTTTGTTTATTTTATATATCTGACTTTGTCGTTACTTCATAATTTAATTAAGTTAAGCTTAATCTAAGTTAAATGAGGACTATGAAGTCCACTAGGTCGTCACACCTTTTATTATTTGTTATAAGGGTTTGGGGGAAGTACCTTATTTTAGTAAAGATAAGCCGCGGGTTATCTTTAAAAAAACATTGATGGGGGGGGGGGGGGTCTGCGGTTTATCTACCAGTGCGGGTTATCTAATGGTAATGCCAAATTTCGTCGTCCATACTTCTTAGAACAATCAATATCCCTAGAAAACGGAAGTTTAGTATTCGAGTTTCTCGAGCACTGATTCACGGTTATAATCTCTTATTTTCGCCCTTATAATCTCTTATTTATTAACTAATAATCTCTTATTTTGATTAATTTGCATATACGTTTGGAGTTCGCCATCTTGTTCCCCTGTTTTTGATTTTTTGCATCGTATTTGTATACGGGCTTTGTTTAATTTTTTTTTCTTTATACAGTGTCTTTTAAAATAATATATTACTTTTATTTATAATTAATTACTTTTGTGACTTTGTATATATGTCCAGATTCCCCCGTCTTGTTCCTTATTTGTCATATTTGTTGCATTACATCTGCATACTGGTATAGTTAGATTTTATTTTCTTTATACCGAATTATTTTTTTTTTAAATTTATTATATTCATTTATAATTAATAATTTATTATTAACTTGCGTAGATGTCATAAATCTTATATCTTTTTTTCCTTATTTATCTGTCACATAATCGTAGCAATGCTTGCATAAGCCGCGGCTTATCTTCCGTTGCGGTTTATCTAAGAGGTTTTTTTTCCGCTACATACAAGCAGCGGTTTATATACACAAACTTACAGTAGGTCAAATACTATATCAAATAAGTATTGTGCATTTTTTTCATTACTCTAATAAATTATTATTAGTTATACCTATATTTTTGTTATTTTCAGATTTGAGGGAATTTCGGCATTGGTTTCCTAGCATTCTGCAATCGTTGTAATAAGATATAAATATATTTTTTTCTTTTCATATAGAATACTTGGCTACGGTATAAAACTTCCTATTTTTCTAACTGTCATTGTTTCCGTAAAAATTCCAATATAGCTCATATTTTAAGCTTCAATAACTAGAATTTTCCTGCGTAATTTTAATTCTTACCGATTTATAACTTAATCCATGAAACAAGTTTTATCTTTTCTATTTATTTTAATCATACATATTCAAATAACTGGCAACACACACACACAAAAAAAGAAAACTGATAATAAAAGTAACATTACATGTTTAAAAATAAGTTTTTCCTTTTCACTCGTTAAACGGAAAATTTTTCGTATAATCCTACTGATGTAAACTTATCCTAACGCACTATATAAAATTTTCAAAATAATTAATTTTAGCTAGACTAATTATAATTGAAGCAAGATTTTATTTTATTTTATTTATTTTTACTTTTATTTATTTATTTATTTATTTATTTGAGATATGGAATTACAGGCGGAAGAACTTTTATAAATGAGTGGGTCAATCCAACGTCGCACTACATCTACGAAATGTACAAATGCTGACGGTCTGGGATTTACCACTTGTGGTGGTCTGGAGACGTGCCGTCACAGTTTTGATCCTCTGCGAAGAGAATTTCTCTCTCGAATGGTAACCCTATTGAGGAATGGTGCAAAAGGAGCTGGCGTACGGCTTATCAGCAGGCAGGGCAAATGAAGTTAACTCTTATCTATACAAGATGGCTGTCGCAATAGCAGCCAAGGCTACCGCAGGAGCCGTACTGAATCTGCCAAAATATTGGCTAGTACTGTGTTGCTTTATTTATTTGACATTTATTTGACAGCTTTGAGACATACAGTTACAATGACTTTCGTCACGAATGATTCGAAATGCATAATTTCCCCCATTAACAATTCAGGATTCCTTTTATAACTGTGGAACATAATGGCTTCTGCGGTTAATATTTTGGTTTCAAGTTTTTTCGGACATTTCATCTCCTATTATATCATTCCTCCAAGGGTAGCCCAAAAGGTATTAATTTAATAACATGGAGGACATTTCAGTAACGACGAATTTAACGTGCACCAATGACATTAATGTGCAAGATGGCTCGAGAATAAAAGGCACACTACTTTTAAAAGAAAATTGCAAAGTTCATCTAATTTTTTATAGACATTTAATTATATACTTAAGTGAAATAAATAAACTTATATATTTTTTTCTAGATTAATATCATTTATACAAAGCTTTCCAAATATCTCAATCAAATGCTACAGAATGTCTTAATCTTTTGTAAGATTTCACTGAATAACACTTCATCAGATCTTCACATTTATTATATTAATATAAATCATCTTGAAAGAAACTCATTATTCTTCATATCGCTTTAGTGAATCAGACTATTATCTTGCAAAATAGAGATCTTTTCTGTACCGCCTTTTAATTAAGTTTTATTCTTTACATTTGATGTACAATTATTTTTTATTTACATCTAATAATATTGTTTTGTTTTGTTTTTTTAAATACACAATTAATAATAATTAAAAATATTATTAATAATGTACAATTATTAATAATGTATATATATATATACACTCTATAACAAAAAAAAAAAAAAAAAAAAAAATGACGCACCAAGAAAGAGTTATCCGAATGGGACAAAAATTGGTAGATGTGATGTACATGTGGAGAAAAACAATTGATTACAGTTTCAAAAAATTTTGAATTATTTAATCAAGAGAAAGGTCCTGACAAAGTAAACAAGTCAATAACGCGTTGGCCCACTTCTGGCCTTTATTTACGGAGTTATTCGGCTGGGTATTAATCGATAGATTTTGCAAATGTGCTCCTGTGAAGTATCGTGCAAAATTCTGTCCAACTGGTGCATTAGATTGGCAAAATCTCGAGCTGGTTGTAGGACCTTTTTTATGATGCTCCAAACGTCCTCAGTGGAAGAGAGATCCGGGGGCTGAGCTCAACCCCATTCCACTGAGCCACCTATTAAGGGTCTTTGAAGTCACTGAAGTACCAGTTGCCCGTAGGATGGGCGATAATGATGAATTGGAGCTTTGAGTACCGCTTTCTGATTGACTGGTTCTCACTTTCTGTCCTCTCTTTAGGCCGACCGCTTCCTTCCTGACGCTGTGTTCTGCCATGGTTCACCCATTCCTGTCAATATCATCTAATAGTGGCACAGCTCCTATCCAATTGTCAAAAAATTCGCATATTAGACCAACCGACTTCTTTCAGCCCAAGTACACACCACACTCAAATGCTGACATCTGCGGATGTTGTTTGTGCACCTGTGTGCGTGGCATAGTTACTGTCTTTCTGAGTATACGGAATAAAATACTCGAAGAATTTATGATCTGGAATCAAAGTTTCTCATTTTTAATATTCTGCCAATTACGTAGTTAAGATGCGTTGCAGCATCGCATACTCATTCGATGGCAGCCAAACTTTAAACCTTAGCATTTTCCATCGAAACCTGTATGTATGTCAATTAGTGTCCAGTTTGCATTACTCCTTCTTGCGGCGCGTGATTTTTTTGTTATAGAGTATATACATATATTAATATACAACTTATTTAAACATTCGATCATCTTTTTCGGGATTAGAAATACCATAACACTTATGTAAATGACGAAATGTAATTACGTGATGTAAATGACGAAAGTTACGTGTTAAATAAAAATTGCAGTATTTTGACGCAATATCTATAAATTAATTAAATAGTGTAGCACGGACAGTAACAATTTGTCCGAGATTTCCTTCTAATGAAGCATGTCTGAAAGCACATTTTGGACATAATTCGCCTTTTCAAGCAGAGTAAATATTTAAATTTAAAATCCTACAATACTTAAAAGTTTAGTTCCTACACCTACAAATGCAATAAAAAAACAAAAATATAAAATAAAATAAAATAAACTAGTATGATGTGGCCACCACGTGACTTTATTCTATATAATTTTACAAAAAAATTATTCAATACAAATTATTTATTAATTTATCAAATTACTTTCCATTATAAATGCAGACGATTTTTACCTGACAGAATTATATTATCACTAAATGCCGAAAGATGTCAATTTTTTTCAAATCAAAGGAAATGACTTTTTTAAATTTTTTTTTCGTTAAAAGTAAAAAAAAATCGATAACTTTGCTTTAAATTATCACAGACCTATAGTTCAACCATTCGTTTTAAAGGTATTGGCGAAATCTTTCAAACGATACCCATATTGAAAATGTACTCCTCCCGGGGGGCACTTCCCCCCAAGGGGGGTGGGGAGCGATGCCCCCACATGCATAATTTTTTTTCTAGTTAACTACGGCTATTATCAATAATTCATATTAATTTTACAATCACACGATTAAAATAACTCTCATTTTGTACATTTATATTAAACTTTTGTCGTATACAGCCATGTTAAATATTTAGAAAAAATGCAATCACAAGGCCACCTGTTAAGTCATTGTTCCATAAATCTAATCAGCATCCGCTTATGTAAGGGTCTAACTACATACCAAGTTTGGTTAAATTTCGTTCAATGGTTCGTGAGATACAGCGTCCACAAAATTTGTGATACACACACACAGACTGACAGACATTTTCTAAAAACAGTCAAATCATGTTCAGGAAATCCCAAAACGTGTAAATTCATCGAAAGCTGGAATTCGAAAATTTTCACGAACCCAATACTTTCTCTATGTATACATATAGAAGAAAGTAAAAAACGTTCTTCTGCAAAAATACTTCCCTTGAATGCAAAATTTTTCTTTCTTCAAATTGTTCTAAAGTAAAGTTTAAATTTACACATTTTACAGGACATTCATGAAATTAGAGTGTGGTTAGTTAATAAAGGTTCTCTGGGATAAGTAAAATGTCATCTCTAGAGAATTTCAAAAATCCTATTCTAATAATTTTTGAGAACACATGTTTCACCGAAATTCCATTTGTGTAATAAGTAAATCTACCTAATGAAAAAAGTCTTGATTTAACATATCTGTACTGATAAGTATAAAGGATTTAAGTCCAAAAATATCGATTTTGAGTTAAGTACAGAAAAAATTTCTCAGAAAAAATTTCAGACTCAGAAAAAATTTCTCAATCGATTGGTATAAAGGATTTAAGTCTATGTCATTTAGTCTTTGAAAAAATCCATTGCTAAATAAAGGTTCAAGTCAGAAATTTACCATTCATGTATGGTATAAAATATATAATTCAATTTTTTTCCCATTATTAAATGAAGGTTCACAATCACTGAATGTTATAAAGATTTTAAGTCAACGAAATACCTTTTTCCTAATCGATTCTTCTGATTTGTTTTTAGTTAGCTTAACTTTATTTTTCGTCTCCTGAAAAATCAAGAATATGGACTTAAATCCTTTAAACTTATCAGTACAGATATTTCCTAAGTATAGAATTTCACGTTTTCTTCAATTTGCTAAAAGTAATTGCAATTATCTTATTGAAACAGACGAAAACAATAGGGTACTTACCAAGTTATATTTTAATGTATTTTTAAAAAATGCTATAGTAAAAATTCATGTATAAAACTTTTAAACTTAGCCCAACGACAGCCATGTAGGCTTATACACCGCTCATTGATTTCACATAATGTTAAAGTAATCAATGCTCATAATTTTAAGGACGATTCCTTAGTAAAATATAAGGAAAGATTGCAGGAAAAACATAGTTTTCAGAACCCTTCATCATATTGACTTCCAAAATGACAACAATAAATTTGAAGTACATTAATCAAAAAATCAGTATTTTTTTTTTTTAATATATGTATGTATATATATATATATATATATATATATATGCAGTCGGTAACAAAAGTGTCCGAACACTAGCAAAAATTCCTATATAAAAAAAGTACACTTAATACATTTTTGTTAAATAAATTCTTGACGAATCCTGTTTTTAGTCGGGCCGCGGTAGCCCAGTCGGTAGAGCGCCGTCCTCGTAATTGGAAGATTGCGGGTTCGGTACTCGAGCCGGCCAAAGGCCGTCGTGTACACTAATGGTGGCTGGTGCACGTAAAATCTGTCGTGGCCGCAATGTCCTCCATGTTCCCATCAAAAATTATGCAAGCGGCAGAGCCATCTCCTTCCGTGGAGGATGAAAATTGTGATGGGATGTCTCCGGATCACCTCTAGGGGTGTGTCCCAGACCGTCGCCAATTGCCCATCTGCGCAGCACTAGTGCGACGTAAAACCTAACCAACCAACCAACCTGTTCTTAGTCAGTCTAAAAACAGGATTCGACAAGGATTTATTTAACAAAACCGTATTAAGTGTACTTTTTTTACATAGGAACTTTTGCTAGTATTCGGACACTTTTGTTACCGACTGTATATATTTAATACATTCGTAACAATATAAAAATATACAAATATAGCTTAATAGAATATAATATTGATTTTTTTTTTTTTTTTTTTTTTAAGCTTTAAAAACGTTATTTACTTTCTTTATTGAATACATAACTCACTATTCACTGCTTTTTGATGAATACATTTGAATATCAATAAATACAATATTCAATGTAATATTTATCTTTTAAAATTCTTCCAAATTGATCAGTTTGGGAATTAATTCATTGCTTCTGAATCCAAAATACTTCAAATAAATGAACACGCATAAGATTCTGAATTAATTATTACAAATATTAATTACTTCTGACAACAAATGAGAGTTATTTAATTTATTCGATTACTCCAGAGAAATATTTGTAATTCGGTTGAATAATATCTCATTTTTTGTTCATGAAAGAATATTCTTACTTCCTAATGAAGTCGTTTGTTATTCACTTTAATTTTAATTTAATTTCATTGTATATATCTATTTTCTACGTTTTCTGAAGAATGCTCCGTGCAAACAACAACAAAAAAAATGTATATTTGTGGCTGGAAGTCGAAATGATATTAATATTTAACTTTGATGTAATTAAAGCTCATTTTGTTAATTTGTATTTATCAATGTTCATTTAATTTATAAAATATTTAATTAATATCAGATATCTTTCATTTAATTGTCGAAGGAAAAAAAATATTATTCTAATATACATAAGAAATAAAGTTATGTGAGAAATGAAGTTTAGACGTTAAATAATGTTTAGATGTTAAATATATCGATAATGATCTCGATAGTGAAATGGAAAAAAAAATTAAATGATTTATTCCAAATGGATAATTTAATCACTAAACCAAGTTAAAAATTATTACTTTTTTAATTCACTTTACTAGTTTACTGTATATTACTTTTTTTATTCAGTTTTCTATATTTATCATTTTTACTTTCCGAACATACCTATGTAAGGAAAGAATTGTAATCATGTCAAAAATCCGAATTCGAGATTTTAGTGTTTCTATACGTTTTGAGGTCCCCAGAGTCCGTATTCACTATTTTTACGATGATGTATGTATATGTGTGTGTATGTATGTATATGTGTGTGTATGCATGTGTATGTGTGAACACGATAGCGTCTAAACGCTTTGTTCGAATGAACTAAAAGTTGGTACGCATGTTACAAGTCACCATAGCACGAACCCTATTGATTTTGGTGAATCTGGCACTTATAGAATTTTTACAGGAATACAAAAAAAAATTCTTTATCATTATGGTCTGAGGGACCAAAATCTTAAAAGTGTGATAGCATCTAAACGCCTTATTCAATCAAGCAAAAAATTATACACATATTATAAGATCACAGTTGTTCAATGTGTATAGATTTTTGGAGAATCTGGCAGGGACACAAAGAAAAATTCTTTATCATTATGGCCTATGGGACCAAATTTTAAAAAGTGCGATAGCGTCTAAACGCCTTATTTAATTGAACAAAAAAATGATACACTTATTATAGGTCACAGTTTCACGATCTATATAGGTTTTGGTGAATCTAGCACTTCTAGTTTTTTACAGGGACACAACAAATAATTCTGTATCATTATGGCCTATGGGGTGATATTATTTAAAGGGCAATAGCATCTAAATGCCTTATCCTTTTGAGTGGAAAATTTATATACGAGTTATAGGTCACCATCGCACAAACTGTGTGGATTTTGGTGACTCTAGCACTTAACGAGCTTTACAGGGATACAATTAAAAACTGTGCACCAAGACCTATAGGCTTAAATTATTTAAAGTGCGACAGCGACTAAACTCCTTATTCAAATTAACTGACTATTTATATGCCCGTTATACATCACCGTCACACGAACTTTATGAGCTTTAGAGAATCTAGCACTTATGATTCTTTTTACAGGGACAAAATGCAAATTTCTTTATAATTGTGGCATATGTGCTCAAACTTTAAAGTGCGATAGCGTCTAAATGCCTTATCCGATGGAGCTGAAAATTTATATAAATATTATAAGTCACTGTTGCACTAACTATAAGTATTTTGGTGAATCTAGCATTTGTAGGTTTTTACAGGGACAAAATGAATTATTCTTTATCATTATGATCTACGTGTTTGGTAAAATAGCGTTAAATTAAACATCGTGTACTATATGAAGAAAAATAGCCAAAAACCCTATTATAATTTTCTATTTTGTTTATTTAACATTTCCTCTTCCTTTACTTTATCTACAAAACCGTTAAATACTCAATGTTCGGAAAGTCGAGTGGAGTCACTCCAGATTTTTTTTTACCTGGTAAGAAGGATATTTCAACGAGGAGGAACTTGCAATATCAGCACTCTCTACAATCGAATCGTACGAAGTTTCAAAAATATATCTCAGTGCATTTTTATTCAAAGCATATTTACGGATGGAAGAACAGACTAATCCATGTTATAAACACTTTTATAATTTAGTAGAAAGTGTTAAATACACAGAAGAACAAAAAATCCCCATTCCAATTTCGTGATATCTTTTAGCACGAAAAGTACTTTTATTTCCATTCAGCTATTGCAATTTTTTTTTTAATAATGGCTACTCTTAAAGACTGGCCAGAACATTATTTTATTGTTTTGGTAGTAAGTGTTAACTAATTGTTTCAGTTTCGGCAGACATTCCATAATGTATAAGTCAGAGTTGATCGCTTATCTCAAGACTTTTGTGACTCCCGCTAGTGGTGAGGAATATTCCTAATACGTCAAGATAGACCAGAAAATCTGCATGTCACTCGCCACGTAACGATTAAAAATAAATAAATAAATAAATAAATTTTTGACATAAAGACCTCGCCCTCATCAGCTTTATTAGCGTGAAATTCAATATGAGCAGTTATGTACAAAAACCAGGACATTTTGAAGTTAATTCCTGTAGAATTAGGTCATATTCAAAGAAAAAAAAAAATAAGAATCTTTTTTCAGTTATTTGTGCAGTAATAAAGAAAAAAATTTTTACCGAAACAGAGGTAAAAAGGTAAGCTGAATTATAAAAATTGGCCTATGACAAAAGATGAATTGTAATAATTCCCGGTGTAAATTACGCAGGTCTATAAAACAATTTTTACACTAGAAATTTTAATTAAGAGAAGAAGCTATACTTATACGAAGAAATACGTCGTATAAATATAACATTATTTATTAATTAAAATTTCTGCTTTAAAACTTATTTATATGATCCCGGAAATTACGGAAACTCCTTTATTATATGTCTTTTATTCAGGAGGAGTTTACTGTGCAAGAAAGATCTTAATAACTTTCTTATAGAATAAGATTTGTTTTTAATTTCAAAAAATATCATCCATCAAATCAAACGCCCCTTAGTCCTTTCAGTAAGAATTTTTTTCCGTTTTTATAGTAGTAAAGTGAAATTATAAAATCATTCTCACTTAAAATCTAAAACAAAATCTGAAAATTTGCATATTCCTACAGTGAATGGAATGATTTCGATGAATGTCAGAAATCTGTCAGAGGATTTAGTATAATGAAGCTTAATTGTAAACGCTTTTTAAATAAAACTTGCCACAGAGAACAATATAAAACATTATATTAAAAGTTTAATGGTTGTAATGTTTGGTTTCTACACCTAGTAATGGGATAAACAAGCAAAAGAAATAAAACTGTAAACTGGAGGTAAAGGACACCACTTTGTGAAAAGAGCTACCACCATATCTTTGATGCGCTAAAACGAAATACATTTGTCATAAATAAAGAAAATGGACATGGTTTTATTTTCCACTCTCTTATCTTTTTTATATTAACTGGACATGAGGCAGTAATGACCCTATATGAAGCAAAAAAAAGCACATAAAGAACATAATACTAAAATAATAAATTTTTCTTCTCCATAAAAACTACCCTGAAAGCAACATTTTTTTTTTGTAGAATAAAATGTTTTAAATCAAATATTACACATTTTGCAGGCCTCTTGAGGATTAAAATATCGTCTCTGGAGGATTTTAAAATTCCTATTCTTTTTATTTTGTAGAAGAAAAAATTCTCATAACTTCGATAACCAATCAACGTTTATTATTTTAAGTGCTATTCATTACTAAATGAGAATAAAGGGTTGTAAAATAAAGAAAGCTTACAATATTATACCATAATTACTTTAAAAACTACAATAATAAATTTAAAGTATGTAATAATATCTACAGACTATTATTCACTGCTTTTCAATTACTAAACTCAAATAACTATAAATACAATACTCAATGTAACATATAACTTTAAGATGCTTTTTAATTGAGTTATTTATGCATTTTTAATTCATTGCTTTTGGCTTCTGAATCTTCAATACTTTAAATAATTAAACAAGCACGAAGTTCTGAATTAATTATTACAAATATTAATTACTTCGGACAACAACTGAGATTTATATTATTTATCCAATTACTCCAGAAATATTTCATGACTCGGGTAAATAATACTTCATTTTTTTATTTATTATCGAGTATCGTAACTTCATGATGCAGTTCGCTCAGTAATGACTTTAATTTAAATATAATGACATTGTTTGTTTTATTTATGTTCTTCATGTGTTCTAGATACTGCTTCGTGCAAATAACAAAGAATATCGTTGTGTCAGAAAATCACTAAACTATAAATAGTAATTTTTCTTTTATAATTATAATCTCCTGCAATAATTATGAATTCATTAAGCTCAGTTAAGTTATAAAATATTTAATTCGTATCAAATATCTTTATTTTGTTTGTATAAATAAAAGAAAATAAACAATTATGTACAGTAAATGAAGTTATTAAAAAAAATTATACGGATAATGATCTTTTTATAAAAAGCCCTTTTTATTGTCTGTTATGACTTTAATACTTTTCTGTTAACAGTTTTTTTTTTCTTTTTTAAGAATAAAAGTATCACGACCCGTTCATAACACGGGCACTTACAATTTGTGCATGCAATTTTTTATGTGTTTGCTTAAATAGGTAAACAATTTTCAATGATTTATTATGTGGAAAATGAAAATAAAATAGAATAATATAGAATAAATCTTTCATTCTTAACTGTAAAATCAATCAATGGACCTAGTTATAATCAATTCGGAATAGATGAAGTTAAAAATGATCCTAAATTTCCCCCTACGATCAACCACACACCTAAATTCGGGACCAAACGTGTGCCCCAACTTTACCTGCGCCTTTCTCCTACTGCGTGGACCACTGGATGGTTCCTACCTACCTAGACTAAACTAGGGCTGGATTATTTATCAATATATCCCCAAGTATCGATATTTTTTAAATATCCCGATAACAATATTTAAGATTTTGCTCTGTCAATATATCCCTTTTAACGATATTACCTAGAGCGCAGAGCGCGATCAATTGATATGCTGATAAGTACCGTTAAACGTCAACGACGGATTAATAGAATTGCGATTCCGCGCTAGCATGCATCACGAATGAAACCCGAATTCCCGAATGAAACCCGAGCGAGCGAACGATCCCATCAGCGAATGAAACCCGAATTCCCGAATGAAACCCGAGCGAGCGAACGATCCCATCAGCGAATGAAACCCGAATAAAAAGAGCGCGCAATATCGTATACTAATACCCATTCTCCAATTATTTTTCTCCCATCCCTCACTGATAAAATAAAAAAATATAACCCCACCCCAAACGATCACTGCACTCACACAATGCATATACTTCCTCTTCCTTTATTCCTGCGTGCGCATCCTCAAATCTAAAATATCACTGCTTTAATAAGTCCACCGCATAATAAAAAAATAAACAGTATTTATTGAAAGCCATCTGCTTTTCCCGCAGTATATTGACTAAACGATAAAACCCTAAACGATAATATGAAATAATTTATACTACTGTTAGTATTTGATAATATTCCATATCACCACTCATGGATCGTAGGTGTATTACCACAGTAACCAAACAATATCTTTTGTTTTAGCTCATTTCCTGCTATTGGTTCATTGATATTGGTTTATTTCAAAGTATCGATAACTTCTGGTCAATAAGATGTGACGTTCAATGTGTTTCACTCACTCTGGCTCAGTGATGCCAGATTGGGGATTTTGTCCCCATTTTGGGGGATTTGTGAAGCTTATGGGGACAATTTTGAGGACTTTTTTGGGGAATTCTAAAATGTTTGGGGACAAATCTGGGGATTTCTTCAACTTTCTGTCAATGTTGGCAACGTAATGATTTATCCCTACGACTAGAGACTTTCAATAGCTTTGTTGTTCTTTGGGGATTTTTTTCAAAAATTGAGTTCATTTGGGGAAAAATCTGAGCTCAAATCAGAAAAATCTGCTAGATATTATTTTTTGAAAAAAAAAAGTATTTTTTTTTCCTCTTTTTAGTGGAAAACCTGTTGGGGATGTTTTCGAAAAAAACCCTTGATTTGGGGAAATTTTAAGACCTGTTTGGGGAAATAATTTTCGACCATCTGGCATCACTGCTTTGGGCTGTATTTCAGTCAGATAGCTAGCTCCCTTTCTCCTTTCCCATGTTATCCAATGGGATTTTCGTTGCTTCGTTTTATAAAAATATCTCATTCAAAAATGAAGTTTTTCGAATTCTGTTTTTTGAATATTAGTCTTTGAACTTGGTTTACTACTTTAACCCTTTTAGCTTGGGGAACAATTTTTCGAAAAAATTCGTTTAAATATTTTATTTCAATAAGTAAATTATGGACTCTTAAGTGTGGATCTCTAAGTAAAATATTTAAATTTATTTTTTCGAAAAATTGCTCACTAAGCTAAAAGACGACCTGTTCAAAGAGTAATATTCAAAAAACAGAATTTAAGCTAAAAGACGACCTGTTCAAAGAGTAATATTCAAAAAACAGAATTCGAAAAAGTTCATTTTTTAATAAAATATTTTTATAAAACGACGCGACAAAAATCCCATTGGATAACATGGGAAGGGAGAAAGGGTGCTATCTGACTGATGTAAAATACAGTTTTATCTTCAGTAATTTTACAGTGACAGTTTCTTTATAGAAATATATAATATTGGATAGTTTATTACTTTTTTTATGTAGCATTTATTTTTTCTCTTTCCTTTTCCTTCCTTCTTTATTTCTTTCTTTCTTTCTTTTTTTTTTTTTTTTTTTTTAAGCCGTACATGTTAAATGAAATTGGTTTAAATGCAAAATGAGTTACTTTAAGTAACAAAATGAAACTTTAACATAATTTTGTTTAAATAATATAATTTTTATACTGACAATGTATACATATATATATATATATATATATATATATAATATATATAGATATATATAATTCAATTTTCAATTGTTGTGAAACTATTACGAATGTGAATTAAACACATATACATTTAAAAAATATTGTAATGATTTGGTAAGCAGAAAGAAAAATAAAAATGACAAGCAACTGACATTTAGGATGCATATAAGAGTTTTAAGTAAAAAATATTACTCTCTACGACCAAAAAAGGTGTATCCAATTCCAATGGCATTTCTTAACTATTTAAATTGATTTTCCTTTTTATTTAATACCTACATCTTAAGACAATTTTTCTTAAGCTTTATTTTTAGTAGAATTATGAATTTTGATATACTTGGTACAAACAAAACACAGATCACATAGTAGCTGTGTTAAAATATGATTTTAAAATAATTAAAGCTTAAAATGGGAAGAATAGAGGATAAACTATACAGAGGTATACTAAAAAGCAATAGTATAAGTTATAAGAAACACAAAATATTGATTCACTTTTTATGATTTTTTTTTTATGATAAAGTTATGATAGTAATATACCAGAAAATACATGGAAAACACTCTATACTTGTATACTTTAAAATTAGTGTGCACATGTTGTTAAAAAATAACAAATGTCTATTTTTTCCTATCTTGAAAGAAATATCGCAATATATCACTAATATCGATATTAACTTGGTGATATATCGCGATATTTAATTTCTGATATCGTCCAACACTAGACTAAACCAAGTGCAACGGGTTTTGCCACCAACTTTTCTCCTTCTCATTTGATAACTAAGAGGTTTTCTATGGCTAAAATATATGAGATTCACATTCCTTGAGTATTTTTCAGATGCAGATGGAAATCTGACAGAGTCCGAGTGTTGCGTATTGATGATGCTAACATGAAACGTTGACAGAAACAAATATACTCCTTAACTCTTCTTGAATGTAACACTGATGAGCCACATGAGTGCGAACAAAAGGAAGTCGGCCAGTCTATGATAAAATGTGGAGTGGATCTGATATTCAGCATATAAGAAGCGAATCGATAAAAATATTGTTAACACGTTTTGCAGAATCTGCTAATTGTACAATATATTTTTATTTTATATTATTGCTTATATTGTACATAAACGTGGCGTTATTAAATAACTTTATATCGTAAATTTAATTCTGTTATTTAACATACATTTTACACATTTTCATGATACGAACGAATTCTTTTCCTTTTTTTTTCAAAAACAGATGTGAACAAGCATTCGAATCTGAGTCCTTTCACACAACATGATAGCGCTCTACCAAATCAGCTAACTTGTTCGATATTCATTACCTACCATTATTCTATCAAAAACTGAAAAAAATAAATAAATATTCTTTTATGCTAGAGAAAATTCCTAGCAGAAACTTTGCGTATGTTACGAGAAAAATTTGTAGACAGAAATTTTTCGTAAACAATGAATGCAGAAAATGTTTGTACGAATATATTTTTTCTATGGTGCACATTGTAAAAAATTACCCCCATGAAATAGAAAAATTTCATATCATGCGAGAAATTCTCCCATTGGACCAGACAGGATCGAACCAAAGACCTCCGCACATTAAACAAAGACATTATCACAAAGCCAAAAAATCATGTTTGACATTGTTACTCAGCACTTCCAAATCGTGCTTTTATACCCAGTTTCCCGTATATAAAACAGAAAAAATATATACCAACCAAATAAAACCTATGACAATGGTTACAGATTTTATCAGGTTACAGAAAAAATGTGTCGTTTGAAAGATTTAAATTTAGTTTTATAATACATTTTTGAGGTTTTAGAAAACATAAATTTTCTGTTGGAAAGTTACAGAAATTTTCTGTTTTTCAACAGTTTTTTTACTTTCCGAACACTATAGTGAGGAAAGTATTGTAATCATGTCAAAAATCCGAATATCAGATTTTGATGTTTCTATACGTTTCGAGGTCCCCTGAGTCCGTTTCCACTATTTTTGAGATGATGTATGTATGTGTGTGTGTATGTGTGTATGTGTGTATGTATGTGTGTATGTCTGTGAGTGAACACGCTAGCGTCTAAACGCTTTGTTCAAATAAGCTGAAAGTTGGTACGTATATTGTAAGTCACCATAGTACGAACCCTATAGATTTTGGTGAATCTAACACTTATAGTTTTTTTACAGGGACACAAAGAAAAATTCTTTATCATTATGGCCTATGGAACCAAAATCTTAAAAGTGCGATAGCATCTAAACGCCTTATTCAATTGAGCAAAAATTTTATACCCATATTATAGGTCACAGATACTCAATCTGTATAGATTTTGGAGAATCTAGCACTTGTAGTTTTTTTACAGGGACACAAAGAAAAATTCTTTATCATTAAGGCCTATGGTGCCAAATTTTTAAAAGTGTGATAGCGTCTAAACGCCTTATTAATCTGAGCAAAAAAATTATACACATGTTATAGGTCGCATTTGCACCAACTGTATAGATTTTGGTGAATCTAGCACTTACAGTTTTTTTACAGGGACACAAAGAAAAATTCTTTATCATTATGGCCTATGAGACCAAATTTTTAAAAGTGCGATAGCATCTAAACGCCTTATTCAATTGAGCTGAAAATTTGCATGGATATTATAAATCACTGTTGCACTAACTATAAGCATTTTGGTGAATCTAGCATTTATAGATTTTTACAGGGACACAACGAAAAATACTTTATCATTATGATCTAAGGGCTCAAAGTTCAGTAGCGTTAAATAAAACCTCGTGTGATACATGGAGAAAAAAACACTCTATTATGGTTTTCTCTCTTTTGTTTGTTTAGCAATTCCTCTTTCTTTATTTTATCTACAAAACTGTTAGTTACTCAATGTTCGGAAAGTCGAGTGGAGTCACTCCAGATTTTTTTTTTCTAATGCAGTGAATGACATGTTAGGACTAACAGTCGGATATAGTATAAATCTGTTTAATTTAATTTATAAAGCTTTGGTCTGTTAATAACCCAGGTTAGAATACCAGTATCTCTAACTAAAAATGAAAAATTATGAACGTTAAAGAAAAAGGAAAAATTATGAACGTTGGAAAAAAGAAAGTGTTCAAATGTGCTCAGTCAGTCTGTTTGACACACGAATTATCAATCATCAAGTAAAACTGCAAATGCAAATTAGATTTTTTTTTTTTTTTTTTTTTTTTTTTTTACAAATGTTATATAAATACTATACAGTCAGCAGCAAAATTATTGTAGCACTAGCAATAATTCCTATTTAATACTGTTTCGTTAAGTAAATATTTGTGGAGTCATGATCTTAGTTTTATACTGTTTATAAAAAGTAAATTAATGATAAAAATTAGCGATCGCACAAAAAGAAAAAGTATGAGAAAGTGGATGTGTGCTTCAATCATTTCTCTGCCGACTGTACATAATGTCATTTTATAAAGTTTTGTAATAATATCTTTGCTTATTATGCTATTTTGTATTTTAATATTCCAATTTATTTATTTTAACAGATTTGACATTTGTCACCTTTGGCGTAAAAGAAAGAAAGATCGCTAAATTATGTAGCAAACATATTTAATTCCTTTCAAAAATCAATGTTATTTTTATAACATATATTAAGACAGCAACCAATAATGTGAAACAATGTTTCGTAGAATATATATTACGAAAATAAACATGTATTACGTATTTAATCGCCACATACAAAAGTCACCAAATGTGACAGATATCAGATCTTTGCTTTTTTTTTTTTTTTTTTTTATCTCATTATAAAATATAATAAGTAAATTCTTACAACTATTAATATCACTCTACGCTGTTTTGTTATGTAATATCTTAGATGTTTCATTATTTTAATTCTAGTTCTGTTTACAGATCTCAACTGGAGGTTTGTATCTAAACAAAATCGCTTTTGATGCGGATTTTTTTTTTCTATCTAAAGTTTATTCGAAGATGTTTGTTTAATGTTTTATTTCCTTAAATGCGTATTTTCGACTTATTTATCTTTAATGAATGCTAAACCCTCACTCTATTAGTTTAACTTCTAAAATATTCTATAAGAGAAAAGAGAAACTTCTTTTTTCATTAATTAAAAGTTTGTTTATTATTCTTCACAAAATACCGTGTTTATCGTAATGCCTAAAATATTTATTTCGTGCTTGCATTAAAGCCATATCATTTATAATTCTTAGAAAAATGCAATAAAATTTAAATTTTATCTTTTCATTTCTTTACATATATAATTAAACAAATATTTAGCTGCTTATTCATACTCTAAACTGCCGTTATTTATGAAGCAAATGTAAACAAGATTTAAAACTTTGTTTACTGAAAGATAAATAGAAAACTATTCTTTTCGCTCATTTGGTAACTGTTAAATATTTTTCATTAATCTTTTTCCCAGCTAAATGTACCTTCACCCTTAATGTAAAGATGGTATTTTAGAAAAGCAGTTATATATATATATATATATATTTTTTTTTTTTTTTTTTTTTTTTTTGCATAAATTTGAGATATATTTTTTATTTTTTTATTTACTCTATTCTTTTTTTATTATTATTATTATTTACTGGTTAGTAAGGAAAAATGATTAGCGAATAGCATTATTATTATTATTATTATTTGTTAAGTATCTGACGGTAGTATATAAATCATTTTATTACTTAGACACCTGTCTTCTGAGTTAAAATAATTTTATTAAATGTGAAAGTTTTGTAAGGTTGAATGCTTCAGTTAATTGTAAAGCAAATTTATAAGGCAAATTTTTGCTCTCATATTTGTGAAAATTTTGAATGTATTATTATTTTCATAACGTATGAAATTTGACATTCCATATAAAAGAAAAAGAAAAATGTAGAAATTACACATAAAATTTTCACAGTAGTTTTAAAATTAAATTTGAAAGCGTTTATTAAGTATAAATATGTCCAGAACAATATGTGTATAATATAAAACTAAGACATACAAATCATAAAACTTAAACGGGAAGTCACTGGTTTAGCTCGACCTCCTGATAACATTTATACTTATACAAATTATAATTCATTATATAAATACATATGTATATTAAAATTTCTTTTGTATATTTCAGGTTATTGTATTTTAATTTAGCACATATTTCCTGAAGCAATATGTCTTAGGAAACTTATATTTACTTGTGAAAACTCTTTATGAAATTTGTTTGTGAAGTAATTTATTTTCTTACTTTCTTGGTTACTAATTTTTTATGCATACACTTGGGTGATATCTGATTCTACGAATTTTCTTTTCTAGATCAGATCCAATGCTAAATCATAGGTATTACATACACTTCAACTATATGTAAGCAGAATGACTAATTTTAATTTGCGCAATAGCGCAGCACTAGTGCGACGTTAAATCCAACCAACCAACCCTGATTAATTTTATTAATAATTGAATAGTACAGCTTATTACACTCCTAAAAATACAAACCTAAATTTAATCAGCATAATACTACTTTATAAATGCGTTTTACGTATCGATTTTAGTGCAAATCTATTTTTAATGATGTTGGATGTAACTATAACGTAAATTGTAAAGGGCATCTTTATACAAATGTGTATCACAATTTAAAATGTTGTTGAATTGTAATGATTTATATCTACTGTATTTTCCGTCAGTGCAATTTGCAATATGAAGTTTTACGTAAGTTTAGTGTGATTCCTTTCCGTACAGGCTTAGTTATTCTTACGAAGTTAACAGAAAAGTACGATAAAATTTCACCAGCAATCAAACCACTAAAGCAGAAAATCATAGTTTTCCTAAAAAATCATTTAATGGTAAATTTGTACAATTCCATCTTTCAAATGCAGATTTTAAAAAGAAATAACAATGGAAAGTATGGTGTAAAATTGTTGGGAGGTAGACGCCAAATAAAATCATTATAATTCTATGTCTATGTGCAAGTAAATATACTTTTTTTGTAAAAGTTTTTGCGTTAAATATTTTATGACAGTGCCTTGAAAACTTCAGTCAATGAATTCAAAGAAGTCAGACAAGTTCAGGCAATGCCTTCAGAACATAGAAAATGTTTCCTAAATACCTATCAAAATTAGTTCAATAACCTGCCTTTCTCTTTTGTATAAAGAAAAAAGTAAATAATATCTTATCTTGTTTAGGGTATTCCAAAGCTTACAATTCAATCAATAACTGGAAGTTGAAAATTAAATTCATTTAGAATTTTATTGATATAAATATGGAAGAAAGAAAGAATAAATTTTTGTTTTCTGTTTGTGTTTTGGGAGTAAGGCCGAGTGACTGCACTAGGGTCCTAAGCCTGAGGGGGAGTGCCTTCTTTTGGGATCTTTCTAAGGAGTCTTCCTAGCCCGTATTTACGCAAGTTTCAGAGAAAACCACAGAAAACTCAGAACAACTAGGCCAACGAGCGCGAAAGGGATCGAACCCGGCACCTCACGTCTACAAGGTTTAAGCGCTGAACTACTCGGCCGCTGGTGGGCAAAAAAAAGAATAAGAGTATTTACAAAATAATAACAATAGAATAAATTCAAATAATATGTTATGTCATAGTGTTATGCATTCTCACATCGTATCTTTTAAGTTTATAACTTGTTGTAACTTTATATAAATACTTTTAAAAGGATGTAATGCTATATTTTATTTTTAAGAATAAGTTTTTTAAATAATTCTTGCATTCAAATAATTCTTGGATTTATTATTATGAAAAATACTACAAGCTGAAAATAAAATAAAATAAATCTTTTTATTTTTATTTATTTATTTATTTTTCTAATGGCAAATTTTAATGAGTTACTATAAATAAATATTTTCTGGTATCTCAAACATAAACACAATATTTCTTTTTTTTTTTTTTTTTTTTTTTTGTAATAATTATGTTATCCCTTTCCGACCGGGAACATTTTACCTTGCATTGCATTCTTTTATTTTTGCAAACTGAAAGAATAATATGGACTATAACCAAGATTTGTTGATTGAAAATTGTACTTTAGACTTTCTGCTAATTAGCACGATCTTTTTTTCCCCTGATTTTATTACATACGACTGTTCCAGATGCAAAAATGTGAGTGGATGTCGTGGATGTCTAACCCGTACAATTGTACGCTTTGGGTCGGAAAGGGATATATATTATTAAACATTAAGGGTGTAAGCCCAAATTTTTAAAAAGGTAATTATTATAATAAAGAAAATTTTTGTAATACATATTTAGTTAAATTTAATCGTAAAATTTCCATTTATTAAAAAAGTTGTTAAAAAAAAAGAAAAGAAAGAAAGAAAAATCGTAAAACTATGTCACAGAAAAATATATTACTTATAACTTTCGGTAACTAATTGATATATTTTTACTCTTCGAAAATACGCTATGCAAAGGAAATATTGTAATTATAAAAAAAAAAAATCATTATGGTATTCTGGTATATTTATACATTTCGATATCTGATTAATTCATTTTTACTATTTTTCTGGTCAAGTATGTATGTGTGGTGTGTGTATGTGATTATGCGAACGTGATAACGTTTAGACGCTCACGTAAAAATAATATTAACTCTACATACACAGGGAAATTTGGAGCGGAACTTAATCTACAATGTAGAGTTGATTGGGCCTAAAGCTTGTAAGCATGTTACAAGTCACCGTCAAATGAACTGTGCAGATTTTCATGAGTGTAAGTTTTGCAGAGATACAATAAACATTCTTCATCATTAAGGCTCATAAACGCGAATTATTTAAACAATAATATTGTCTAAACACCATATTCGATTGAACAAAAAGGTTGTAAGTATGTTATAGATGCCCGTCGAACGATTTGTACGGATTTTGACGGGTGTAGTTCTTTTACAGTGACACAAAGAAAATTCTTTATCAAACCCCGTATTATTATTTCTTATATTGTTTATTTAACGAATTCTTTCAGTTGAGATTTATTTTAAAACTTAATTACTAAATGTTTAGAAATTGGGTAAAGTCAATCCAGGTTTTTTTTTTTTTTTCCCGCTGTATTAAATGTTTTCTACGGAAAAAATAAAATTGCTATGTATCGTTTTGTCACGCAGTTTTCTTTAAATGCTTAATAATAGGTTATTCAGTTATTAAAGAAATATATTTTTTTTTTATTCTACTGTTTATTTCTTATTTATGCAAATTTTTACTACATAGTTTTATTTTAGCTATCATACCTATATATTTCCCAGTAAAAACATCAGTCATATTAGATTTCCCAAATTCGATTTTTGGACATCACATTCAGCTCATTATTCAAATGTTAGAATAACATTCACAGTTTTTTCAATGGTAAAATGACACTTAACATTCAACCCCTTCCCATAAAGAATCACTTCTACAATATCATTATTTGAATTTCAAACTACATCGCGATTCCCGAATTGAACAGCTGGTTTTCATATGATATTTTAAAACACATTTTCTCATCCTTCGTAAACTAATCCATTTGTTAAAGGTAAAATCTGTTTGCAAAGATGTTGAAATTTTTGTTCTATATTGCTTACACAAGGATTAGGGCTTCAATACATTAACGCTTTAAGTTATTAAGAGATTGCTTTCTTTATATTTTGCATGCTTTAGGAAATGTGTATTTTCTAGGAAACTAAAATAAATGTAATTTACCTTTTTGGTTAAAGTAATTGTTATTTTACAAAAATAATTAGAATCGTTATTATTATTATTATTTATTTCTCTTACCAAGTATTACTTTTACGTGACATTTTCGAAATTGAGCTTTTAATACATTTACACGTTTAGAGGGGACTTCTAATAATTAAGCTTTCAGTGTTGGCATGTGTGTCCGTCTGTGTGTTTAGTCAGAAAGGTGATAAATTTTTAATATGGTTAATTTTCAAAAGAACTCGTCGATACCTTTAAAACAAACAGTTGAAAGATACATGCGTGATAAATTGAAATAATGTTATTGATTTTTATTTTTAACACACAAAAAATGTTATTTTTGTGTTTAAAAAAAATTCTTCTTTTTTCGTTATTTACAGTGAGAAAATCACATTTTATTAATTGTACTTTGTCATTTGTTAATCCGCGCACTGATTTTCAGTAATAGTTACAGAATAACTTGAAACTTATTTATTTTATTTAAATTCACTACTGCAAGTTCTCAATTAGAAAATAGCGTACAATGTGCAAAAGTTACGATTACAAGGACTCGCAAAAGACTTTCGATGAATTACGAACTATGAGAGGAATATTTTTAAATATTCATACTATAAGCCACATAACGAAACTAATACATATTTGTAAGGTACATAAAACGATTTTTCCTGTAAGATAAGGTATAATTAGCATAACTGGTTGGTTTACAGGTCACCACAAAGTTCTGTAGTTTCATTATAAGATAGAAGAAGATATTGTTCAATGTCAATTTTTTCAGTATTGTGAGAATTTCTTAGTACATCTTCTGCTGCATGAGTAAATTTTAGACGATACACGGACGCTTAAAAAATTAAACTTTTGAAGATACTTTTGTAAGACTCTTTATAGTACAGTATGGTGACTATATTAGATCCATTTATAATAAAATAAGGCTAAAAAATTTAGAATTATCCAATTACGGAGCCCTTTCAAAAAAGTTAAATTTATTGACCATAAAGATTTTTTTATATCACTATAAAAGAACTTAAATTCTACACTCAACAAAACATATTCAGTTCGTGCGACAATGAACAACATACTAATTTTCAGCTCAGTAGAATAAAATGTTCAGAATCTACCGCACTTTAAATATTATTTATATCACTGTAAAAGAAAAATTCTACACTCAACAAGACATATTCAGTTCGTGCGACAATGAACAACATACCAATTTTCAGCTCAGTAGAATAAGATGTTCAGAATCTATCGCACTTCAAATATTATTTATATCACTGTAAAAGAACTTAAATTCTACACTCAACAAAAAATATTCACTTCGTGCGACAATGAACAACATACCAATTTTCAGCTCAGTAGAATAAGATGTTCAGAATCTACCGCACTTTAAATATTAAAGTTCAACCATAGTCAAAAGAAAAAAAAAATTGTGTCTCTGTAAGAGAACCATAAAACCTATACTCACAAAATCTTATACAGTTCATGCGGCGGCTACCTTAATATCCTTACCAACTTTCAGCTCAGTGAACAATGGCGTTTAAACGCAATCACTTTCACATCCACACATAAATATATTACTATAAAAATAGCAAATACAATGTATTCAGAGAACCTTCAAATGTATAAATTTGCAAAAATTTCCTTTTTTTTCCATGCTTACAGTATTTTCCTTACTCAGCAAATTTTCGGAAGTTCGTAATATAATACGTAAAGGAAATTCAAATTTAGTATTTTGGATCATATCGAAAAGCTACTTGATGGTTTGTCTAAGATTGGAAAGTTTCTATATGTGATTTAGGTAAAATTTTTCTTAATAATTTGAAATATTTTTTTTTTAATATATTAACAAAATTAAATGTTTAATGAAAGTTTAAGCAATAAAAAACGAGAGTTGAAGGAATCGTTCGCCTCCCCTCCCCCCCCCCAAAAAAAAAAAAAAAAAAAGATAATATATATATAAAACATATTTATAAAATTTGCAGGATATAATAAAGTATTGTGAGTGTCATACCAAGTTATTTCATTACAAATCATTTATTGAGTTCTCATAAAACGTAAAAATATGTTTAAAACTCGTAAATTGTGGCCACCACAATACTTTCTTTTATATTTTCTTACATAAATCCATTTGTACAAATAAGTTCTTAAAACTTCTTAAAATTATTTTCCATGAGGAATACAGGCGATTTTTTTTCTCATAGAAGACAACACTAAATGTCCTAAGAAAGTCGATTTTATGCTCTACTAATGATATCTTAAACAATGCGTTTTGTTTTCTTTTAAAATGATAAAATTCTATAACTTTGTTTTAAATTATCACAGATCAACTCTTCAACCTTCTTTTAAAGGTATTAACAATTTTTTTTATTTTTTTTTTTTTTTTCAAGATACTTATATTGAAATCCCCCCCCCCCCATTCAGGAAGGAGACTTCCACCCAAGGTTCGAAGTTGTTCCTGTGCACACACAAAATTTTTCTTACTTGATTATTACTATAATAAATAATTCTTCTTAATTTCATAAAAATAACTTTCATTGTGCACATTTCTATGAATTTTGTCCTATATCGCAAAGTTAAAAATTAAAAAAAAAAAAAAAAAATCGGAATGGCAGCTATTAGATGATTTTCACCAATAGTTGACAAGCACTAACTTAAGTCTGAGTTCATCTACATTTAAATTAGTATGAAATTCTGTGCAATAGTTCCTGAGATACAGTTGCGAGAAACTTTTTGTCACACACGCACACAGACATTTTCTAAAAATGGTTAAATCGTGATCTAGAGCCCTCAAAACATATAAATCCATCGAAAACCCGAAGTCCACATTTTTTACAAAACAAAATACTTTCTTCTACTTAATATAAAAGAAAGTGAAAATGTTATCATATTTAAAACCATCCTAATCCTATATTTCAAAGTATGCATGGAAAAATTAAATTTTATGGCATAACATCCAACTTCTTTAAAATATGTTGGAAATTTTTTTAAACACCTTAATACTTCGTAGTTATATTCAGGGAAAATTTCAAAAGCCTGCATTAATTTTTAATTTAAACCCTATTCTGTCAATAATTCTGTCATTAAATAATATTAATAGCTTAGTTTTAAGCTTAATTTGCGTCGTTTCATTTCCAGAAATGAGGATATTATAAATAGAAGATACAGTACGATTTACTTTTTAATTTGAATAATCCGTAAATAATTAATAAGAATGTTGAAACATTAAAAAAGATCTCATTATAGTAGGAATTAATTATTGGTACAATTTAGACATTTTGATGACTTTTCCATAGATCTTTAATTAAATAATCTGAAGAAGGACCAATATATTATAATTAATTCTCTGGCGAATCAGTAATTAAATGTTTCATTTGTTACAAAGGTATTTAAAACATATGCAATAAAGGAATAATTTCGCAATATTATTTTCAAATTTGATGAGAATTTTCAAGCTCTTATGATGCCTATAAAACAAAATAATAAACACTCTTTTAGAATTTCTATTCCATAATTGTTAGACGCTACTAAATTATTCAATTCGCTTGGTGATTATAATATATAGGGTGAAATATTTAAAATTAAATATAAACATATTTGGTATTAAATATGCTTTGATTCTATAAATCTATTAAAATATAATTCAAATTAAAAAAAAAAATTCAACATTGAAAGATTATTTTTAATGAAATTTTATTTTTCCGACTGAGTGAAAATAATGCCTGGACCGGGAGTCGAACCCCGGATATTTGACTTACAAGGTCAAGGCTCAACCAATTGAGCTATCCAGGCCGACAACCGGTCAGCATTACTCACTCAGACAACCTTTTGGCAGAAACATCTGGTCTGTCATTTAGATAGCTCAACAGAAAAAAGCCTCAGGTAAAGGAAAACACCATTAAACAATGGGAGAAAGAAATACACGAGCCTTGACCTTGTAAGTCAAAGATCCGGGGTTCGACTCCCGCTGCAGGCATTATTTTCACTCAGTCGGAAAAATAAAATTTCATTAAAAATATGATTTTCTTCCAATCAGTTGATTGTGGTTTTAATAAAAAATGTATTGAAAGGTTAGTTTCATGACACAACAATTAAAATTAGTTTCATTAATTTAAATTTCAAAAACTTTTACAGATTTTAGAACATTGTTGTGATAAAGAAAATCGCGTAATTTCAGATTTATAAAAAAATCCTTAATATTCCTAGTATATATATATATATATATCAGGAAATTTCAAAATATCCCAAAATCACTATAGCGTTTTTTATCAAAGCAAACTACGACATTATTCGTAAGAAAGATTTTCCTAGATCAAAAACAAAAAATCGTTTTGGATGATTCCACTCAAATACCTTGATTAGCGGTTCTGAAGAAAACAAAGAGGTACCTAAATTCTTATGAGTTTTCCTTCATACTGTTACAGAAAACTTGTCGGTTTTCTTGGGTGAGAAAGTACTTCATAAAAAAACAGGCAGGTTCTAGTCGATGAATATTTTTTATTCAACGGAACTTCCTGAATCAGTACAACAAACTATGCTTATAATGAATATTGTCGAAACTGTCCAATAATACTGTTATTTCATCGTGTATTTTAGAAGTAGTTCAATAAAGCTTTCACTAGTGCTACAAAAGTCTCTATTCGATGAATGTTCTGGAACAGTCCAAAAGAAACTTGTTTCACAGGAGTAGAGTAAATTACATCATGTACACCGGAGCAGAAATCTTCGCTAGCTCACGAACAAAGTTTAGTCGCGTAGAACACAATCTCCAAAGTGCAGTCGCTCAGAATGAGTCTGTGAACCACCCTGAATCACAGTGACTACACTCTGTCCTCGCAAACATCGGCTCATTCATATTTATACACTTTGGCTTTAGGAGTTGGCAGTAATTCTATCCAGAAACCCATAGAAAGCTCAAAATATTGGCTCCCGAACATCGTAGAGCTTCGAAATTTCGGGAAACCTAAATTACTATATCAATGTTCGAAAGTTTAACAAGATTTGCAAATGATCAGTTTTTTCAATTTAAAAACTTTTCCCGATGAAATGTTTTCAAACATTGTGTGCTTAAACAACTGAGTCTTCCTCATGTTTTTCTGTGAAGATTGGTTTCAGACAACGTTTAAGAGGCCATTAACAAAAAAGCACAGTGTCAACATTTTGAAATTACTAGTCTCACAATGGAATTTTCTAGAAAGAATAATATTTTGACAATGTAACCAAAACATTTTCTACACTACGAAATCAATGCCTTTTGATGTAAAAGTAGTTTTATAACAATGAGACTATCAAAGAAAAAAAATTCCCAATTATAATAAAAATAGAAGTAATACTTATAAACTTATAAAAATATTTTATATTTTGGCATAATTCCAAAGGATGATGTTCCTTTGGAATTATATTGCGTTAACCCTTTACCGCGCACTACTCTTTAAAGTTGGAATTTCAACAAAAAAAGTTGTAGGCTATCTACTTAGGTCTAAAGGAGTACACAGGTATAATTTTGTAAAGATAGTACCTAACGTTTTGAATCTGTGGGTGTTCCATCAGCGGGAACGCTGCGCCACTAGAGCTCTGAAAAGTGCGTCTAAGAGCACCGCAGTGAAGCGCGTAAATGAGTAGAAGATTTTGCATATGAACTAAAAAACACTGTATTATACCTGTGTAGTACATTTAGCATGACCCATGGTGCATCACGCGGAGGCCTGCTACTCTACAACCCTATCCCCCCCCTCCCTAGCCCTCCAAAAAAATCTTGGTTATATGATGTTTTATGAAATAATTTGATATTTACAGTTAGTATACTTATATACAAGTCGTATGTGCAAAATTATTTACAATTAGTCTATTTTTTAGCTTCATGAAATTTTTGGAAGCACGTCACACTCTTTTGGTAGAAGCACAAACCAACATTGCAGGTTTTGCACATAAAACTAGTTTTGTGCGTTTTTTTTTTTTTTTTTTTTTTTTTTGTAAACAATCAACCCTTCCTCGCAGCATCTGTTAGCTTGACGTCATTCCCTCCAAACAGAGGAAAACAGAACACGTAAACACAGCTGTCTTCTCTCATCATTGTTTTCGGTTGCATAATATAAAAAAGCGCTAGTGTCGCAGTTTTCCAGGAGATGGAACACCTTATTTTATTCAACGATTACTCTTATGTTTCCGGTATAAAAAATTAAAAATAATATAAAATAAATAATTTAGAGTACAGCCAACGATATAACATAGAAATCTTTTTTCAAGCAATCTTTTTTGTATCACAAAAAAAATATACAAAATTCCTTGTAAATACGAGGATTTAAAATAACGCGTCCCAGCTAAATATCATTAATTGCCTTGTGTAGTTATGCCATCTATGGATGAAAAGGAAAGTTCAAAGTAAAAAATAAACCTATTTTTATGCATTTGCAATTGAATTTAACGGTTGGAGAAGCTAGCGAAGTTAGGTGTTCCATGTAGTGGAACACTGAACGGCAAAGGATTAATTGGCACGTTTTCGTTACTCTCGATGTAACAGCCCCTTTAAAGATATTGTTCAAATTAATTATATTTATATTTCATTAAAAATTAACTGACTAAACTGAAATAAACTAACTGAAAAAAAATAAGATATTTTCAAAATGTTTCCGTGCAAAATCACAATAAAAATAAGCTAAATTTCAGACTTCATACAAAATTTTTAATCTGGATTTTAAAAAATACTAAGAATTTTCCAAATAACTTTAAACGAAAAAGTTTAATCCCCTTCGAGTTTTAAATAAAAAATTAATTCTACGATCTTTTTATTCAGAATAAACTTTGGAAGCATTTCGAAAATTTTAAGAAGTTATAAAGTACTTTAAATAAAGAGTTTTTTTTTTTTTTTTTTTTTTTTTTTTTACTTTGCAGATATATCTATATTGTTGGATTAAGTTGCATTATAAACTTTCACCGGAAATTAGATTAAAATTCTAAATCAGGATTTTGAAATATAATTTATGTTTTTATAAATCTTTGTAAAAACGTTCACAAATAAGTTAAATTATTTGTGAAAATAATAATAATAATAATTTACTTTTCATATTATATTATGTAAAAGCATAGATTATCTGTTAAATACAAAATAAATTGGTAAATGAGGGAGTGTGTATATTTCTTTTTATGCCGCACTAGTGTTTCACTATGAGAAATTGGCGACGGTCTGGGACTCCCCCCTAATGGTAGTACGGAGACATGCCATCACAATTTTGATATTCCACGGAGAGGATGGCTGTCCCGTCTTGGTGACCCCCAGAAGTATAATTTGGATGAGAATATTGAGAATATTGCGGCCATGATGGATTTTACGTGGAAAAACAAGTTTGGAAAATGGAATTTAAACCGAAGGGAAACCCATATATATTTTTTATTTTTGTTTTTCATTGTTTTACTGTTATTATAAACTGATGAAATTCTTCTTCTTATTATTATTATTATTATATATTACAATTATAATGACAGTACACTGAGAAAAAATATATACCGCCTTTCTCTAGAATGAATAAGTAACCATTTTCTAAATCCTTTAACTAGAAATATAGATTTCCGAGCTATGCGCATAAGGCACGCCAATAAACTGAATAGACGAAATTATCGATAATTTCTAGTGTACACATTTCTAGATGGTGAAACAATATTCTGAATACTCTAAATATTCTGAATCATTTATATTGCGAAAAATTCTCACTTGATTTTCTAGAATTTGGTAATAAACCAAGATTATTGTTGCAGAAACCCGCCTCTTGTAGTCTCATTTATTTGCAGAGATTTTTAAATAACTTTGCCCTCGAGAATACAGGCAAAAACGCTCTAGAATTCCAATAGGGGCTTCTAGAACTCACTTTCCAAGGGGACTAGAATTTATAAGGATGACATGGAACTATTTTTTCTAGAGCCACAATTTAGACTATAGATGTCAGTTACAGAATTTTTCTCACTTTAACAAAAACCTAGTATATTGTGGCAATCACAAAACTATTTTTTACCGTAATCGAATGTATATATATATATATATATTTCAGTTATATTTTTAATATTGTAATTAGAAATTAGAATTTTTTTTCCTCTTTTATAATACCAGAAAAAGCTAAACTATTCACTGTCATACGAATATACGAAAACACTGATATAAGAAAACATTTTTTTCTTACACCACTAGGGGTCTCTTGCCCCCCCCCCTCCCTGCTCGCTTCGCTCACCAACTTCCGAGGAAGGCTCTGCTGTCCCTGACGTCTCACTTCGCTCCTTAACCCTATGCGGCTTTACCCACCTTCCTACAGGTCGGGGAAAAAAAAAAAAAAAAAAAAAAAAAACCTCAAAAGCGTTTTCAGTTATAAAATGTTTAGTAAAAAATTCGATGTTTCGTAAATTTAAAAAATAGGTCCTGCTAATCCGTATTTTGCTGAAAAATTTATACGGTAGGAAAGAGAATTACACGGCTTTTCTGGTAACACCTATAGTTAAAAAATAGAACCACTGTTTTTTCGTACAGAGCTATTCGAAAGGAGATGAGCCAATGTGAGCCAAAAGACTCAGAAATTTTGTAGGAGTTATTTTATTATTATTATTTATTTATTTATATCGTGGAAATTGTAAAGAAACGTGTTTTTGAATAGTGCAGATGTATATTAACTGTATTTTTATTCGTTCACACATCATTTGAATAAAAAAAAAAAGCTTTTAAGGGAAGAGTTCAAATAGAGAATTTCGCGAAAAAATCCATAACACGGTAAATTTTTGCAAGCGGATTTCAATCTTTTTAAGGTTTATTTCTCTCATTGAGATCTATATTTAAAAGAAAAAAAAAAAAAAAAGATAATTCATTTATCATAAAAACTTTTTTCAGTTATAAAATGTGTAGCGAAAGATTCGATGTTTTGTAAATTTAAAAAGACGTATCAATCGCTAATCCGAATTTTTTAAGAGTTTTATACGGTTGGAAAGAAGGTTAAATGGGCTTTCTGAAGGCCTTTCATTAAAATATTGAACGATTAGTTTTTTGTATAGCGCGATTCAAAAAGAGATGATCGAAAGAAAGCAAAATTTTGCATATCATAAAATATATATATTTATTTATAATATTGAAAACTCGTACTTTTTACAAACAATTACACCGTTAGAATCGAGAATAAACGCTCTTTTGAATGGTATAGACGTATTTTGCATATCTCGATCCGTTACGGAGAATTCGCTTTTCAAATACACAAGAAAATTTCTACCTTCCTTTCTTCTTTCAGCGAAGGCTTTAGGATGTGCTTGGAGAAACCATTTACAAGTTGGCAATTAGAATGCCTTTATTAACACGACTTTTTTAATTAATAATATCGTTAATGAAGGTGTTAGAAATTTCTAATCAAGATAAACATGTTCTTTGGATTATTCCACAAACATTGTTCCTTTTGCTACGATAAAAACCCTCTTATTTACGAAAGGATGCGCAGTTGCAGACAAAAAAAATCGGACAGTGACGGCAGTAACTTTTTTTTATTATTATTATATAGGATTATATTAACATCATAATTCTTAAAAATTCCAAAAGGCTCCAAACGGTTTTTTTTAGGATAGTTCTTTAACTATACCACTTATCACATAATATTCAGTTTAAAACATTTCAAAATCACTACCATAATTTAACACATTTACTTTACACAAATCTTAATGAAATTGAAATACTATCAGATGTTCCTTATTGAAAATGGAGTAAATACCACCACTGGTTTGTGCACAGGGACACACGAAAATATTCCAAAGCATTTTGTTCTGTAAGAGGTATTTCTGTAAACAATATATTATTAAAATTAATTTACACAAATCTAGATGAAATTTAAATGCGTTATTTATATGCACAAAAGAAAGCGTTCTATAGAATACAGAATGGTTAGCATTAAGATTTACAGGGCTGCACAAAAATATTCAGTTCCATTAAAGACCATTATTGGACATTTGCCGGAATTGCATTTTCGTTTACATTAAGCGTTTTTAACACTTTCTGAACTATTTAAGAGTGAATATGTTTTGATTTGTGTATCTGTCTGTCTCTGTTCATCTATCTGTACGTCTGCCCAGAATTTTTTAAAAATGTCATTTGTTATTCAAGTTTTCTGGGGAAAGTTCCCTATTTAAAATGACATTAACAAACCCTGTGAACTGGTTTGTATATAGGGGACATCTCAATGTCATCGCATTGCATTTGAAGTAGGATATTTTTATAAATAAAATTTAAATAACTTTTGACTGCAAGAATCATATTGAAATTGGCGTGTATTGTTAATATGCTAAAATAATCTTTTGTACAGAATATGATATACGTAGCGTTAAATATATTATTAAACGATAGGAGTAAACAGGGTTTCACTAAAATATTAAAATCCATCAAGGGCTACCACTGAAAATTTTTGAAATTGCATTTCCGTTTGTGTTGAGCATGTTCAACACTTTCCAATATTTTTTAGATTGTTTATGAGTTCATTTAATCTATTTGTCCGCCTTTTTGTCCTTCTGTCTGTCCGTTTTTTGATAACGTCGAGTGAAGTTTAAACGGTACAATGAATAAGTGTTCACCAGTAAATGCATCGCAAGTAAGTGTTCATGAGAAAACTAATCAATGCTTACAGCATGAATTTTCGTTCTTGTTATTTATTATTTTATTTTTTTATTCGTAACATACGATGGAAAGGATTTTATTTTCAGTATTGCTATAAATTTTTACAGTTATGACTTCAAAATCTCAAACTGAGTAGTTCATACCGAAATTGTGATCACCATGTTATTATTTATACTGTATTTTATAAAGACAAATTCACACCATTTTCGTTATTATTTTTTTTTCTTTTCTTTAATTTTCTGTTTTATTTTAATTCTTTTTTTAAATCGTGTATTATAAAATATATATTTCAATGGAATTCTTCACTTTGTAGTATTGCTAACAACGTAATGCCTATTATTGTTTTACTACTTTTTTAATGTTTTTAATAACCAATGAAATTTGCATGTGTAATTATTATCTGCAAACATGATTAATTTTTATATCTTTCTAAATAAAATGAAAATATCTAGTTTTTTTTTTTTTTTTTTTTTTTTTTTTTTTTTTGTAGTTTTTCGTTATGACAATAAAACTTTTACGACTGCTTGTAGTCCAATAAAAATATTTTATTTCATTTAAACATACATAAATCTAAATATTTCTTCCATTTAAATTTTAACATTTTATTCTCATAGAATATTTCGCATAAAATTCTTAAAATATGTTGCATTACTGTTGCATGTACATTATATAAAATGAGAATGTAAAGAAATAGAACCGTATAAAATTAGAAAACCAATTTTTATTGTTATTCGATATGTTCATACAATTTTAAAATGCAATTACAGATAATGCATTCACTTCAATAAATGCAGAAACTTTATTACTTATTGAGTTTCAGTTTTAGTATTAGATTTACTTTCTCAAAAAATAAAGCAGGGAACTATTTCTCATTTTTAAACTTTACCGAGAAGATTTTCTTTAAACCAATATTGTTATGTTATATGAAAAAGTGAGGTAGTCCATACTTTTCAATTTAATTTCTTAACTTTTATGCTAGCTTCAAATTGCCAAAGTGTAAGTCATATATACAAAAAAAATTGTATTAAAAATGTAAAACTTAATAATTTTTTAACTGTATGAGCAAAAACGAAGACTGATCACAGCAATATTATTCTGGGCATGTATATAGCAACGACAGATATTAAATACTTTTGTTGAGAAAAATTTAAAAAACATTTGTAACATTTGGTTAAAATTTCCATAAATAATGCAAGAAACAAAGGTGATAACAAAATTGTTTTAATGTTGAGAAAGCATTAATACGGTTTAGAAATTATATATATGTATATATATATATATATAACTTAATTAATACTCATATTAGCCTTCTTTTTTTACATATGTCAGGAAATTTAGTGCGGACGTGATTTTCACCAGGTTACGTTTTCGGTAGACAACCAGCTACTTTATAGAGAAAAGAAAAATTTCCCACGCTCTTAAAGTTAAGTACAGTAAAATTAAATTGAATTTAATTCATTTGCAAGGAAATACTTGGTTCATTTTTCATTTGAAACAAAAATAATCTGGTGTGTCACTGACACGACTTTCTCTTACCCTGAAATTTAATGCTCTAAAAACAGGTTGGAGATTAAGAGGTAAGATAACGAGTAATTATGTAAACCTGTGTTAAAAAATTCATTAGGCTTCGGAAGAGTTTCGTATGATAATTAGTTCTAAGTGAGGGGGCTACCCCCCCCCCCTCAACCACCGTTTCATTAATGCACCTACATTTATATAGAATTTAATTCTGTTATTAAAAGTAAAAGTTTACTTAAAACTATACAGACAATTTTCACACGCAATATTCGTTGAAACTCATCAATCTTGATCAAACTTTGCCAACAACAAACATATATTAACTTTGTAACTGAATGGCCCCATAGAACTATGATAGAACGTTTAAATAACGAACTCGGGCATTCCATTCTTTAATATTTTAATTATAATAAAACACAATTACAAAACTATATACAACGCGCGCAGTAAACAGAACATTAGGTTACATAAGAACGATTATAACTTCTTGCAGGCCGCTGCCTGCGGCCCATGGCCACAGGGGCGTCGTACACGAAAACAGCTACATCTTTCAGCGAGAGCCGACGAACTTCTGACTGACTTCTTAAAACAAAATGTCTTCACTTCACTTTTACAGATCGGCAAAATATCATTAGATATTTTGCCGAGAATGGCGACAGCGCCGTCTATATTGTTTTAAATGATAGGGAAGATAGCTCAATATTGATAGGCTATTTAATATATTCGTAAGAGTTTAAATTTAGCACTACATTCTCCCCCTCCGTTCCCGAGCCTACGTCCCAAGGCGGGAGCAGCACTTAAAGCTTTCCGCTGCTACCACAGGAGATTGAAGTTTTGTAACTATAACATTTTAACATGAATGTGAGGGTCGATGCACAACAGATACCTAAATTTAATTTAATCAGGGTTTACTATTTCAAAGGTACTACATTCTCCCCCTATTCGGAATATTCAATTAAGAAGACCGTCACACTTGTATTTAGATGATTATTTCTAATGCATTTAGTTAATTCTATAAATCAAGTTAATTTATTCTAGAAATATGGCTATTCATTTGAACAACTTTGAACCAGGTTGGGACATTGATTGGGATTCCGATACGACGGAATGCAAGACGAGTCCCTGAAAACTACCTTGGACCATTGCGGCTCCATTCCACCTCAGAATCATTGCGATTCTTTCAAAAAAAAAAAAAAAACTATGGACCATTGCGGCTCCATAAAACACCAGAATCATTGCGATTCTTTAAAAAAAAAAAAAAACTTTGGACCATTGCGGCTCAATAATACACCAGAATCATTGCGATTCTTAAAAAAAAAAAAAAACTGGACCATTGCGGCTCCATTTCTGAAATATATAATTTATTTTCGGCATTAACTTGAACTCCGTGTTCTAATGCTAAATTATATAAATCAATCATTTTACCCTTAGATAGAAAAGCCGTTTGTCTCTCTCAGTAAAATAAATTTCCTTTTTTTAAAAAAAATACAAAATTAACCCATTTATTAAAAAAATACTACTCAAACTATTATTGTATAGTTTAAGAACAAATACACAATTACTGTTAATAATACCGTTAAATTGTCCATCTTCCCTTTACAATGAAATATATTTAAAATCAACTTTCAAAATACTAAGAAAATTAAGAATAATAATTAAAATATTATTGATATATTATTATGGCGGGAAATATTTCCTCCGAAAATTCTTTTTCGTAAATACACAAAATATACCAAAATATTATTCAAAATATATATATGTAATATAAATTAAAAAATTTCACATTAAAAGTTTCATTGTTATTTTCAGAACAACTCTTTAAAAAAAACAGATGCATCTAAAATAAATATAAACATATTCCGGAAGTGCGTGGCAACCTTTAAAAAAAAAAAAAATAAATTACTCGTTCAAACTTGGTCGAATAACTAATAAATAAAACAAAACACTTCGAAACCAAAATAAAATAGCATTCGTTAAAGAACAGAAGTAATCACTTAAAGACTAGTTTCGTAACTGAGTACCATTTTAAGAACAACAAATTCTGTATTTGCTTTTTCCTTAAGAAAACACCAATAAAATTCAATTCTATATTTGAAAATAAAAATTAGAATGATAACCAAAAACATATTATTGATATTAACACTTTATACTTCTGAGCTCAGATAGATTTAATAAAACCATTCATGAAAATAAAAAATAATAATAATAATAAATAAAAACTGAAACACATTTATTTTCTGCACAAATAATTTTCTTAAAAAAAAAAAAAAAACCACAAAATACGTATTTTAAAAAAGAATAAAACATAATTTTCTCTTTAATATATTCAGCAAAGAAAGAAAAAAAAGTAATTACCCTTTTGACTGGCCAGTTGAAATAGATTCAATTAATTTTTTTTATGACGAGACATAAATATATCAAAAATAACTGAAACTGGTAGGGAAAAAAAAGGAGGGGGAAATGGAACTAAACGATTTTCAAAATAATGATAACTGTTTTCTCTTTTTCTCAGATCGACTGAGAATATTTCTATTTTTGTATTATAGAATACATTTCGGTATTTGATTTGCATAAAAGGTGGAACTACTATCCCTTTTTTTTTTTTTTTTTTTTTTTTTTTTTTTTTTTTTTTATCGTATGCGATAATATTTGTAGAACAAGACATTCGTTTACTATATATCTTTTTTACGAGTAAAACACAAATTCACTTTGCACGATAATAATTTGAATAAATAATTTGCAGAACGTGATGTTTTTCGTTTAAAACACTGAAAAATTTCTGCAGAACACTCGTCGAACGTGTCAGGATGACACCTTGATTTCACTAAGTGTTGATTTCACTAACACTTGCATAAACGATGATTCACGTTGTCATGACTTTCCGTACAAAGAAAATTGCACTTTTCTTTGGGACACACGAAACAAAGCTGAGATAGCAGCAAGCATTCTTTCAGAACAGAACATGACATTTTCCACGAAAAACATGCATCCACACGAATAACCACCGTAAATGATGAGACCAGTTCACGGAAATGTCCTATGTTCGCCATCAGAGACATTCCACTTAGATATAAATTTTACGAGAATTTAAATTTTTCGTTGGGCGCCAATATAACAGAATGGCCCCATGATAGAACATTTATGAAAGTTTAAGAACGAACTCGGGCATTCCGTTATTTAATATTTTAATTATAATAAAACACAATTACAAAACTATATACAACGCGCGCAGTAAACAGAACATTAGGTTACATAAGAATGATTATAACTTCTTGCAGGCCGCTGCCTGCGGCCCATGGCCACAGGGGCGTCGTACACGAAAACAGCTACATCTTTCAGCGAGAGCCGACGAACTTCTGACTGACTTCTGAAAACAAAATGTCTTCACTTCACCTTTACAGACCGGCAAAATATCTAATGATATTTTGCCGAGAATGGCGACAGCGCCGTCTATATTGTTTTAAATGATAGGGAAGATGGCTCAATATTGATAGGCTATTTAATATATTCGTAAGAGTTTGAATTTAGCGCTACAACTTCAAAATATAATATTTGGATCTCCTAAAATTATTCGTTTTTAAGTTACTCTAAGAAACACAGACAAAGATCAAACGTAAAAAAACTTGACTAAGGTAATTAGGAAGCCTCAAAACGTGTAAATATACAAAAAGCAAGCTATGAATATTTAGCTTAAAACATGCATTATTTACTATATCTCTATGAGGATTTCATTTCAATTCCCGAACAGCTTTCCTGGAAATAGTAAAATATTATTCGTAAAGCACATCCACTAACAACAAATAACTAGTGTGCTGAGGCCACTACACGACTTTCTTCTATATTTTCCTATACAAATTCACTCAGTAAAAATAATTTGTTAAAATTATTATTTAAAAAAATTATCTTCCTTGATGATGCAGACGATTTAGATATTAGAGAAGTAGTACAACACTAAATATCCAAAAAAAAGTTGAATTTATTCTCAATATTACATTAAATAAATAAATAAATATATATATATATATATATATATATATTTTTTGCTAAAAAGGAAAAAAAATGATAACTTTATTTTAAGTTATCGCAGATCGATGGTTCAACCATTCGTTTTAAAGGTATTGGTGAGCTCTTTTGAAAGATACCCATCATGAAAATTTACTCCCCTCAAGAGGGGAGGCGAGACTCCTACATACACAATGTTTTTTTCCTAGTTGACTATCTCTATTACAAAAAATATATATTCGTTTCATTTTGTTTAGTGCAGTCTATAGATGTTAAACTCTACTTTCCTGCAATTTCCCACATACACGTAATGCATTTGAATACTTTTGAGTGTCCCTGTACACGAACCATTAGCTTCATCTCAACGAAAGGCTTAGTGTAGCATCCCTATATGATACACATTTAGCATACCGAGTTTGGAATTTCTGCTACTATTTGTGGTTGAGATATGCTGATAACACACACAGAGACAGACAGACACAGACCATTCGCTAAAAACATGATTTTCGTATTCAGGGGACCTCAGAACATGTAAATATAACAAAAACGCACGTTCGAAAATTTGACCCTAAAACAATACCTTCTCGACCCTATGTGTAAGAGAAAGTAATAATGACTTAGGAAATTTCAATAACTTTAATATTGATTTAAAAAAATTATAATAATGATAAAATTGATAAATAATGAAATACTTCTAAAAAATCTACCTCTCAGTTGACACAACGATTGCTCTCAGATAAAACATTCTCATAAAATTTATAAATATATAAATGTGCGTATAATATTTTATAAATTTAACATTTGTCACTGCTGGTTTTTATATTTAAATACTGACAGCATCTGCAGTTGCTTTGACTAGATCATGAATATATTTCCCTTAAAGGATGATTTTCAAGTATACGTTCAAGTATAAGTATACGTTAAATAAACCTTCACCTCATATTGAATTCCACAAATAAAGATTTTAGCCATACATAAGAATTGATAAAGGTGCCTAAAAAACTGTACAGGATTTTATAAAAATGGATGAATAATTTCAGACAATTTAATTTCTAAGATTAAAAAAAAAAAAAAATCAGCCTCCAAAAAATTATAATCCATTTCGTAGAATTGCATCATAATCTAATAGGGTAATGTATAAAATATCGTCATTGTATATTAAAAGGTTTTACAGATATTTTAAAAAAATTGTTGTAGGATTAAAACTTAGGCCAAAAATGAATGTTTTGGATTCAGGAAACCTTTAAACATGTAGTAAAATTAGGTGAAAATACGCTACCAATATTTTTGACCGAATATACAATACTTCCATTACCTACGGTAATCGAGTAATAGAAGTACAAAATTTTAAAAATAAAATTGCCTTTTTATTTTTATTATTTTTTTCCTTCAAAGTATGAGGATTTTTGGTCAAAGTCTTAAAGGCTTATGGTACATCGATGTTTAGATATAATGAAACAGAAAAAGATTACCCTCAAGATAAATAAATTTTCATCGATAAAATGAATTTTAAAATTGAAAAAAAACTTTATAGTTATCGTTATAGATTTGCAATAACGCAAATCATTCGAGAACTTTAAAATTCTCATTGTGAATTATTCAGAAAACTTGTCTTAACAATAAACTTTACAGTCCTTTATTCAAAAGTCTCTTATTTTATTATCGAATTAACTAACTTAGATTGCGTAGTTAAATTATTGAATATCTGTTTCATTTTGATTATATTTTCCAATAATTGGAATACTGTACCCGATAATTTAAATTCGCATAGGAACTTCTGTAGTCTATTCTTGATAGAAATTTTGCGGTAAGATAAGAAATAACAAGTCTTATACAATTATTTTTTATCTTAAAATTATACATTTAAATATATAACTTCATTCAAATATATTCATCCAAATATTTTGCGATACTGAAATTTCACGTAAGTGTCTCATTTTTTTTCAAGAATTACGAAAGTTGTAAACATAACTTCTAAAGAGATAATGAACTAGTAAGCTCTCGCAAACTTTTCGTATTCTTTTCTGATAAAACTTTAAAATGATAACGTACATAAACATTACACAGACTCTATAATTATATATATTTATTAAAATAATAATTTAAAAATGTCTGTCTTATAAAATAAACGGTGGCCCTAAAAAGTTTAGAAACCTTGAGCATATATATGACTAGAGAGCGCATTCAATGCTAAAGATCCTACTCAAAGGTACAGCGTCTAGAATAAACAGTGTGGAAAGCGGCGAATAAACTTGTACTAAAAAAATTAAACCTGTCACCAGATGTCATTGTAATCGAAGCTAGTGTCACGACAACAAAACCAAGACTCCCTATTGGTTAACTATATGCTTAGATCACGTGATTAAACTGACGAAACTGGGAAAAGCCAATCAGGTCTTCGATTTGAGCAATAGCTTCGATCACAGCGACATCTGGGTGAGCTTAATTTTTGTAGCATCATTTTAACATCACGGTTATAGGCGATTGCCACACTGTTTATTCTACACGCTGTATGAAAGGGTAACGAAGACTGAGGATGATTTTCATCGGTCACGTGACGAGTGGAACGTCAAGATACGTCCGTAATTAAATGACAAAGCAAAAGGTCTTTGAAACCCCTTGTCCGAAAGTGACTTAACCCTTTAACGTTCATTGATTTCGCAGCGAAACCAAACATTTGACATAATTTAACAAATTTTTTTGGCAGCGATTTTTAATATTTCCCCCTTGTTCCTTTACTGTTCGGTAGATAGCAACACTATTCCAAAATTTAACAAATAATGCTTCAAAGGAAGCTAAATGCATAAGTCACTTGAAGTTTTTTAGCATGCGCAAGTGCAAATTGCTGGTTTTGCAATGTACTCATGTCTAGTAGGGTGGGCCGAAAAAGGCCGAAAAAAATTTTTTTTCGAAATTTATGTTGGTATAGAATGAAAAAGTTGTGTAATGGACCAATTAGAACTCACAAGAATTTTTATCAAAATTACTCAATATTTAGCCGCGCCCCTCTGACATTGAAAAACGGAAAAAAAGAACGGAAAAAGCTTTTTTTGGAAAAAAATATATTTTGAAAAAGTATCCAAAATTTTTAATGACATTCATTAAAAATGTTACATAATATGTCAATTTGAACCCATAAAAATTTGCATAATTTTTTTTCATTATTTAACCGTGCCCCTCTGACATCAAAAATTGCAGAAAAATGAAAGAAATATCGGATTTTCTGAAAACCTGTACTATGATAAACTATTCATTATTTTTCTAAATTAGTATTGACATAACTGATTAATTAATTAGTATTATAAATAAAAATTCTATAACTATAACTATTACTTTACTTTATTATTTTTTTACTTGGTTAATTATTATAAACATATTTTTTCTTGTATATAAGCATATTTTCTCTTACATAGTAACAAAATAAAGATTAAAGCAAAAATATACAAATTTATGTTGGATTTAATAATACCTGTTACTTAATGAATATTAGGTACTCGAATAACATTGTCTTTTATTGTCAAACGTTGGGAGTTCTTTTCTTGCTTGAAGTTTGCTACGAATATAGCCATCCCTTTCAATCTCACCACAAACTTTCATTGCAGCTTCAGATACTAATTTAACACATCGTTCAGCAGATTGCGTATGACATAGCAATTTTTCGAATGTCATTAATTGATTCTCTTCTTTTTTGCACATTTCTTTCAAGTCTTTATCCTTTAAATGCATTGTAAGAGGTGGCTCTGTTACAACACAGTTTGACCAATCAATTAAATCAAAGTAGTCGTCTGCTTCGAAATTAACTTGAGGAGGCTTGAAAACTCGTAAACCATTCAAGTTCTTCATTTTTATTTGTCGAGCGCCTAGAATTCGCCTAACTGCTAGTTCCCGGATGTGTTTCCTGGAATCATGCAACATTGCTACCAATAAATTTTCGGGATGCGCATAATATGCATTGTTTGACAAAACTTTAAAAATAATTTTCTTAGCTTTGTCTGGAAGCTGCTTTGAAAGGGATATCATTTTCCAAAAATGTTCGGAACCATACTGACAATGCGATTTCATTTTTATTTCAAACCACATTGGAGCACAAACCAGCATTACATATTTCACAAGTATTATAAGATTCTCTGATGGGCTTGGTGTGCTAATGTATAACCGTAACAAACGGTTTGCGGTAGTCAGCCATCGTGCATGACTAAGTTTACCTGGATTACTGTCAGTCAACATTGGAGAACTAGTACCATCTTTTATGGCTTGACAGATGCGATACAAATATTTTTGATCTGTACTTAGCTTTCTAATATCTTGCGGATCCAAATGCTGAAGTGTAGAGTCCATTTTATCAAATTTGACCACTGGAAGTTTCTCACAGTCTTTTAAAAGCAATCCAATAGGTCTAGAATATGAATATGGTCCCCTTGTGCAACCGTCTATTTCTTGAATAAGGTGTCTTAGTGGCAACTCATTGGTATGAAGCAAACATACATTCCATTGTAGTGGTCTTCCAATGTTTGTCTCAAGCAAACGTATTACTCCACCTTTCCATCCCGTATTTACATTTGTTCCGTCACATCCGATAACTGATAGGTTCTGCAAACTTATGTTATTCTTTCTTGTAAATTCTATAATACCTTCGGCTATTCCTTTTGCACTTTCACCAGCAGAACGATATATGACCCATATATTTGCTATCTGGTTCCTCTATTAATGCTACATGCGCTTCTGATGTTTATTTTCGATGACCATGTATTTGTTGAATAGTTTCATCTTTGCGCCCATCAAAATACAAACTCTTAATAGGTTTTTCTTCAAATAGCCTTAAATCATTTTCCCTTACTTTTTTTCTTTTCTTCTCTATTTCTCTTCTCACTTTATTTTTATCAACTATATATATTTGTTGCTCAGGCGAAACTAAATTGAAATCAGCCAAAACTGCAGTACTAATTTTGGCCACTGCTCTACTTGAGGCACCAGTTAAATCTGCAGCCAATGCTGTATGAGGCATAGAGATTCTCATTTGATCTGACGATCTTGATGGCGTTTCAGTTTGTAGGATAAGACCACTTGAAATCTTGATCTGCATTTTTTGTATCCATTTCGGACTCAATCTCTAATTCATTATCATTCAAAATGTTATGAGATTCTTTATTTTGAAATCCACTGGTAGTGGGCATTGACATTTTATTCTTGTTTGGACAATCGGATATTTCCATTTTTCGACGTACTCGTTTTTGTAGTTGGTGGGTTGTTACTATAATCTCCAATAGCCATTTTTCTAACTGTCCTTTGATCAATTAAAAATTCTTTTTCTCTCTCAGGAACTTCTAGTTTTTTTTTCGCAATTGCACGAATATAAATCTTGGCATTTACAAGTACAAATGTCGAACAATTTTGCGGCATCTGCTTTAAATTTCTTCAATTTCGATTGTAAAAACGGCGTATTCCTAAATTTAGCAGGTTTTATAACGTTCTTATATTTACAGTAGTAAGATAAAACCATGGCAGTAACTCGCTTTAATGATACAACAGGAATCGAAGCACGTTTCCACATATCAATAATTTTTTTTGCTACCGCTGCGGCCACAGTTCTTGAAGAAGGTTCTTGACTTTTGTCTCCCTTTATTTGCAATCTCATACACTGATAACATCTTATTATGTCCTCATAAGTTAGGAGATAAACAGCATCAGAAGGGAATAAATCTTTCCCTGTTCCAAACAGCGGACGACTTAAGTTTGCTCGCGTCACTTTTTTAATTACACGTTTCTCCATAACAACTGTTTCATTTGACAAACAAACGTAGAATGAAATGAAATCCAATATTTTATCTTATCTATTAGTTAAATTGACCTTGGAAGCAATGGGAGCAGTAGAACGCCATCTATCGTTTGAAATCTGAACGAAAAGAAACAAAAACGAAAGTAGGGTATAAGATAAGCTTCAATTTCTTATGTGCATATGTATGCTTATTATTTTTAAATAAGCGAATAAAAATAGAGTAAAATTATTTGAATTTTATTTGGATTGGTTCGTAGTAACGTATTATGTAATATTTTAGTTATATAGTATAACTAGTTTCAATTTTTTTTAAATATACTTTTTTTCAAAAAACCCGGCTTTTCATCTTTTTCTCAATTTTTTATGTCAGAGGGGCGCGGCTAAATATTTGGCAAAATTGATGAAAGTTTTTGAGGGTTCTAACTGATTCATTAGGTAACATTTCTGCAATATACCAGAACTAAATTCAAAATTAATTTTTGAAATTTAATTTTTTGAAAAAAACTATTTTTTTTCTTTTTTTCAGTTTTTCAGTGCCAAAGGGGCGCGGTTAAATATTAAACAAAACTGATAAAATTTTTAGAGGTTTCTTACAGACCCATTACACAACTTTTCCGCACTATACCAAAATCAATTTCAAAAAATAATTTTTTCGGCCCACCCTAATGTCTAGTATTTATTTTTCCTTTAATGAAGTGCTGGACTATTATTTCCACCTGAAAAACTTTTACCAGTTTTTGTAGTCGATAATGTTTACAAAGTGTTTTATTTACTAAATTTATTTGACTTACAAAGTGTTTTATTTACTAAATTAAATATTATTTGAATTTAATAAGGTTCACTTATAGATGTTTCAAACAAAAATTTATCAAAAAGGAACTATGCTAATTTCTTATTTTTTAAATATTTATGATCAGCTATGTATCTAAAAACCTTTTTTACAATTAGTTTAGTAATTTTAAAAATAAATTAAGTAGTTAACGTTAAAGGGTTAAGAGATGTTACAAGTGACCTTCATTGGTGAATACTTTAAAAGCACTCGTCATGTGACTTTTTATGTTGGTTACATTCTTCGATGAAAAATGCACTCTCTAGTTAAATATATGCTCTAGGTTAAGAAACCCATAATCTAAAACCTTCATTTCCCATTAACTGTCGGAAATGCGGTATTTTAACTATAGCCGCATTTTAGTTATTTTTTAAGCAACAGACTGTATTTTTTGCAATAAACTTCTAATGATTGTAAAATCTTTAAAACCTTATTTTATTATGTTGAAACTTAAATTTATTATTACGAGTATTCTGTTTTTTTTTTTTTTTTTTTTTTTTTTTTTTTTATTAAACATTTTAAACATTTCATTAGAAATTACATTATATAAACTTAAATTTCCCTGGTAATCATATCGTTTTTAATTACAAATGATGTCATAGTCATGTAACAATTACCTTTCTGACAACCGCTGTCGTATATACCAGTTTACTGAGTTGTTGATTTGTTTGTAATACATTTATAATTCAAAATCACATAATTATAGATACTTGTCTTGTTTTTAAAATGTACAGATTCAAGGTAAATAGGCATTGAGGTAATGAATGTTAATCATAAGTTTTATCTTCATATTCATAATTATAGTTTTCAACTCGTGTTAAAAATATTATTTTAGTACATTTTAAAAACGTAGCATGAAAACAACATAAAAACCTTTCCCTTTTTATTTTCTCTTACCCGTATATATGGTAAAAGAGTACTGTTTTTGGGTTAAATTTTTGAAATTGAATTTTTGTTATATTTACACGTTTTGAGATCCCCTGAATCCTAAAGTCGTATTTCTAGAGGTTGATCTGTGTGTCTGTCTAAGTGCGTGTCTGCGTTTCTGTTATCAACATATCTTAAGAAAATTACCATCAGAAAATTCAAACTCGGTACATTAATTTTGTATCATATAGGGATGCTGCAATAAACTGTTCTTTAAGATGAAGCAAATGGTTCGTGTACAGAGACATCCAAGATAATTCAAATACATTACATCTATGGGGGAAATCGCAGGTAAGTACAGTTTAACATCTATAGGCTGCATTAAACCAAATAAAACAAATGTATATTTTTATATGCGTAAAATCATGTTTGGTGTAGATTGTGCTATGAAAATCATTCATCATTCGTTACGAAGGCTACCCAAAGTATTTGGATATATTGGGTCTACACCTGGAAATTGCTGGAATTGTTATGCATTTTTTGTTAGATGTTTTTCATGACTATGTTTGACTATATTTGAGTAAACACTGTTGCTTATATTATATATTCATTATAGACCATATACAGAGCTATCCAAAATTAAGCTAAATGTTCTTTTCTATTGAATATATTGGATGGAAGTGATTTGCTGCATTTTACTTTGTCTACGAACACTACTCAAGAAAGAAAATTAGGTTTTCATACTCATGCTGTAAACAAACTATTTTTTTAAGTTCTATTTTCAAGTCTGGTTTTTTTTATACGTTTGAGGTGCCGGTATACGAAAGGCCCTGGGGTTTCTTGATTAAATCCAACTTTTAGCGGTTGGTCTGTGTGTGTATCTGTTATCAGCATCACTTAAAAAACGTAGCAGCAGAAAATTTAAATTTATTATTTTGATTTACCACATAGAAATTTGATCAAGATTGGAAAGTTTGGAAGCAGATTAATAACAGCCTTCACTTAAAATATATATCTACAAATAAATGTAGGCATTGTAATTGAACGGGGGTTGAGGCTGCCCCTCACACAGAATTTTATATCAAAAATGTTCCTAAATCTATTTCAAATTATTTTAAAAGTACATTGATTTTTATTATCTTGCCTTTAATCTTTAGACTTAATATGCAATTTGTCTTTATAGTATTAAAATGCGGGTTAAAAGAAAGTCATGTCATGATAGTGACACAGATATTATTTAAGTCTGTTAGAAGACTTTAAAGAGTTAATGTACAATCAGTAACAAAAATGTCCGAACACTAACAAAAATTCCTATGTTAAAAAAGTACACTTCATACGGTTTTGTTAAATAAATCCTTGTCGAACCCTCTTCTTAGTCAGTCTAAAAACATAATTCGATAACGATTTATTTAACAGAACCGTATGAAGTGTAATTTCTTTACATAGGAATATTTGCTAATGTTCGGACACTTTTGTTACAGACAGTATGTTTTCAGGATCTTGATGAAAAAACATATATTCTTTTGAAACGAATCATGCCTTCTAAATATTTGATGGTGTTTTCCAAACGTTGAATACTTAACATTCCAATAAATACACAGTACAGTAACAAAAATGTCTCTCCGATGTATTATTGCCTTAATATGTTTCGAAATTTTAAGAGAAGATTGGTAATTATATTTAACTTCACCTGGCACATATTAAAGTTTACGTCTTCTAGAGTTAGCAAATTTCAAGAAATTCTGACTATGCTATAGTGAATGGAGAAATAAAATTTTAGTTCCATTTTTTTAAAATAACAATTTTTAAAACCCGTTAGAAATTTGTCATTTTCAGATTACGACGTTTTGTAAATATAAACAATAATTGTCATTCTACAGTTAAAATTTTTATTTTCTTAAAACGTTTTAGTGTGGTGTTCAATTCTTAGTTGTTGCTTTTTTTTCTCTCTTTGTGTACATACTATATGAAATTTAAATTAAATAATGTGTTAAAGAATAATATTTCATACACTTTTAAACAAAGAAAATATATTAAATATTTCTACTTAAAGGTAAAAGCGCTTCCTTGATAAAAATAATGCGCTTTACAAAATGAAAATTTATATTTTCTTTGTAATTATGCAAACAATTACACTTTATTTTTATAGTTCAGGAAATACATTTTTACATTTTTGATTCGTTACTTTCAAACAATATCCGTACACAGTATTTTACAACTGTATGTTAGAAAAATATTTTCGTCATTTATTTAAATGCTTTCGGCATTTTCATAATATTTGCCGAATATAAATCCCTTTCCTTCCATTTCACGCATAATAAAAACTGAACCGCAATTCTTTTGACGAGAAAAATTAAACTTGCGTTCTTCTCTCCGAACAGAAAGCTATTTATCGCAAAGAAATAATTCCAGAAGCGTGACGAAATTGCTTTACAGCAAAATTTCTACGTGACACGAAATTAATACGAGCCTTAACGATTCCTTGAAGTAAAATTTTATGCTTTGTTTTGCCGTATGTGGAAAATAATTCTGTAATTTGTATTTGCATTTTTATGAGATTAATATGCAAAAAGATACGCGATGTTCTTTTATTACGTAAACAAATCTGCTTTTGTAATTCTGGAAAATGATTTTTGTGACTTTTATTTGTTTACAATTTTATATGCATTCAATATTTATTAACATATTATTTGTTATTCTGAAATTTGTCATTGTGCTCTAAGAATTCATATGCGTGATATTTTGAGGTTGAAATTGTATAGAATTTACGTCGCACTAGGGCTACACTACGGGTAATTAGCGGACTCATCCGTAAGGATGGTCCGGCGACATGCCATTCCAATTCTGATCTTAAAAGAGAGGATTGCTTCCCTGCTTAAATAAACCGCAGAGGCATAATTTGGGATCAAGCATGAAGGACATCGCTGTGAAGTTAAAAATGTACATATTTATGATGATAATAATCTACCAGGAAAATACTTTGTGTATGTAACACCATCTCTTCCACCCTGGGGGAAGTATTCTCTTCAATTGTGTGAATTTTCAATATTATTTTGGTATTAAATTGAAATTAAGCTTGTGTAAATTTTTAATATTTTCTTAAGAACTTTCTAATGCCTTTACCAGTAATAGTTTAACTATAGATCTGTAATTATTTAAAACAGTGTTATATCTGTGCAGTAGTTTTTGAGCTAAAGCTGCCACAAAATTTTTATCATACACCGCCACACCAACTAACATACCGAGAGACCGACTGACACACAAGCAGACGCACTTTTCCTAAAAATACTCAAATTGTGTCAGGATAATTCAAAATGTGTAAATCGAAAACCGTTTATAAATATATAAGAAATTTATAAGAGTAATTAATTTTGCTAAAGTGATAAAATGTTATTTATTCAAAGATTTAAGATGTGATCTTATAAATAAAAACAGTTTTACTACAAATTTATACTCAACATATATAATACAAGTCTGTAAAATAATATTTTTATTGATAGCAGTATTTAAGATGGCTCTTTTTTTTCCCATAACACTGATTTAATATATATATATATATATATATAATAAAGATGATCTATTTAGCATAGTAGAATCCAAGGAACAGATACAAGATCACTGAAACACCAATGACCAATATGATTATTATATATATATATATATATTTTTTTATCAGTGAATGAAATACACTAATGTAATAGTATAATTAGAATTTTAAATATAGTTGACAACTCAAAAAGGAAGAAACTGAAATTTTATTGGAAATATTAAAGTAAGTTGCCAACTATACAGTTATTTTTAAATGAGCCAGGGCCAGTGACAAAATACACTGTCGCAAAACTTCACAACACTACAAGAATCATAATATAAATTTTAAATCAGTAAATAACATATTGAAAAAATTAGAGAAATTACAGAAATAATAAAAATTGTAAGACCGCAAATGCAGCTTTAAAGAAAGTGTATAATACCAAAAATAGTGTTAATGCCAATTTAAGACAAATCTAAATATATGAAATCCACATATTATATAATTTAAATGACATAAAGCAATAAGTTTTATTAAAGTCAAAATACATTCAAAATTTATGCGCAATCGCAGAAGGTTTAACTTTAAATGTAAATATAATAAAGATGATCTATTAAGCGTAGTAGAAGTCAAGCACCAGAGATAGGATCACTGAAACACCAATGACCAACTATTTTTAAATGATCCGGGCCAGTGACAAAATACACTGTCGCAAAACTTATATATATAAATCAATTATGAATATATGCATCTTTTTTTTTTTTTTTTTTTTTTTAAATAAAGACGTAAAAACCAAACACAAATATTTACAAAGCAAAATTGTTCATTTATTAATCATCTGTTATAGTCCAACGGTACTTACAAATACCAGTCAGTAAAATAGATTGTTGAGATTTTATAAATATACATACGTGCATTTTAATTGAAACATTATCATTAGTAAAGTATTACCAAACAATAATATATATATTTGTTACTTATCTTCAATTTTCGAGATATTATATAACAGTAAATTCAAACAAATTTTTCAAACTCGTAGAATGCCGTTTGGAAATAGAGACAAGACGCTTAAAAATGAAATATTGAACTGCTGTAACTTCATGAAACCACAATTACTGTCTAGTAAAGGTTAAAATGTCTATATAGATTTCTTACGCGTAAGTACCGATGACATCCCAACGACAAAATGTACTATATTAAATTTTTAATCTAAAGGTAATTCAAAATGACTTCGGTGGACAAACGGTTAAATAAAAAATGAAATAATTTAAAATGAAATAAATTTAAAATTTATTTATTTTATCATTTCTATACAAATGCTTTCTTAAAATTCGAAGTTAAAAAAAAAGCAAACTAATGTAATACATGGATTTAAGATATATTGTATTTTATGATTAAATATAGTTATGCAATAATTGAATATAATTAAGCATAATTAAATTCTTTCTGTAGTTTTCAAATTAAATTTTTCATTTTATAATATAAAAATTGTATTCGTATCTAAACTAACCTTTAAGTAACGCTTGTTTAATGCTTTTACTTGGTACGGCATTTTTACCTGGCAAGGAAACGTTCTTTGGCTAAACTCATAGAATTCGATGAAATTGGTACATATGTTAGAACTTATCGGAACTTCATACTCTGAAAGTTAGCTGCTAAAGTTCTTTAGGAAAGGTGTAGAACGATGTTGTATATTGAATAGGGGTTACCAAAACCTTCCAGTTAGCATCAATTACGCGACTTTGAATTCTTGAAACCTGACGTTAAAAAAAAAAAAAATGTAATACAGTGACATAACCAGAGTTTTCTTCTGGGAGGGAATGGGGAGTTCAATATATGGTGGCATTTTCTATTTAAAAGTCACTGCTTCGTTAAAAAATATATTCCAAAATATTGATATATATACATACATGATTATATATATATATATAATCATGCGAGGGACCTTCCAGCATTAAACTAAATAAAATCGAATATTTGTAGCACCTCGCTAATATATACTTCAAATAAAAGGGTATAAAATTAACAGATTATACAAACAATATATTTTCAAACCGAATTCAAATAGCCTTGAAGCAAACTATGAAGAAGTGACTTTGTAACAGTGTTAAACTGGTACGGAGTAAACATGGACAGTTCATTTTAAAACTTGACGCTTTTCTCTGCATCATCGCCAAGTAGGATTGCATTTGACGTTAAAAATGTTGATTTTTATTAAAATTTCACCATAGCTCTGCCCTGTATTCGAGGCCTCCGTAGCGCAAAATGTAAGCAAGATAATGCACGACCGCAAGTTGTCCATATTGTCTGGACCTTCATTGATGCCGAATGTGTTCGACTGTTGCTCTGGCCAGCGCGTTCTCTTGATCTCGCACCAATGAAAATGATTGTTTAATCATTGAAAAGCGACTGGCCCCCCACCACTCACCAGTAACTTCGCTCGATGAATTGTGGCATCGTGTTGAAACTTCATCAAGTTATCTACCCGTACATGTCATCCAATCGCTGTTCGATTCAATGCCTAGGCAGATATGTGCTGTTATTGCTCACAGAAGTCGCTGCTTTATGTACTGTTTTCTCAGTAAATATTACTCCAAATTTCCTGAAATTTTAATCAATTGTTCTTCCTACTATAATGTATGTGTCCAACAAATTTCATTCCGTTATTATCATTCCTTCTTGGTGTTGCTTTTTCAATGTCGAGCAGTGTATATATCTATCTATCTATATATATATATATATATATATATATATACAAATATTTTACGCTATAATAGGATTTTCTTAACACTTCCCAACAATGTTAAGAAGTGTTTATGACTTCAGTTTATCTATCTGACTCTCCGCGCTCTAATTCCCGTGAATATTTATGGAATTTTTTTAAACTAATCTATATTCAAGCTCACTATAGCGTGTTTCCTATAGAAAATGATTTATATGACACCACTGGTTTTTATACAGGAATAAACGAAAAAATTCCAAATCACTGCGTTTCATGAGAGGTATTTCTATCAACCATATTTTTATATCTTCATTTTGCACAAATCATAATGAAATTGACATTAATTATACATATACAGAAAATATTGCTTTCTATATAGAATGTGGTATGTTTAGCGTTAAGATTTTCAAGGCTACACTAAAATATTCAGAGACATTAACGGCTATAATTGAAAATTGCATTTTCGTTTGTGTTAAGCTTTTTTATCACTTTCCAATAATATTTAAAGAGTGTTTATGAATTCAGTTAGTCTATTTGTATCTATTTCTGCCCTTCTGTATGTCCGTTGTGTTATCTCGAAGACAAAGTACATTGAATGTCAGACGAAACAACGAATACATACATTTGGAAAGTGTTAATCTATGAAGATCATGCGATTTTTCTTTCTTTTTCTTTCCAAAGAGAAAAAGAAAGAAAAATCAAATATCTTAAACGATTAAGAGATAAAGAGAAAAGAACAAAAAATTTTACACAATAATGTATAGGTGAAAGCGATTATAAAATAAGTTCCACGGTGTAATAATGAAAAATATATCCGTCAACAACAACCCCGAACAGCAGCCACTGGCAATTAATTACAAGTAGCCAAAATAAAATACTATGCTACACTGAGAGAAAAAAAATATAACGCCTTCATCTAGAACGAATAAGTGGTCATTTTCTAAATACCTAAACTAGAAATATAGATTTCTGAACTATAAGTATAAGGCATGCCAATAAGCTGAATAGACGAAATAGTCGAGAATTTCTAGTCCATTTATTTCTAGATGGTGGAACAATATTCTGAATATTATGAAACCTTTGTATTGCGAAAATATTCTCTATTGATTTCCTATAATTGGATTATACATCAAGATTATAGTTGCTAAAACTTGCCTCCTGTGCTCACATTTATTTGCAGGAATTTTTATATAAGTTTGACCTCAATAATACAAGCAAACGCTCTAGAATTCTAATAGAGGTTTCTAGAACTCGCTTTCAAAGAAGACTAGAATTTATAAGGATGACATGGAACTATTTTTTCTAGAGCCACAGTTTAGATTCTAGATGTCAATTATATAATTTTTTCTCAGTGTAAACGCAATATTTGCATTGCGGGATAAGTTGAAAAAAGTTTAAAGTCCCGAAATCGAATGTGACTATCTAATTAGGAAAGTACTATTAGTGTATTTATTTTTGTTTATGTACTTCCGGAATGAAAAATAAATGTTATATGCGAAGTTTTGTTGTCGTTTTTCCCACTAAATAGCGAACAATCATGAAAACACTCTCTCTATAGTTGTTGCACTGCTTGCCTTAAACATGCTCTGAAATAGATTTATTAGACTCTATAACAAAAATTGAGTAGTCTCTTCTCCACACGAAAATGTAATTGCAAGAAATATACAGTGAAACTTGAATAATTCGAACTTGTTTAATTCGAAATTCTGGATAATTCGAATTTTTTACTTGGTCCGTTGAATTTTGTATTAAAATAATGTTAAAAAATCTTGCGAATAATTCGAATTTTATTTTGGATATTTCGAATTTTTCATATGATTACCTTTAATATATTACAGTAAAATTTGTTCCTGAGATTTTTCTCAGCTAATATATTTTAACAGTCTTTCAAAAGAAGAATAAGGAAATACAAGGGAAGCCCCTAGCTAGTGTATCAGAAGATACGGTTCATATACATGAACTTCGAGGTTTTTTTTAAATTGAAAGTCATGCCTAATGAAGAAGATTCTATTTTTGTATCAAGTCATATGCTATGACCCAAAGATCGTACTTAAATAAGAAATAAAGAATATCTGACTATTTTTAAAAAAGTGCTGAATAATTAAGCTCGTAAAAATATTAATTTAATGGGGGGGGGGGGAGGTAGCAGTAATCTTAGATATAAAGTTTATGTGTTAAATCTTTGATTGTAGAGTTTTAAGTTTTTAATTTATTTCTCTTTTTGACAATATAGTATATGCAATTCGAATTTTTGGATATTTTGAATTTTTCTCTGGTCCCTTGAACTTAGAATTATCCAAGTTCTACTATATTTATTTTAATTTCAATTACAAAATTCTAACATTTTGTAAGGATACATCTTCTCCTATAACCTCTTTATACGACATGATCCTGCTTTGAATAAATCTTCGAAGTAAATACAAAACTTATAGTTAAAATCTGGTTAAAAGTTTATTTTTTCCAAGACCGTGACGACAAGGTTACTGGGTAAATTTCTGAAGTAAAGACAAAACTTACAGCTAAAATTCAATTAAAAGTTTATTTGTTCTAAGATTGGGAAGGCAGGGCTACTGGCATTAACTATTTTATTTTTTAAATTAATTTTAATTATCCCTGCTAGCATTCAATTTAAATTAACATATTAACTTGTTGATATGGCCAGACACCTCTTATTCCACTCAATCCCCAGCTGACTTTGTTTTTGCTTAAATACTGGAGAATCAATTTGCGTACCTTCAAAATCCGGTCCAATCCATCAATTTTTAAAAATCTCGCATGTCATACAATCTTCAAATAAACTTCGTAGACTATCTTTCCTACAAGACTCTCTACCAGTCCAGACACTTATTTCACACTTGTGTCCACCCTTCAAGAACTCAACCTAACTCCATTCAAGCATGAAATCTTCGCAGCACTCCAACAATTCTATAAACTTCGTAAGGCGCTTTACAGTTTCGGGCTTCATGTAGAAAATAGTAAGTTTTGCCATGACAATATACTCATGTATATCATTCTATACAACAATGTCACCTATGCTGTTTACGTGAACAAATATTTAATTTCATTTACTCAAAGTGAAGTAAAATGAGTAATAGCAGTATCATCTATCAGCGGATATACACACAAAATAAGTCAGCATTCATGCACTGAGAAAAATAAATATACCGCCTTCATCTAGAACGAATATGTGGTCATTTTTTAAATCCCTGAACTAGAATAGATTTCCAGGTTATGCGTATAAGGCAAGCCCATAAGCTGAATAGACAAAATGATCGAGTATTTCTAGTCTATACATTACTAGATATAGAAACAATATTCTGAATATTATAAATACTTTGTATTGCGAGAAATTCTCGCTTGATTTTCTAGAATTGGGTCAAAAACCAAGATTATAGTTGTTAAAACTCATCTCTTGTATTCGCATTTATTTGCAGAGATTTTTAAATAAGTTTGACCTCGGAAATATAGGCTAACGCTCTAGAATTCTAATAGGGGTTTCTATAACTCACTTCCAAAGGGGACTAAAATTTATAAGGATGGCATGGAACTATTTTTACTTGAGCCACAATTTAGATTCGAGATGTCAGTTACAGAATGTTTTCTCCGTGGGATGGACATCTCGTAAGTTTTGTGCGTTTATACGATGTAGAAGCTAAACGATAGCCTTCATGTGCTTGGGGAAAATTTCAACATAGCAGCGCCACATGCTGGTTGATTTGCACTAAAAGTTCTAAAGCACAAATTTTATATATGGTGTAAATAATTATAAACTTTTGTGAAATGGCGCCTATTAGTTCTTCAGTTAGAGCTACATTATGTATTACAAAATTTTTACCCCACTGACAGTTGGACATTTTTTATAAATGGCGAAATCGTTCTGAAGACATTTCAAAACGGCTATATCTATCAAAGTCTAAAATTTTTAAGAAACGAATATTTTTGTCTATGAATTAGAAGAAAATAAAAAATTTTAACTTAATACCAATATAAATTGTTATTTGGTAGCATTTTTGTTTTCTTTGGTTATTTTTCTTTAAATCAACATCGAAAAATGTATGATAAACATCCTTTGCTTAGGGAAAAAAAAAAAGATTAATTTTTCACCTCTACAGTTTTCTTTCACTCTAAAAATGTTTACTCAAATCTGAAATCAATTTAGTAGAATTACTTTATTATATCGATCAATATATAAAGTTCTTTATTCTGAAGCTAATTTTAAAATATAAAGGAAAGCAATCATTTCTAACTTAATATGAAATTGAGTTCTTTTTTTTCGTATTTAGAGAATCCTTCACTTATTTTTAATTCGATTAATTTTTTGCGATGTTTGTAATAAATTTTTTCCTTTATAAGAGAAAAAAATTGCCATGTTTTCCACTCATTTCTTATAACTAAATAAATAAATCTTGCTTCTTTATCTCTTTAAAAATAAATAGAAATCATATTTTAGAAACGAAAGAGAAAAAGATATTAATAAAATAACACATTTATTTTTTCCTCTCAATTTTATTTTCTGTATCTGTAAGATTAAACTTTGTTATTTCTTTTACAATTTATTTTGTAAACGTAATGTCAGTAGGTATAAAAATGAAAATATGATATAAATGTATTAAAATTTTAGATTCAAACATTAGGTATTATGATTATTTTATGCTTCAGTGTTATAATAGAAATTTGAAGTATAAAATTTAACTTTTGAATAAGCAAATTTGGTTATGAAATGTATTCTTGAGGGAAAAATATCTTCTCTTAAATCATCAGAGAAACATAAAATATATATATATATGAAAAAATAAATTAATATTATTATAAATAAATAAATTGCTATTTTGTCTCACAAAATAATCGTTATTTTAGCATTTTCTGTAAATTAATTTTTTATATAAACGCTTAAGAGCGTGCGATACCCATAGCTGCCAATCCTTTTAACTATTTCGTATTTTTGTTAGTACCCCGTTTTTTTTACACCACTTTCTTTGAAGAATGATTTTTTTTTTCAATATAAAATTGCGATCACTCCTGAAGAAAATTAATATGCAAGAAAAGTGGTGTAAAAAATGGCGGGTACTAACAACGTTACTTAAAAATATGTTAATGCGGCAGCTATATATAACCATCTTTGCCTGCAGTCATAGCTCATGTTATTCTATGGAAAATTTGTGTATGGAAATATGCATTACCTAATACATATTTTTTTTCTGTCCTTAAATTAAAAAGCAAAAAAAAAACATGACCGTTACATTTGTTATAGTTTTCCAAAAGCTCTTTTTTTAAATTCTAAACACTTTACTTTTAAGCTAAATAAGGCAAAAAACATACTTAATTTCTCACTTAAAAAAATAAATTTAGAAAAATAAGAAAAAAAAATTAATTCACTAAGAAAAAAAATACACCCCTTTCATCTATAATGAATAAGTAGTCATTTTCTAAATCCCTCAACTAGAAATATAGATGTCCGAGCGACGCGCATAAGACACGCCAATAAACTGAATAGACGAAATGATCGAGAATTTCTAGTCTACACATTTCTAGATGGTGAAACAATATTCTGAATATCCTGAATCTTTTGTACTGCAAGAAATTCTCGCTTGATTTTCTAGAACTGGGTCATAAACCAAGATTATAGTTGCTGAAATCCGCCTCTTGTGTTCGCATTTATTTGCAGAGATTTTTAAATAACTTTGCCCTCGAGAATATAGGCAAACGCTCTAAAATTCTAATAGGGGTTTCTAGAACTCACTTTCAAAGGGGACTAGAATTTATAAGGAGCTATGAAGCTATTTTTTCTAGAGCCACAATTTAGATTCTAGATATCAGTTACAGAATTATCTGAATGTGAAAACGGAATAAAGAAAAAATGTGATAGGTAACGAGTAATTTTAAAAACAAATTTTCTCACAGAATAACAGCGGGGTTGGTTATCAGTGACGATAAATATTGTATGATCTTACACGAATTATTTCGTTTGATACGTTATTCTCCAAAGGTCTGATAAAGAACAAAATCTTAATTCTTAAAATTACGCATGAAACGTTATCCATAATTTGGAGAAAAAAACATTCTTGAATTATTTTTGAAAATTATATACTGTATAAAGGAATCTAAACACATGCAGTTCACTGACACTCAAAATAGGTAGAGTGCATAAAAATCCGAGTCAGTAAAATACAAAAACCTTTCTTGAGAAAGAATAATTTTGTTGTTTCTATTTCTGTCATTGAATAGCGTTGTCGCGCATAAATAAAATTTAATAATGCATTCCGTATAAATCCGTAAATTATATTTATTATTTACGTGCAAATAAATTTATTTCCTTTTGTATCGAAAAAAAAGAAAAGAAAAAAGAAAAAGAACGCATATTTTTACTTCCGTGGGTAATGGATGTATTGTATTCGGTCCAAAAATTCGATATCATTTTTTCAACTGATTTACATGTTTTAAGGTCTAAAATTAGTTTTTGACAATTGGTTAGTTAGTGTATATGTGTGTGATGTATGGGGGAAATCTTCTGACTATCATATATCTGAAACTAATAAGGATAGAACTACGAAACTTCAGAATTGAGACAAGTCTGGTGTACAGATGAATTTCTAACTTTTGGTGAAAATTAGAAAGTGAAATATTGAAGTGGAACATCGGAAACCGGAAGTGGGACCATAAGTCCGTACACTGTAAAAACAAATCCCGTAAGATTACGGAGAAAGCCCGGCAGCAGAGATTCCAGACAAAGCCCGTAAAAAAAACATTGGTTTTACGGGCAAAATGTTTTTTTACAGGCATGTAACGTAATTTAAGTTTATTATATACTTAATTTACGGTCTAAGCGTTTCTTTTTACGGGCTTTGTCTGGAATCTCTGCTGCCGGGCTTTTCCCGTAATCTTACGGGATTTTTTTTTTTTTTTTTTTTTTTTTTTTACAGTGTATCTCAAAAATGCCTCTATCGATTTTCTTCGAAATTGCTATATAAACACTCTATTAGGTGTCTTTTCGTATGTAGTAGTTGGTTAGTTCGTGTAAATTGATGGGCATCCTGTATACGTAGGTCAATGAGATCTCGCAAGTGCGTTCCTTTGAAAATGGCTGTATGGATTTTTTTCTAATTCGCCATACTAACCCCTTTTTAAATATCCTTTTACATGTAATTGTTGTTTTTTGGTCTACAATTGCTTATGCCAAGTTTTGGTAAAAGTCAGTATCTCGAAAACGGCTCTAAAGATTTTCTTAAAAATTGTTACATAAAAATCGTTTAGATATCCTTTCTCATGTATTACGTGGTTTTTACAGAAAAATTAATAGTCATCAGGATCAGGTAGGTCAGTTTTAGATCTCGGAAATTGGTGTTACAAAAAATAACTCTACCATTTTTTTTTTCTTTTAATTCGTCATGTAAAATCTGTTTTATATGTCTTTATAACGTGTATCAACTTTCTCTTACCGAAACATTTTTAGACTTCAACTACATTAGGTCGATTTTATGTCTTCTTGTCACATTATCTCCAAAAAGTGCATATAATGCGTTTAATAACAGTTAATGGAGGTCGTAATGTTGTTTCAAAACAGTTTTTTTTTCTTCAATTTGTTTTACCTTTTTGATAATCTTAAACTTAAAATTTATATATACAGTCGAACCTCGTTAACGTAAACACTGTTAACGTGAATTACTTTTTAACATGAACTGTTTCCACAATTCCCGTCAAAATAAAGATTAGTTATATGAAGATTAGTTACTAATAGCACAAATTACTGATAACATTAACCAATTTTGTATAACCCCTTGAGATTTATGTTAACAAGGTTCGACTGTATATATATTTTGAACCAATTATACTAGTGAACTAAAGAATACTGCTGTAGCTAGACATTGTCTTGATTAATGTGAGTACTAATTTTCTTTGCGATGGGATTAATAATGTAGCTTTTTACAGCGAAAGACCTCGCATACTCAAGGTAAAACACAGTAAATAATGACATCATCAAATATCTGACTGAAAGCAATAGCCTGTCGTACTATAAATGATAATAATAATTATTATTATTATTATAGGGTACTAAATTGATTAGCAAACATAAAAGGGAAGATTTTTTATGAAAAAGGAGCTTTTTTTTCTTTGTGAATTAAATGAATTCTCAGCAAGAATCATTTTTCAAACATTTTATTAAAATGTAAAAAAATATTACCTTTAAAACATTTTTTTTTTTCACCATTTCTATTGTACATATATATATATTCGTTTTTTATTTATTCTCATGTAAGACGTCTAGAGCAAATTAAAATAAAAGTTGAACATTTTATATCATTTATTTATTTTTGTCATTGATTGTCAGTAAATTTCTGTTTCTTTCCACGAAAAACAATTTTCTTCTCGCGCATATACTTTTCATCGGCGGCATAATCAAAATCTGATTTATTGCTTGGAACTGTCAACAACATCGTATTTTATCTTGACAAGTCAACGGTGTCTTTCAGAAAAAAGTATTCAATGTATAATTCTTTCTTTGACAAATTTTTGTGATAGAAAACGAAAATGCAATTACTTAAAAGAAAATAAGTGACAGAAACTGTTTCCTGATAGTTTTTTTTTTTTTTTTTTTTTAATAGATATATTTTACTTATTTATTTATCGACATATTTAAGATAGATGCTGTATGAATTCGTGCTTGTTGTGGTATACAAAAAAGTTTATAATACAGATGCTGTTCGCACATTTTTTAGACGATTTTGATGGAGTGTACTGAAGCAATTTCACTCATATTTTGTGTTTTGTTTGTTCAGTTTGATAGCCCTTGTTCTTAACTAACATTCTACATCATAATTGAATCAGTCATTTGAGAAACACCTCATGTCCATTTTTGGCCAAAATTGAGTTAGACATATTAAATTGTTGGTGAAGGCTAGACAAATCCAATACGCATAAAAGAATTCATCTCCACTGAATAACCATGGTGATGCCGCATTTGAAAATATCCATTCCTTTGAGAAACACCTCATCTCCTGGAAATGTGTTGTTTCTCAAATGACTTACAAAAGAATGTGGCTGGTGGTAGCACTGTTTCTTGTTATTCTACTTTAATGTGGCTCCCGTATAATACTTTTGAGACCTCTTAAACCAGATTTGGGGATTTACCTGTCCTTCTTAACTCAGGCACATTGGGACGTGCCTAGATGCCTAGGCCGTGGCCTGTGGTTCGTAGCCGAGATGTTTATTTATTTATTTTTTTGCGAGTTTACTTCTTTTTCTTTTTCAGATACCTTGTCTTTTTATTTGTCTAATCTTTTTACACACGTAGTTTTCATCCCCCCCCCCCTCTTCTAAGCTGTATGAAAGATATATTCTTATTATGTCAGAAGAAAAAGAGACTTGGTTTGTTTTCAGCATGGAGATTTACTGATTTTCGATTCTTTTTTAACCTAGAGAAATTTGTGGCTTACTGGAAAGTTAGAAAAATATCTATCATTTTACCACTATTTATTAAACTCTCTTTTACAATGTATATCATGAGGGCTTAGCTAAGAAGGGACCAAATGAAATTTGTTCATTTTCAGTTGATTATATCAATGAAGGTTTTGATGCTGGTGTTAGGCATCTTCATTTTTTTCCCGATGGTGCACCTGGACAAAACAAAAACACCGTGGTTGTGTGGTTTTTTCTAGCCCTAATAGAAACTGACCGATTCGACAGTATTCATCACTATTTTCCTATTCGAGGTATTCGTACCTTCCGTGTGACCGCGACTTTAGTGTAATCAAACGAAAAATTAAAACAACTGACAGGATTTACACAGTAAAACAGCATGCCGAACTTATGTTGCACTTTGCTGCTATTCAGGACAAGTTCCTGGTGGAAATAGTAGAAAGAGAAAAATTGAAGGATTTTATATCATGGTGTGGTCAACTTTATAAAAAAAATGTAATATCTACGGAGACTCAAGCAAGGAATATCCCAAAGTAAAACAAAATAAAATTCAACATTTCAACTTTTATGGAGTTTCATTACTCTAATAAACATGTAGGCCCAAGTTAAAATAAAAAACTTTATTGGTGGACTCAATAAACAAACTTTTGACTTGAAAAAACCGTTAACTGGTTTACCAGAGCTTCCAAAAATCAGTGCCTACCCGCAAAAATGTGTACCTATCAATATCAACAAAATCAATGACCTCAAGAAAGTCGAAGCCTATATACTTGCAGACATTGTTGGTGAATTTTATTCAAAAATTTATGACTGGCCAACTATCGATATGGATGGCATTGAAATTCTTTAAGAAACAATGTTTGGAAAATGTGTATATATTATTTGAAAAATAAAATACTGATTTTTATTAACAATTTGAATTGTTTTACCCTTTATTTCATACCTGATAACATATCGTTTAGTCAGTCATTTGAGAAACAACACATCTCCAACAATGTTTATAATTTTTTAAAATATCAAAATAAAAATAATAAAATTTTATTTTGGTAGAATTAGCTTACCAAACCCCTGTAGAAACATATAAAAAAATTCAAAAAATATATGATGTTAAATTATGGACCAGCTGGGTTTTTTTTGATTTCCCGAAAGTTTACTTTTTTGGATATGAGGTGTTTCTCAAATGACCGATTCAATTTCTATGATAATAATGCTTTTTATAATATCGGAAGAGGTATATTTTTCTACTCCTCTTGAACGGCTTTCCAGACTCCACAAAGCGTTGTAGGTCGGTGTTTGGATAATGTTGATTTTAAGAGTCGAAAAACACAAAAATCCAACAGTAATACATCAGAAGATTTAGCAGGAATGTCAGTGAAGGGTATGGTTTTAATTCACGTTTTTTGTTCCATTTTTTTCTAGAAAAGCAATTGCGGATTGCGATGTGTGGCTGCTTGTTTTGTCTTGATAGCATTGTGGATAAAGATCTGGATTTTCATTTTTTAAAATTGGAATTAAAATATGTTCTTGAGAGTATTATAGTTGATTTTGACATTTTTGTCACATTTTTTTGCTTTTATCTTGCGCTTGTATGAAAAAACCAGTGGCAATCATAAATCCTTGGAAAAAACTCTCTTTTGATGCTTTGAGCCATGTAGCAAATTTTTTTTCTAAACTTTTGTGATAATAAATTGATCTTTTTTTATTGCAACCACTTAAATAGACCCAAGATTCATCTGTTGTTGCAAAATTTTTTCATTTTTCTCCTGATAAATGCTTTTCATAAAGATTTCACTAAAAACTACCTTTGGAAAGAGTGGAAACCTATCCTTCCATCCACTGCCATTTTAAAAGCGCATTTTTGCATCTAAACAAAAATTATAAATATCAGAAGATAAATAAAACTTACAAAAATATAACTGTTGTGAAAATAAAATTCTCCATGCAAACGATTTTTTCTTACTGCGAAATAAAATCGTCTAAAAAATGTGCGAACAGCCTGTATCAGGGATGTTTGCATTCCAGATTTTTTATTTTATTTTTCACCAGTAATTTTTTAATAGTGATATTATTAGTAGTTTTCTAGTAATGTTTAGCAATTAAATATAGCCAAAAACATAATTCGTAATTACTGGTGGGGAATGAAACAAAAAATACGGAACGCAAACACCCCTGTAATATCTACGCATACTTTTTATTATGTAAACGCAAAATACTTTCGTGAAATGATTCGTCCCAGATTTATCTCAAGGGGACATGGTACAACTGAAACTTTCATATAAAAGTTTATAAATCCATTTAATATTTATAAATTGAACTGTGTTAGGTTTGTTCAATAAAATATATAACCAGGCAATAACTTTTGTGGGATTTAATATATTTTTTACAACATTGAAATCTTTAAATTAAAGTTTCTCTTTCTGCATTTTTTCATGAATTCGTGATCTTCAACATTCTAAAACTTCTATAGCTATTTAAGAAAATGCTTAATACTATATTACTTTCTTCTATATGTAATATAGAGAAAGTATTGGATTCGTAAAAATTTTCGACCTCGGGTTTTTGATGGACTTACACGTTTTGAGAGCTGTAGAACACGATTTGACCCTTTTTAGAAAATGTCTGTCTGTCTGTCTGTCTGTCTGTCAGTCTGTCTGTGTGTGTGTGTGTGACAAAATTTTGTGGCAACTGTATCTCAGGAACTACTGCACAGAATTTCATACAAATTAGTATGTAGTTGCACCTTGACATAAATTAGTGCCTATCAACTTTTGGTAAAAATTGTCTTACAGGTTGCGTTGCCATCCCGCTTTTTCTAAATTTTTAACATGGTGATATAGGACAAAATTTTGTATAAATGTGCATAAAGAGAATTATTTTTTAGTAATCATTTACAAGAATTATTTATAATAGAGGTAGTCAACTGGGGAAAAAATTTTGTATCGTAGGAGCCTCGTGAACTCCCCTGGGGGGGAAGTCGCCCCTCGAGGGGAGTAAATTTTCAAGATGGGTATCTTTCGAAAGGTCTCGTCAATACCTTTAAAACGAATGGTTGAACTATAAATCTGTGATAATTTAAAACAAAGTTGTCGATTTTTTTTACTTTTAACAAAAAGTAACTTAGAAAAAAAATCGTATTTTTTTTTTTTTTTTTTTTTTTTTTTTTTTTACGAAATTTAACCAGACTTGGTATTTAGTTGGCCCCTGACATAAACTGGGGCTGATTAGATTTGGGTATCAATCACTCAACAGGTGGTGCTGTGATCGTATTTTTTCTAAATTTTTAACATGGCAGTATAGGACAAAATTTCGTATAAATGTACATAATGGGAGTTATTCTTAACCTGTGATTGTGAAATTAATATGAATTATTGATAATAGTAGTAGTTAATTAGGAAAAAAATCTCGGTCATCGCTTCCCCCCCCCTTGGGGAAAGTACCCCCCCCCCCCCGGGGGGGGGGGGTAAATTTTCAAGATGGGTATCTTTCGAAAGGTCTCGTCAATATCTTTAAAACGAATGGTTGAACTATAAATATGTGATAATTTAAAACAAAGTTATCGATTTTTTTTTTTTAACAAAAAAAAACTTTGAAAAAAAATCGTATTTTTTTTTTTTTTTTTTTAATATTGTTACTGCGTGAATTTGTATAGGAAAATATAGAAGAAAGTCTTGTGGTGGCCACAGCATACTAGTTTTTTGAATGCTTAATAGAACCCATTTAAATCAATTTAAAGATAGATTTCGAAATTTGTTAATTAGTTTTTAGGGGGGAGGGAATTTTTGCATGTCTATGTAAAAATTTGCACACAAAAAAAGTTTTTTTTTTTTTTTTTTTTTTTTTTTGTTATTTTTAATTTTTAATATTTTTACAGATATTACAAAATCTATCGCTAATTATATTAACCTCCTAAAAAAATATATCAAGTCGTTTCTTAAATATATGCAGAAGTTTTAGTATTTTGAATATCATAAATTCATGAAGAAATACAAACAAAGAAAATGCAATTTAAATATTTCAAATCTATAATAATTATAATAATAATAATAAAGTATAAAAAACCATAAGAGTTGTTGCCTGAATATAAATTTTATTCGACGAAAATAATATATATTAATTTATACATATGAAATTATATTTGGCAAAAGAAAAGAAAATAGTTCCAAAATGTGCCGTTAATTATCCATAAAGTATTTCTTTCGTGAAGCTTCTCTTTTTCTGTTTTCACTATGACTGTTTCCGCTGTAAACACGTATTCTTGTCCTTTTGCAAAAAAAAAAAAAAATGTAGTAAACCCTTGAAGCCTATTCTAAGATTCTAAAATTCTAAGACGGAAGGAGGCCGCTCACCACTATGCAGCGGTTTTGAGCGTTTTTAACCTTTAGAGAGGGGCTCCAAAGCCACTATGGAGATTCAGAAGAGCCCGTCTCCAAAGGTTAAGCCTCCCTCGTTGTTTATTGCATAGCAAATAACAAAAAAAAAAAAAAAAAAAAAAAAAGGAAAAAAATTACAAAGGTCGCCAGAGCAGAGCTCTCCCGCGACAAAAGGCGACAAAGTTGCATGAAAGTGAAGAGGACCGGAGCCGGGTGGCCTTGAAGCCTATTGTTTCCTGCTATTCAATTGTGTTGCTAACAACATTCCTGTGTTAAATGAGTCCATTTAGGCATTTCCCCTGACATTACCCTGACAGCACCATCTGTAGGAACATGCTGGAACTACTTTTTTCCTCCCCCCAAACAAAATTGCATTGCCTCACGATTGCTCTGGTAAAATATCAACACGCTCTGATGGGTAGTTTAAAATTATAGCGTTTTGAAATCGTAACTTTCATCATAATCACCCTGTATATCAATTTATACATATTAAATAGAAATATAAGCTTTTTTAGGAAACCTTTCGTGATGCCACATCAAAAGTGCCGGGACCCTTTAAAATTTATAACTTTGTAAAAATTAGTGTTATATTTTATTGGCATAACATTTTTCAAATCTTATACTTATGATCTAAAAATGGTTACGTTTTGCTCTTTTTTACTATTAATATTATTAATTTCATTGAAATTTTATAATGTTTATTTAATTGAATTCAATAAACAAGTATAGACAAACAGTCTGACTTTATAGAACAATTAAATTTCTGCAAATAATATGTGGTTGATGCACTTCCAACGAATTAGCTAAAGTACGACTAAAGACTCCAACTAAAATCTTACAATAAAATATGAAAACAAATCAAATCAAATCCTTTCCAGAAACTGTTTCAAAAAACTGTGTACTAAAATTAGCCAAATATATAATATTACTCTTTTTACATAATCTAGATGCATAACTTTTTATTTCAACTTATAAATTTGTTACTTTTATCTATATACATAAAGAGATATGCCTACGAGTGTGCGCACGCGCTCTAAAGTTCAGACCACTTATTACAAACTTACTTATAGAAAAGTAGCTATGGGCAGAGAAGTAGCTTGGACTTTGCAGGGGTGCACCGATATTTTTCGATTTTCGATTTTCGATTTTCAATTTTTTTATTTAATTTCTTTTTCGATTTCTTTTATTCTTTTTCTGTTTCATTTTATTAATTTTCTTTCAAACTGCGTGTTCAATCAATTCCATCTCTGTTTTCCCTAGCGACAGTTGCTATACTATTTATTTAGTTATTTATTTAAACTGTATTTCATGTTGCTTAAGTTTTATATTTAATTGCAACTTTACTAACAAAATAATTAAACCTGTCATATTCCAAGATTAATAGCATTTTTATACAAAGCTTTGCAAAAAATATCCCTTATATAAAATTTACATCTTTTGTAACATATTACTGAAGAAAAAGAGATATTCGCATTTATATATTAATGTTATAATTCTTCCTATGGTTTTATTTAATTAAACTATTCTCTTGCAAGATATAAATTATTTTCGCTTTTATGTCTTTTTAAATTGCATATTTTTTTTTTTTTTTCTTTTCATTTGACGAAAAATTTCATTCTGTTTATATATGCCTTTTATTTCATGCGAAAGTTAATAAATTTCTCTTAGAAAATAAGAAAAGGAAAATATTTAATATTTTTTTTTAAGTCTGTTTCTTATTTATTTCTTTTTTTTAAATTATAATACAGATACTAGAACTAGTGAGGAAAATTATTTTTTAGCTGTAACTTAATAACCAAAGTCGTCTCGCACGTATGCAACTTGAAAAAAAAATAAAAAAATGACATTCTTGCGATAATAATAAATAATGTACTTTTTTTTTTTTTTCCCGCATTATTTAGAATTAACAATACATGTTTGTTTTATAGAAACAAGATAAATTGTTTTCAAGGTGAAAGCAATTATTTTTGGAGAAGGTGATATGTTTTATTTATTTTTTACTTATTTTTATTATTATTTTAGTAAATGGAGAATTAAAGTTTTCTTTCTCTTATTTTAATAAATTAGAAAAGACTGGTAATTTAACGTGTCAGTAAAATTGTAAAAATTACATTTTATAGTAACATAAAATATGGTTAACGCAGTTTTTATTAATTAAATTCTCATCAATATTTTGTTACTATTTTTAACACTTACCAAAAAAGTTGAAAATTGTTAATGACTTCGGCTTGTTCATGATTTTTTATCAATATTTTGTTACTATTTTTAACACTTTCCAACAAGGTTGAAAAGTGTTAGTGACTTCGGTTTGTCTATCTGTCCGTCTGTCTTTCCACGTTCTAACTCCCATAAATACTTATGGAATTTCTTAAAAGAGTTGGAAAGTGTGGATAATCAATGCGTACCTCATGATTTTTGTTCTTGTTTATAATATACAATTCTTATTGATAATGTGGAAATTAATTAATATTGCAGCTTACATTTGCATGATTGTTATAAAATCATTTGCAATTTCCAGATATGTATATTTAAATTTTATAAAAATCTTAAATATCGAAAACAAATAGAATGTAACATACAACTTGTTTTTCTAAATTTGTCTGGTTGACTTTTTTTTTTAAGAAAAAAATATTCTTTCTTATTTTTTTCTATATAATAATGTCATACGGTAAAAAGAAAAGAAAAATCTATCCGTCTCTTTTTAAAAAAAAATACCAATTCTCAATTTAATTAAAATTTTAGGTTTAAATAACTTCAATTTGCAATGGCTTATCGTTATACGTTAAAAGTTATCGTTATCGTTATACGTTAAGTCCATTGGAATTAGTTTTGTCCCTTCTATTTCCCAGGTAGCACATAACGTTGTTATAGCGTTACAATTAATTCTGTACAGTGAAAAATTAGTTAAAACAACGTTAAATTAACGTTACGTGCTACTGGGGTTAGTATTTATTCCAAGCATACTTGGGTAAATGGCATCAAAGAAGAGTTTTAAATACAGCTAGTGAAAATAACAAATATTTTGAAAAAAGAAAAATCTTATTTTCTCATAAAACAGAAATATTTTAATAAATTCATTTAATGTGTTCTTTTCTCAAGCGACTGTAAAAAATAAATAAATAAATAAAGCTAATTTATCGAAATTAAATTTTTAGAGAATTATTTTAACATACCTAGAGAAAGCAAAATTGTTTTTAAGATATGCGAAGAAAAAAAATGCAACAAAATTTTCAATTTATTTTCAGTAACAATTTCGGGTAAGTGCACCAGTGATTGACACTTTTAGAGCAATCTCTGATGTTTTTAATGTTTTAGTCATCAGAAAATATTTTTAGAAATCTTAAGTTATACATGTGGCATGAAAGACATTCAGAATCACATATATGTTATGTTAAAATATATACATTGATAACATTTTTTTTTTTTTTTTTTTTTTTTTTTTATGAATTTTTATTTAACGTTCCAGTAATTGCCACTGCCAGTTTTTCAGTTTATCAGTAATTCGCACCCTATGTTCCAGTTTTTGACACTGCTAGTTATTCATTTTACCAGTTATTAGCACTCTATGCTCCAGTGTTTCACATAAAATGTTAAAATTCTTATACGTAAAATATATGACTTTATTATTTTTCTTATTTATTATTTTTTTCGGGTTAGATGTCAATTACTGGAGCATACCAATCACTGGAGCACCTACCCTATTTTAAGCTGTACGTTTTGAAGAAATAAATAGAATTTAACCTGTATACTCTCAAAACTAAAAGCAAACTTCAATCACGCTTTACAAAAGATCTATATCTAAAGAAACCTATGAATGAATTAATGTTGGTGTTGGTGTTAGATTTAAGGCCATTTGACAACACGAGGGTCGTAATCCTAGAGCTGTAACTAAAGAAAAAATAATTAGATTGTGACTGAAGAACAAACAATGATATTTTTACATTTTTACCATGTTTTTATTAACTTCGATTCTTGTTTGTATGTTTGTGTGTTTGTCAGGGACAAATCTGGCAATCGATTTTTAACTAACTTCCCAACCAGCTAGATATTTGAAATTTTCAGGACAGCTCACAACACGGTGACAATACATTTTTCTAATAATTTTAGTCAACTATTGCAGGTCCCGCTGCCTTCGGCAGCGCTTATATGATTCGACAGAAAATTTATTTGACTAACTCCCCGAGTAGCTAGACATTTGAGACTTTCAGAATAGTTCAGAACACGGTGAAAATGCATTTTTTTTTTAATACTTTTAGCCAACTGCTTCGGGTTCCTGCTGCCTTCGGCAGCGTTATCAGTACAAAGCTTGCAATCGATTTTTCACTAACTTTCCGACTAGCTAGACATTTAAAACTTTCAGGCTAGCTCATAACACGGAAACAATACATTTTTTTAATACTTTTAGTCAACTGTTTCAGGTCCCTATTGTATTCGGAAGCGTTTATATGATTCAACAGAAAATTTATTTAACTAACTTCCCGAGTAGCTAGACATTTGAAACTTTCAGAATAGTTCAGAATACGGTGAAAATGCATTTCAAAAATATTTTTAACCAATTGCTTCGTTACCCTGCTGCCTTCGGCAGCGTTACCAGTACAAAGCTTGCAATCAACTTTTAACTAACTTCCCGGCTAGATAGCCATTTGAAACTTTTATAATAGCTTAAAACACGATAGCAAGGAATTTTTTTAATAGTTTTATCCAATTTCTCCGGGTTCTCGCTGTCTTCAGTAGCGTTTATATGATTCAACAGAAAATTTAAAAACATAGTGTATAAAAGTTCTTTTTATCTGGTAATTATTTAAATTATTATCATTTGTTTTGGAAGAATATCATCATTCATCGTATTGCTTTAGTTAATGAAACTATAACCTTAAAAGACATAAATTAATTTTTGTCTGCTTTATAATTAAGTTTTATTCTTTTCATTTCATGAACAATTGTTTTTTATTTACATCTTCCTCAGATTTTCTGCGCATTATATTAGACTTTCATCAGAAAATTTAAAAAGTTTAATAATTTTTATGAATTTTTTTTATTTAGTAACGATTTCTTTTTTTAAATGTTATAACTGAAATATTATAACTGCTGAGAAAGGTAATTTTTAAGCTACAACCACGTAAACAGTATTATCTCACGCATAAAACTTAAACAAAATTTATGACACATTTGCCCTAACAATAAATATCATTAATGATTTTTGTTTTTCCAGCATTATTAAAAATGACAACAGGTGCTTCATTTTATAGAAACTAGAGAAATTGCTTTCAGGATAGAAGTAATTATTTTTGGAGAAGGTGCAATGTTTTATTAATCTTTTTATTTTTATAATAAATAGGGCATTATTTAAATGTTTTTCCTATTTTCGTAATAAATTTGAAGCTATAATGGATTAACCACACCATCAAATCTGTAAAAAATACTGTATTGTGATGTGAAATATGATTAACATTGTTTTAAATAATAAATTACTTAATAAAATTTTATGATACACTTTGAGATGTATAATTTTTATAGATGATGCAGAAATTAATTAAAATAACAGCTTTTACTCATACCAATTCGTTAATATGGTTTAGAAATTCAGATGAATGTATCTAAATTTTACGAAAATTTTAAATATCTAAAACAAATAGAACGCAGCATAATATTATATTAATTAAAATTTTTCTTCTTTTTATTCATTGTTACCTATTAAAAAATTCTTTGTGTTTTGTTTTGCTTTCCCCCCCCCCCCATGGAAAATGTGTTTCTTTTGGTATAAAACATTTTCCTATGGTGTAATTTTTTTCGATCGATTTTTCTTTGTTGCCATGCAAATTCTCAATGCATTTTAAATTTAAGTTGCACTAGCTTAAATTTTGTATGAGCTATTGTTTTAATTCCTCATTACTTGCTTAAATCTTAGCCTATTGGATTAAGATTTTTAACTTTTATTTATGCTGCACATGTTGTATATATGACATCAAGAAAGAATCGAATGAATATAATGATAATGAGTATAACAAATAATGAGCACAACGTCCCATTTTGAGGGGGTGGGGAGAATTTTCATCTTCACTGAAAAAAACTTATATGTTTTAATATAATTCAACCAATGTGGAATATTCTCAAGCCAATTTATAAAAACTATAAAACTTATTGATCAAAAATAAAATTTTTAAAGAGATTATTTGTTATTTCTGGAGAAAGAAAAATTCTGTTTACGATATGCATTTTAAAGCAAAATAACTACACATAAAAGAGAAAAATAATAATAGCGTATCATATAATTTTCTACAGAAAGTTACCTTAAACTGCACATTTCAGTAAAGTAAATATAACCTTATTCTTTCTACGTTAGAGGCTTATTCTTTCTTTTTTTTTAACACGCTTTTATTAGCTTCACCTGTATGTATGTATGTTTGTATGTATGTATGTGTGTATGTATGTATGTATGTTTGTAACTGCTCTGGGAGCAAGCAAAAAATTTATATTGTAAAAAAATACTTTTCCTACGTGAACGATGTGGCGTTGAGGTAAGGCGCCGCGCTACGAACCTAAAGGTCAAGCGTTCGATCCCAGTCAGGGAGGATTTTTTAAAAATGGTTTTTGTTTAATTCTAAGTTATTTTAATTAAAGATTTAAATGTATGTAAATATTATGGTGTGTCACTCACACGATTTTCTCTTACCCTGCATTTTAATACTAAGATGGATATTTTGTGCTTTTTTAGTTCACATTTCTATAAAAGCGTGTTCTTTAATTTTTTAAAACTATAGTATTATTTTACAAATCCTTACAAAAGGTATATGTGACATGACATCAAGGAAAGGACCGAATACAGATAATAAATATAGAGCACTGCTTTTTTTTTTTTTTTTTTTTTTTTTTTTTTTTTCTGGAAAAGGGGATTTATTCTCACTGAAAAAACTTTAATGTTGCGATAAAGTTTTACCAATGTGGACTTTTCTCAAGCCAGTATATAAAGATTTTAAAATTATTAGAGAATTTTTTTGTTATTTCTAGAGAAAACAAAATTCATTTTAGGGTAGGAAATCAAACGCAAAAGAACTACATCTAAAAGAAAATATACAAATAAATTTTCTTTTAATTTTTTGTAGAAACTTATTTTAAACTGTACATTTCGGTATAGTAAATAAAACCTTATTATTTCTATATTAGAAGCATTTTTCTACAAATCCTCACAAAAGTATCAGTCACATCTTACAATGAGATCTATAGCTTTCGTAAGCTATGACTGAGGAATAAACAACCCCATTTTCACATTTTTATAATAATATGGAATATCTTGAAGCAATATCACCTTTCTTCGCATTGCTTTATTTAATGAAACTATTATTTTTCAAGACATGACTTTTTTTTTTTTTTACCTCCCTTATTTCTGAGTTTTATTATTTTCATATGATAAACAATTATCCTCTATTTATATAATATTTCATGCACATTTAAAAAATCTTTTATTAGAAAATAAAAACATATTAATAATTTATTAGATTTTTTTTTTTTTTTTAATTTTTTAGTAAAAATATTTTTAATTTTTTTAATTCAAGTATTATAACTGTTCAGAAAGACTATTTATAACTAAATAATCAATATTATCACGCGTATATAATTGAAAAAAAAAATAATGTGTCCAATAAATTTTGCCTTTTTCCTCATGATTTAAAAATAACAAAAGATGATTGTTTTTTAGAAACAAGAAAAATTGTTTTCAAGATAGAAGTAACAATTTTTTTGAGAAGGTCTATTTATTTTCAGGTTTATTTATTTTTTCTTCTTACAATAAATAGAGTATTAAGTAAATGTTTATTCCATCCCCAAAATATAAATTAAAAGAGTCAAGTGATGAAACATGTCTTTATAATTGAGAAAAAAAATGTTCTGTTAAAACCCTTTGAAGCAGATTTCTCATCAAACATAATTTTTACACTTTTTTGATAGTTTTAAGTTATTTTAGATCTAAATAAGTGGAAAATGTTATATTTAAAATTTTAATTAATTTTGGTTCTAAAATATAGAGTGGGGCACCGGTGTTCCTTTCTACGTTAAAGGTAAATTCATCATGGGACACGGGAGTCCCATGAATAAATATTTTTACAAATTGCACTTATTTACAATTACTTAGATATACGAGTAGCAATAATTCATTACTGATCTTTTTTAAATAAGCAAATTTAATTAGAAATAAATTTTTGAAATTGGTTGATAAAAATTTTTCTAACTACTTTTATTTAACATCTTTATTTTAGTAAAAAATTTACTTTGATAATCTAATAGATTTTTTATAGTAACTATTAGACTCTCTTTTATAATAAAAAATATCATATAATAATAATATTTGTAATAAGAGCGTCAAAAAATAAATAAGCAAAGGGGACACCGGTGTCCCATCTGCGTCGAAGAGTTAAATATATCAAATAAGATCAACGTAATTGTTATTAATTATTTCCTTAATAAGAGATTTTTTTTCATACACACACACACACACACACATATATATATATATATTTGATAATATGCATTTTTATATCAGTGATTTAATTAATGTTACATTTATTATTTATGGCATTTTCATAACATGGTTTGAAATTTCCAGATAAACGTATCTAAAGTTCATGAAAACCTTAAATATAATAAACAAATAGAATAATTTATAATACTGTGTTTCCTATTCCTTTCTCTTTTTTTTTTTTTTTTTTTTCTTTAGTATGACAGGCCGAATTATTTTTTTCAATCAGCTGTTTTTAGGGCCGTGATCAATTTTTGCATCAGCAGTTGTGAAACATTATCCATAAGTTTGAAAAATCGTAAGATTTAAGAGAGCCATGGCCCTCCCCAGAAAAATCTCCTAGTTACGCCAATGATTCTGAATTTCTGGTTGTTTTTCTCCATTTGACCTGTTCTGGAAAAGTTCTGCAGAACCGTTCCGAGTTTTCAAAGAACTGTTCATTCTCGTTTTCCAAAAAGAACGGGAATGCCCATCTCTAAAAACAGATCGCGTCTTGCATGCAGAGTTGAGTTGAAAATCACTTTTGCTTTACTTCATTTTATCTCATTCGAATCATTTCAAGCAATTTCAAAACCCACCTACAGCGGTCTGCATATATTTTTCCTTTCCTCCAACTTCAACTTCACCCCTCATCAATTCAATTCTACGCGTACGATGACGACTTACTATTTAAATGATTGGTGCTCGGCATTGACGTCATGAGTTAACATCAGCAAAAAGGGCGTGGAGTATCAAAGGCTGTACGGGTGGTAAATGAGAGAGAGAAAAACGATCCGGAGAGTGAGTCAAAGAACTTTTACTACCGAGTGTTCTGTGGGGAAGCGATGATTGAGGTTGTGAAAGGGAAAAAGAGTCCGATTCCGTAATTTTTTAAAGCTCGCCGTAACTCCGTAAATGTAGACGATATTCTGTAAAGATTACGAACACTCCGTAGATGTTGGCAGCTATGCTAACTCAACAAGAACTTAACAGAAAAACATAAACTGAAACGAAATTTATGAAAATGCACTGATGGAAAAAAAATCCCAACACCAGGAAGGAGCTGTGCTAGATAAACAAAATTTGGTAGGCGCGTTTATACATCTGAAAGATGACGTCGATTCAAATTTCGAGCTACGCGCATAAGTGTGGCGCTAGTAGCCACACTATGAACATGCAAATGAGGTTTGCTTTAAATAAGCGCTGTAAGGTTCGTGATCATTATTTACAGTTGAGATTTGACGTAGTGGGTTAATGCTAGTCAAGGATTCCTCTAAGAAGACGAAGAAGCCATTATCAACAGCTCACTGAGTTTGAACGAGGTCGTGTAGTAGGGCTACGAGAAGGTGGGTTTTCTTTCCGCGATATTGCAGAAAGACTTGGCAGGAATGTATCCACTGTGCATGAGTGTTGGCAGCAGTGGTCAAGGGAAGGTACTGCCTCAAGAATACCTGGTTCCGGGCGGCCACGTGGCACTACTGAGAGGGAAGACCACCGTGTTCGGGCGTATGGCTGTGGCTAATCGTACTGCGTCTGCAGCTGAAATTCGAGCTGCAGTTGGCACCACAGTGACACAACGAACTGTTACAAATCGGTTACTTCAAGGACAGCTCCGAGTCAGACGCCCTGTAGCGTGCATTCCACTGACTCCAAACCACTGCCGTTTGTGACGTGAGTGGTGTCAAGCTAGAGCTCATTGGAGGACGGAGTGGAGATCTGTTGTTTTCTGATGAAAGCCGGTTCTGCCTTGGTCACAGTGATAGCCGTGTGTTGGTTAGAAGGAGGCCCGGTGAACGCCTGCTAGCGACCTGTCTGCGGCCTAGACACACAGGGCCTACTCCTGGAGTTATGGTTTGGGGAGCAATTTCGTATGACAGCAGGAGCACTCTCGTGGTTATCCCACGCACCCTGACTGCAAATTTGTACGTCAGTCTAGTGATACAACCTGTTGTGCTGCCATTCATGAACAGCATTCAAGGGGGTGTTTTCCAACAGGATAACGCTTGCCCTCATACCGCTGTTGTAACCCAACATGCTCTACAGAGTGTCGACATGTTGCCTTGGCCTGCTAGATCACCAGATCTTTCTCCAATCGAGCACGTATGGGACATCATTGGACGACAACTCCAGCGTCATCCACAACCAGCATTAACCGTGCCTGCATTGACCGCCCAAGTGCAACAGGCATGGAACTCCATCCCACAAACTGATATCCGACACCTGTACGACACAATTTATGCACGTTTGCATGCTTGCATTCAAAATTCTGGCGGTTACACCGGTTACTAATGTACCAACATTTCACATTTGAAATGGCTCTACCTGTGATCTTGAAACTTTAATCAATTAAATATGTTACCTAGACAAATGTATTGCTAAAATTTCATTACTGTACAATAATTTTTTCTTGGTGTTGGGATTTTTTTTTCCATCAGTGTATAATTTAAAAAACATAAGGAAGGAAGGAGGCAGGCGGCAAGACTTGTGACTTGTCTGCGGGGTTAAACTAGTTCCATGCCAGTAACACTCCCCCAGCCAGCCAAGACCAGAAAATACAACAAACTATACCGAAATTAAATCTTAAACACCAGCTGACATTTTGAAACTAAATCTCCACCAGCCTAGATAACTGACATCACTTCACTTCGGTATTTTTTATAAAACCTATGAGCAAAAATTTAAAACTTAACCGGATAACTTTGATCAATAGCTTGCTTATAAACACACAAAATATCAGTTACTTCATAGGAAGTTTTTTAGGACTGCATGGATACCCTTAGTATCTGGGACAGTCGGTGTTGGGGCGTGCATGCGCGCCACCTGTCTTATAGGAAGTTTCAGAACTTAGTCTATGTACACGTCTAATTCCATTTTAAAAAATATTTCTAAAAACTGATAAATGTAAATTTGAAGAAAAATGCAAAAGCTTAATAGTATTAAAATTATCTCTTTTATTGTAAATTCTACAAATTATTTTATTATCTTTGATATTTAGATTAATATCTAAATAGTCGACATTAATGGGACTACTGGAAGAAAGTTTTAATTTTAAAGTGTCTGGATAAAAGGCAAAATTTACTGTTTCCTCGATAGCATTCAGTTTAACCAGCAATAAATCGTCAATATACCTAAACCATTTTATATTGTAATTTAAAATTAGATTCTTTCCATACATATATAAATAAATGTCTATTAAAACTGAACTACAGATCCCCCCCCCCATTGGGATGCCTCGAATCTGTTTGTAAATATTATCACCCTAGTAAATATAATTTTCTTCAACTATATAATGAAATAAAGAAAAAACTCATCCTCATTAACCCTTTGGGTACATTTGACGAGTGAGACTCGTCATGTGCTTACTTGGGCAAAGTTACGGTGGACGAGTCTGACTCGTCATCTGAATTTAAGAAGTAGACGTTAATGTTTGCACCACCCCCGCCAGTGGGCGTTGATCGCAAACACTTTCGTGGCGTTTTTTATGATATCTTACAACCATACTTATATCATCAATATAAGTATATTCCAAATAAAATGTATTACTTTTACATATTAACACTTTCGCGACCGCTGACGTAGATTCAAATCATTTGAAAATCTGTAACTCCACCAGTGTGCGTTTCTTTTGCAATTTGTATGCAATTTTTTTCTTAAATATATAATTGATATTTTCAATTTTACAATGAAATATACTATGGATACAAATACTTTGATTAGAAAGAATAAAATTATAATGTATATTCATTTGTAATATAAATGTGAATACAGATAATTTTGTACTGAAATATTGTAACATGGGAGAATAACGCCCACTTTCGGACCTTACTGTCAAAAATTCGAAATAGTTCCATATAGCGACAAATTAAATCCGTCCCTTGGGCATAAAAATCTTCAAATAATTCAGTACTCAAAGGGTTAACATCCATTATGTTATGCAACTCAAAAAAACTCTTAACTTTATTTATTAAATCTAAAAATCAATACTGTTATTAAATCTTCATAATCATAAGCAAATAATTGAGAAACATTACTTAAACTTTTTAATTTGTCAATAAGTTCATAACTATTTTTACTTATAAAAGTATTTTTTTTTTTTTTTTTTTTTTTTTTGTGAAACCATATTAAACATTTTATTTAATTTATTCAGTAATGACTTATTTGCATTGACTATGTAAGAACCAAAATCACAAGTAACTGTTCTAAATGAAATGGGGGTTTTGTGAAATTTTGGGGACATGGACTAATTACGGAAAGTCTTGACTATCTTGTTTTATTTTAATTTCTTATAAAATGACTTAACTCTATTACAAATTTCTTGTTTTTAACACGCTTTTATTAGCTTTACCTGTATGTATGTTTGCATGTATAATGTATGTTTGTAACCGCTCTGGGAATAAACAAAAAATCTATATTGTAGAAAAATACTTTCCCTACGTGAACGCTGTGGCTGTGAGGTAAAGCTCCGCGCTACGAACCTAAAGGTCTAGCGTTCGAGCCCAGTCAGTGGAGATTTTTTAAAAATGGTTTTTGTTTAATTCTAAATTATTTTAATTAAAGATTTAAATGTATGTAAATATTATGGTGTGTCACTCACACGATTTTCTCTTACCCTGCATTTTAATACTAAGATAGATATTTTCTTCTTTTTAGTTCACATTTCTATAAAAGCGTGTTCTTTAATTTTTTAAAACTATAATATTATTTGTGTTTTAGGAGAATATAATTATAGTTATTATAGCTGTCATAAAGTTTTTAAGCATAAAGTTTTTTGCAAATGATTCTAAAATTTGTGTTAGCTTCGTCGATATATGTGATAATAAATTTATCTTGTAAATCTTTAATTGAAGTCTTTAAATTTGCATAAATATCAATTGAAATTCCATCATAATTTTTTATATAAATATTTTTTTATTCTTTCAATGCATATCTCCACTCTTTGAACACCTCAATAGGTAAACTATAAGTAAAAGCTATTTTTGAAATAAAAAGATCTATATTATTTGTAATTCTTTTATATACTATATTTCTAGACAAAATTCTTTTTAATCTGTAGTGATCGTAGCGACATCTATAATTTATGTACAACAACTGCTACTTTCACTTTCAGAATATGTACTTCTACTTTCACTTAAAAATATGTACTTCAACTTCAACTCGCAGAACATTCTGTTTTCAGCCTTGCCGGGAGAAAGGTCCCGTAGTATGTCAATGTCAGTGAGTAGTACGCCGCGCGCTAAGTAATGCGTGCTTGTTTTATTTATTAATTGTTAATTATTAAAGAGTTTATTTTTTAATGAATGACTCGTCAATGTGTTAATTATCACGAAGACCTATAAATGGTGACTTTGGACTTAGAAAACTTTCATCTTTCTGTGTAATGTTTACGTGCAGCTAAAGTTTCGGTTTCAAATCGAAACCAATCTTAACTTTTTATTGCTTCTGTTTTGAATCTCTTCTGATACGGATTCACTATGAGTGATGTTTCTGCAGTCAAAATTCCTAACTTTATTCCAGCAGACCCCTCGTTGTGGTTTACTATGATAGAATCTACTATAGGTCTTCGTGGTGATTAACACATTGATGAGTCGTTCATTACGAAAATAAACTCTTTAATAATTAACAATCTTAAATGAAACAAGCACGCATTACTTAGCGCGCGGCATACTACTCACTGACATTGACATACTACGGGACCTTTTCCCGGCAAGGCAGAAAAACAGAATGTTCTGTGAGTTGAAGTTGAAGTACATATTTGTAAGTGAAAGTTGAAGTGCATATTTGTAAGTGAAAGTAGAAGTATGTATTCTGAAAGTGAAACTAGAAATACATATTCTGAAAGTGAAAGTAGCAGTTGTTGTACATAAATTATAGATGTCGCTACGATCACTACAGGAGTATCCCCCCAGTGAACAAGGAGAACGATAAAAATTTACAAAATACTAATACAAATACAATTACAAATGCAATTATGTATATAAAATAATAATAATACAATGCTAATACAATAGAATATTGATGCTAATACACTTAAAATATATATGTACACATATGCAATAACAGAATGAAATATATGAAAAAGTATTGCTGAGAACAGAATTGTTTAAAACATATATACATACATACACATGTGCACATGAAAAGTTATATTACAGTAAATAAACAAGGAATAAGTGCAATATATAAAAGAATAAATGATAATAGAAACAAATACAAGATTTGCAGTGATATTAAAAATAATCTGTTACTAAATGCTTTGGAAAATGAACTTTTCGACCAGATCTAGTTGTAATTATTTTCTGCTGTTGAGAATTTTCTTGTGCAGCAGAAGTATTAGATCTAAGTTCATGTAAGTCAGAATTTGTGTTGTTATGACACTCAGGTGGTGAAGATAAGTTGGCGTTATCTGAGAACAGAAATGCAGGCTTTAACCTGTCTATGGATACTACTGTAGGTTTTCCATTAACTTTAATAACAAAATTTTTATTATTTCTTTTAAGTACTACTACTCCGATTCAAAAAATTAGAATAATGAAAAGAAATATGGTCAAGGGAAATGAAAATCGAATTTATCAAATAAATAATCAACAATATCAAATATAAAGTACTATAATATGAATCTGCATATTTTGCAGATTATAAAAATGTAAACACATTACAATGAAATAGAAAATATATTTAAATCAGCTAACAACAAAAAATTCAAAATATTAGAATACTTTCTAACATGGTTCAAAAAATTAGAATAATGAAAATATATTGAACATAATTTAAACTCTAAGTATTTTTACTTGCTAATCAGTACTTTGTTGCATCACCCTTAGCTTTAATGACAGCTCTTAAACGTTTTGGCATGTTTTTAACTAAAGGTTCACAATCTTTTTTATCCAAATTCGCCCATATGCTCTTTATACTAGAAATAAGTTCTTTTTTGTCTCTAGGCGCAACTTCTTGAAGTCGTTTCTTCATAATTCCCCACAAATTCTCGATAGGATTTAGATCGGGTGAGTTTGCAGGCCAAGGGAGTACAGGTATGTCCTTCTCTTTGAGCCATTTAGTTGTTGATTTGGAATTGTGGGGAGAAGCTGAATCTTGCTGAAACAAGAAATCGTCATCACATAAATCCTCAGCTGAAGGAATCATGAAATGTTCAAGAATTTCTTGATAGACTTCTGAATTGACTGTTGTGGAAACAATACACAACCTGCCTGGGCCTTCAGTAGTCATGCAGCCCCATACCATAACAGAGGTCGCAAATTTAAACGAACGTTTTAAACATTATTTCTTATAAGCTTCATGTTTGAGTCTCCAGACACGTATACCTTGATTTCCGTGAGACACACAAAACACACTTTCATCGCTGAAAAGTATCTTTTTCCAATCGTCGTGATCCCAAAATAGCCTTTGTTTACACCATTTAACTCTAGTAGCCCTTTGCTTAGATGATAAGAATGGCTTTGTCTTAGGCACACGTGATCTAAAACCTAATTTGCGAAGTCGTCGTAGTGTTGTAGATTTGGAGACATTTATACCCATTTCTTTTCATTTTCTATGCACATATCTCACACTCCGAAAACGATGTTTCTTCACAATCTTTTTCAATTGCCTTTCATCTCTTCTTGAAGTTACTGGCTTTCGACCACTTTTAAAGTGTTTATTTTGAAAACACTTATTATTAGAATATTCTCTCAAAACTCTACTCACACTTGCTTGAGAGCATTTCACTTCTTTTGCTATAAAAAGTTGTGTTTTTCCTATTTCGTGCAAGTAGACAATACGATATTTCACAGCCTCAGATAAATCGCTCTTTCGTCCAAATACTACGCTACAATCAAATGCCAAACGACTTTTCATTTTCAACGGAGCACATTTTATAGTCCCACAGATGTTAATCCCGCAGCCGTTCTCTCAACTTATAAGAAAAATTTGAATATTCTAATTTTTTGAACCATGCTATCGAGGTATTCTATTTCTTTGAATTATTCTAATATTTTTAAATAGTTAATTATTAATATATCAGATAAAAATATATATTTATGTTATATTTATAAATGCTCTGAAGATAAGTAGATACTTTTAATATATTTTTTCCTGGACGCAGTATGCAAATTGACGCGTTAGCAACATCAAACTCATTCTTTTTTACATTATTCTAATTTTTTCAATCGGAGTAGTATATGAGGTCCTGTGTAAGGAGGGGTTAATGGTGGTTGAATACTATCTCTGCGCAAAAATACATGAGTACATGTCTGCAAGGATGGATTTATGTAAATATTAGAAGTACCATGACTAAGGGGATTAATGGGAAAAAGTTTTCTCATGGATTCACAGAGTTGTGAGACATATGTTAAGTCAGGTGATGTTTTGTAGTTATCTATTGTGAAAAAATCAGATGGAAGTCGAAGTGTAGTACCATAGACTAGTTCAGCACTACTCGCCATAATGTCATTTTTAATAGCTGTTCGAAGACCTAATAAGACAATTGGCAATGCTTCAGTCCATTTCATATTGTCATGAGTTTTTAATGCAGTTTTGAACCAGCGATGGAATCTTTCACAAATTCCGTTTGATATTGGATGGTACGCTGTTGTGCGTGTACGCGTGGTTCCAAGAATATTTGTTAATTTACGAATAAGTGTGGATTCGAAGTTTCGACCTTGGTCTGTCGTGATGGTAACCGGACATCCGAAACGCGAAATCCAACCATTTACAAGTGATTTAGCTGTTGTTAGAGCTGTCATGTCAGATGTTGGGATTACTTCGGGCCATCGAGTGAAACGATCGACAATAGTCATGCAATATTGATAACCGTCAGATGGAGGAAATGGACCAATGAAATCGATATGTATGTGTGAAAATCTTGCATCTGGAAGGGCAAAAGTTCCAAGTGGAGCTTTCGTATGCCGATGTATTTTGCAACGTTGACATTTATCACATGACTGGACGGAATTTTTGATGAATTTTTTCATGTTTGGCCAATAATATCGCTTAGTTATTAATTTATTTGTGGCAGAAATTCCGGGATGAGAAAGATTATGAATATCATTAAATGTGTTAGATCGAAAAGATTCTGGGATGAAAGGACGTGGTATGTTTGTTGACATGTCACAGTATAATGTTACATCCTCCAAAGAAAAATAATGCGTTTGAATATTACATGCATTGTCAGTAGAATTTAAAATGTTTTTTAATTCAGGATCCTCGAGTTGTGCAAGAGATATTTGTTTGAAATCTAAAATTTCTGTTGAAATTGAATCAATTTCAATTCTAGATAAGGCATCTGCAAGGGAGTTTTCTGTACCATAAATATGACGTATATCTGTCGAAAATTGAGAAATAAAGTCGAGATGGCGCAATTGACGAGGAGAACATTTATCTGGCTTTTGCTTACAGGCATAAATTAGAGGTTTTTGGTCAGTGTAGATGGAAAAATCTCTACCTTCAAGCATGTGCCGAAAACGTTTAATTGAAGTATATATGGCTAAAAGTTCGCGGTCGTAAGTGGACCAAGTGCGCTGACTTTTAGTAAGTTTTACAGATAAAAATGCTATTGGTTCCCATGAAGAATTATTATATTGCATGAGCGTACTGCCGACAGCAAAATCGGAGGCGTCACACAATAAACGTAAACGAGCACCAGGAATGGGATGTTTTAACAAGGTGGCATCCGCAAGTGCCGTTTTAGCAGTGGAAAAGGCAGTTTCAGCTTCGACAGACCAGTCAAGAGGTGCTTCAGATGTTTTTGAACGTAAAGATTTTTTTTTTTTATTTTTATGGCCTTCCAAAAGTTTTACTAGGGGTGCTAAAATGTGGGCAGCTTTCGGTATAAATCTTCGATAAAAATTGTACATGGCAAGAAAGCGCCGCAATTGGGTAATAGTTGCAGGTCGGGGAAATTTGTTTATTGCTTCAACTCTGTCAGGGAGGGGTAAAAGTCCTTCGGCAGAGATATTATATCCGAGAAATTTTATATTAAGTACACCTAGAGTACACTTAGAGCGTTTAATAGTAAGACCATAGTGACTTAATCGTTCAAAAAGGGCTCTGAGATGTTTAAAATGCTCTTGTTTATCTTTAGATGCAATAAGAATATCATCAACAAATGCGTAAACACCATCTAAACCTCGAGTCACTTCATCAATGAATCTTTGAAAAGTACTAGACGCATTGCACAGACCAAATTGCATCCGAGTGCTCTCGAAGAGTCCGAAAGGTGTACAAATTGCAGTTTTATGGATGTCTTCGGGAGCAATCGGAATTTGATGATAAGCTTTAACTAAATCAATGTGAGAAAATATTGTTGTCCCATGAATCTCGCTGAGCGTACTGCCGACAGCAAAATCGGAGGCGTCACACAATAAACGTAAACGAGCACCAGGAATGGGATGTTTTAACAAGGTGGCATCCGCAAGTGCCGTTTTAGCAGTGGAAAAGGCAGTTTCAGCTTCGACAGACCAGTCAAGAGGTGCTTCAGATGTTTTTGAACGTAAAGATTTTTTTTTTATTTTTATGGCCTTCCAAAAGTTTTACTAGGGGTGCTAAAATGTGGGCAGCTTTCGGTATAAATCCTCGATAAAAATTGTACATGGCAAGAAAGCGCCGCAATTGGGTAATAGTTGTAGGTCGTGGAAATTTGTTTATTGCTTCAACTCTGTCAGGGAGGGGTAAAAGTCCTTCGGCAGAGATATTATATCCGAGAAATTTTATATTAAGTACACCTAGAGTACACTTAGAGGGTTTAATAGTAAGACCATAGTGACTTAATCGTTCAAAAAGGGCTCTGAGATGTTTAAAATGCTCTTGTTTATCTTTAGATGCAATAAGAATATCTTCAACAAATGCGTAAACACTATCTAAACCTCGAGTCACTTCATCAAAGAATCTTTGATAAGTACTAGACGCATTGCACAGACCAAATTGCATCCGAGTGCTCTCGAAGAGTCCGAAAGGTGTACAAATTGCAGTTTTATGGATGTCTTCGGGAGCAATCGGAATTTGATGATAAGCTTTAACTAAATCAATGTGAGAAAATATTGTTGTCCCATGAAGCTCGCTAGTAAAATCAACGATATTAGGGATTGGATACTTGTCCTTTTTGGTTTGAGCATTAAGAGCTCGATAGTCACCAACGGGACGCCAATCATCACTTCCTTTTTTAGGGACCATATGCAAAGGAGAAGCATAATTACTTTTGGATGGGCAAATATGGCCTAAATCCAACATGTGCTGAAATTCTAATTTTGCAATTTTTAAACGATCGGGAGCAAGCCGACGTGGTTTAGCAAAAACGGGAAAGCCAAATGTTTCAATATGATGCTTAACAGAATGTTTAATGATTTGATCTGCACATGGAGGTTTAGTAATACTAGGAAATTCATTTAACAATTGAGAGAAATTATTATCATTAAATACAGATTTTATAGAATAAATATGAGCAATCTTAATCGTACCATTAGACTTTAATTTTGTATTGGCGTCGATTAATCGACGATTTCTAAGATCTGGCTGCAAGTTAAAATAGTGTAAAAAATCTGCACCAATTATAGCTGTAGACACATTGCATACATAAAAAGGATAATTAAAGTTTTTACTTAAACCTAAATCGAGTGATAAAAGTTTCTGTTTATATACATTAATAGAAGTACCGTTAGCAGCTTTAAAAGTTTGTATAGGAGTGCTTACCTTTTCAACTGTGACAGCTGGTATAATAGAACAATCACTACCAGTATCGATGAGAAAATTAACATTAGACCGACGATCTCGCACAAAAAAGCGACGAGAACTATTAGCATACCAGGCGTATGTCGCCGCTACTCCTGGGGTGTGTTGTTTTCCTGGAAGGTGCACGGTGATGAACATTTATTGGCTTTAGAGCCAAATTTTTTATGATACCAGCATATGGCATCGTTCTTTAGAGACGGGCTCCTTGGTCGAAAAAACCGACGACTACGAGAAATACTTCTCGAACGTCTTAGCGATGCTACTTCTTTACGCAGAAGTTTAATCTCTTTCAGCAATTCTGAGTCATTGTTGCAGGAAGCGTTCGAAATGGAACTAGTCTATATTGCACTCACTTGTGCAGGTGTGATGTCCAGAATTTTGTCGGCTATTTCAGCAGCTTTTTGGGAAGTGAGTGGAGTTATAGACGCCAAAATTGATTGCACGTTTGAAGGCAGTTGTTGCAGGAAAAGCTCAAGTAGCAGGGCATCTGTGACGTTATGATTCTCTGCACGCCGTTGCATAAGACGAAGCAGGTCAGAGGGCTTCCGATCTCCCAGTTGTTCTCCTGTAAGCAACCGTCTAATTTCTTGAGATGTATGCAATGTGTCTACAGCTATAATTGGTGCAGATTTTTTACACTATTTTAACTTACAGCCAGATCTTAAAAATCGTCGATTAATCGACGCCAATACAAAATTAAAGTCTAATGGTACGATTAAGATTGCTCATATTTATTCTATAAAATCTGTATTTAATGATAATAATTTCTCTCAATTGTTAAATGAATTTCCTAGTATTACTAAACCTCCATGTGCAGACCAAATTATTAAACATTCTGTTAAGCATCATATTGAAACATTTGGCTTTCCCGTTTTTGCTAAACCACATCGGCTTGCTCCCGATCGTTTAAAAATTGCAAAATTAGAATTTCAGCACATGTTGGATTTAGGCTATATTCGCCCATCCAAAAGTAATTATGCTTCCCCTTTGCATATGGTCCCTAAAAAAGGAAGCGATGATTGGCGTCCCGTTGGTGACTATCGAGCTCTTAATGCTCAAACCAAAAAGGACAAGTATCCAATCCCTAATATCGTTGATTTTACTAGCGAGCTTCATGGGACAACAATATTTTCTCACATTGATTTAGTTAAAGCTTATCATCAAATTCCGATTGCTCCCGAAGACATCCATAAAACTGCAATTTGTACACCTTTCGGACTCTTCGAGAGCACTCGGATGCAATTTGGTCTGTGCAATGCGTCTAGTATTTATCAAAGATTCTTTGATGAAGTGACTCGAGGTTTAGATGGTGTTTACGCATTTGTTGATGATATTCTTATTGCATCTAAAGATAAACAAGAGCATTTTAAACATCTCAGAGCCCTTTTTGAACGATTAAGTCACTATGGTCTTACTATTAAACCCTCTAAGTGTACTCTAGGTGTACTTAATATAAAATTTCTCGGATATAATATCTCTGCCGAAGGACTTTTACCTCTCCCTGACAGAGTTGAAGCAATAAACAAATTTCCCCGACCTACAACTACAGTAGGTGCCGCTTAATGTGATCACTTTGGGACAGACACTATTTGATAACAATAACCGACTGATAACAATAAGCGAAAAGTGTATTAGGAATACAAAATTTTAATTTTACAACGTTCTAAGTAACATTTATTTTTGAAGCAACAAATTTAAAAGACAATGATCCATTTAAACGCTATATTGAACGAATCGTTAAAATAGGTCAATTAGAAAAAGTCTTCCAAAGTTGTCTGCCTTGTTTTTTGTGTCAGCAAATTATTGATAAGACTTTCATACCTGTAATATTCGCAAAGGTCTCCAGCAGTGCCTCTGTGTTGCACTCCTAGTCCCAAGACCTGGGGAGCCTGTCTCATTTCAGTAGCAATTGGAAGATTCTGAACAATGTTTTCAACATCGCCATCATCTTCAACTGATGCATTTTCATCGATTTTTTTCGACAGAACAAGACACAGATCGGCATACATCTTCATCAGTCATCGTTGTAGTCACTTGGGCATTCTCATCTATAGACATCCATTCTGTAAAGTCGTTTTCAGTCATGTCTGATGCTACGAATACTGTTTCATCGAATTCCGGTATGTCCATACCTTCATCAGCTTTAATGAATCCACCGTGAGAGAAACAATTCTTAATTGTTTCCTTGGGCACTCTATCCCACGACATTGTTAATAGATGGAGGGCCTGAAGGAGAGTCGTCTTCTTTGCTAACGCGTTTGCCCTTAGTTGTTCTGGACCCCATATTTTCAAAAATCCTAATGCGCATTTCTACACGGTAATAGGCTTTCATCGCACGGATTATTCCTTGGTCACATGGTTGGATAACTGTTGTAGTGTTGGCAGGTAGGTGAGCGATTTTGATATGATTTAATGTGACGTTTACATCGTGGGCAGTGCAGTTATCGATGAGTACAACGATATTGTGATCAAATTTTTTGTCCCATTTTAGAAGCCATTCGCTGAATAGAGCAACTGTCATCCAAGCTGTTTTGTTTGCGGCATAATCAACAGGCAAATTTTTAACACCCTTAAAGCATCTTGGATTTTTGTTTTTTCTAATAAGTTTCTTCTTTTTTCCAGTCATGCTCGCACAAAAGAGTACAGTTGTACGTTCTTTTGAAACCTTACATCCCTTAGAGCTCTTATTTTTGAACAAATACGTGTGTTCTGGCAACGCGCGAAAATAAAGTGCAGTTTCATCAGCATTGTAGATGCTGTCGGGTGAATAATGAGAAATTAATTTCAGCCATTCCTCAGAAATCCATTTTTCTGCAGCTGAAAAATCAGCATCTTTCTCTTCTCCATGGGTACGTTTGAACACAATATTCTCTCTTTTTCGCCAGCGATTAAACCACCCGTCTGTTGCGATGAAATTTCCTTTACCCATTTTAGAAGCAAGATCTTCAGCTTTCTGCCTCATTAAAGGACCGTTTATGCATGCATCATTTTGCCTAACATTGGCAAACCACAGTTTTAAAGCAGATTCGACTTCTCCATCTTTTCCAGTACGTCTTCGCTTACAGCTCAAATTTGCGTTCATCTTCGCTTTATTTTCAATCTCGTTGCGATTCTTTATCATTTTACATATGGCTGAGAAATTTTTAATGCAGCAGCAGCGTTTCTCTGACTCATCTTGCGTAAATTATGAAAGCGTTTCAAAATGTCAATTTTGTCCTGAAAAGTTAAATCATTGCTATTGCGTTTTTTTTTCCATAGTTAAAATGCGCGGAAGCAGAGAATAGAAGGTAGCCGCCAAACCGATTTACGATAGGAGCTGGAATGAAGCCAATTCCCTCTCCCCTCTCCCCTCACACACGCATGCACACATTAGAGCGACGACGGCGCGCGCAACAACTGCGAATTTTCTGCCGCGCACGCGCAAACAAAATAGGCTTTCTATTTTTTCGGGATTCTCCCTTTGGTTTCATAGTTTGCAATTTTTGTTGACTGAATTTAAAACAGAAATCGAAAATGGTACTTGAAAGTGATAACAATAAACGAAGGCGCTGATTACAAAAACCGATTTTTTTAACATGTGTTAATGTACAAGCGTTCGGGACTTCGCGATTCTGATAACATTAAACGAATGATAACATTATCCGCGATCACATTAAGCGGCACCTACTGTATTACCCAATTGCGGCGCTTTCTTGGTATGTACAATTTTTATCGAAGATTTATACCGAAAGCTGCCCACATTTTAGCACCCCTTGTAAAACTTTTGGAAGGCCATAAAAATAAAAATAAAAATCTTCACGTTCCAAAACATCTGAAGCACCTCTTGACTGGTCTGTCGAAGCAGAAGCTGCCTTTTCCACCGCTAAAACGGCACTTGCGGATGCCACCTTGTTAAAACATCCCATTCCTGGTGCTCGTTTACGTTTATGCTGTGATGCCTCGGATTTTGCTGTCGGCAGTACGCTCATGCAATATAATAATTCTTCATGGGAACCAATAGCATTTTTATCTGTAAAACTTACTAAAAGTCAGCGCACTTGGTCCACTTACGACCGCGAACTTTTAGCTATATATACTTCAATTAAACGTTTTCGGCACATGCTTGAAGGTAGAGATTTTTCCATCTACACTGACCAAAAACCTCTAATTTATGCGTTTAAGCAAAAGCCAGATAAATGTTCTCCTCGTCAATTGCACCATCTCGACTTTATTTCTCAATTTTCGACAGTTATACGTCATATTGATGGTACAGAAAACTCCATTGCTGATGCCTTATCTAGAATTGAAATTGATTCAATTTCAACAGAAATTTTAGATTTCAAACAAATATCTCTTGCACAACTCGAGGATCCTGAATTAAAAAACATTTTAAATTCTACTGACAATGCATGTAATATTCAAAAGCATTATTTTTCTTTGGAGGATGTAACATTATACTGTGACATGTCAACAAACATACCACGTCCTTTAATCCCAGAATCTTTTCGATCTAAAATCTTTAATCATATTCATAATCTTTCTCATCCCGGAATTTCTGCCACAACTAAATTAATAACTAAGCGATATTATTGGCCAAACATGAAAAAATTCATTAAAAATTCCGTCCAGTCATGTGATAAATGTCAACGTTGCAAAATACATCGGCATATGAAAGCTCCACTTGGAACTTTTGCCCTTCCAGATGCAAGATTTTCACACATACATATCGATTTCATTGGTCCACTTCCTCCATCTGACGGTTATCAATATTGCATGACTATTGTCGATCGTTTCACTCGATGGCCCGAAGTAATCACAACATCTATCATGACAGCTCTAACAACAGCTAAATCACTTGTAAATGGTTGGATTTCGCGTTTCGGATGTCCGGTTACCATCACGACAGACCAAGGTCGAAACTTCGAATCCACACTTATCCGTCAATTAACAAATATTCTTGGAACCACGCGTGCACGCACAACAGCGTACCATCCAATATCAAACGGAATTTGTGAAAGATTCCATCGCTGGCTCAAAACTGCATTAAAAACTCATGACAATATGAAATGGACTGAAGCACTGCCAATTGTCTTATTAGGTCTTCGAACTGCTATTAAAAATGACATTATGGCGAGTAGTGCTGAACTACCCATACAACACAATGACATCCAGAGTAAATCTAGAAGCTGTCATATGTGGGATAATAAGGCATCCTGTGGACATCACGCAATGGACGTACCTTGGCCAGAGGACATCCAAAGCTGAGCAAAATGTGACACCTATGCAAATCCAGAGGACAGCATTTTCAGGCAGTCACAGGATGAATGCAGGATGCTCACAGGATGAGGTAAAATGACTATAAACGATACCTATGAGCATCTAGAAGAGGTCTTTTTTTTATGTTCATGCAATGGCTGCAGTTCGTCCACAGGACAGCACAAATTAGACTTGGGGAAATCTGTTATTTGTATAAATGAATGAGAATTGTGAATATATTTAATTGGTTTATTATGCAATAAGTAACGCATAATCTCAAGTTTATTTCAAATATATTTCTTATTCCCATACGTTTATATACAAGCATAAGAGAATAAAAAATATATTTGAAATAAACTACATAAAAAATAAAACAATATACTATATTTTAAAATTTAGTATATTTTATTTTTTTATGACAGATTTGAGAATATATATTAAAAATTATTGTACAATAAACATGCTATAAAAAGATTTTTGTAGTTTTCCATTTATTTGCTATCAAAAGCTTATATTAATATTGTACAGCTAAAGGAAGTGAGAATTAATATTTCTAATTTTAAATATTTTGCTTCAATCAAGGCTGCCAAGGAGAGATTTGGTGATCCCTCCTTCCCCAATCTAAACATTTTAGACTTTTATTGAATTTAGTTGTAAACTGATTGCATTATAAACCCTATATATTTGAGAAATGACAAGGAACTTCGTCATTTAATGTCAAATTAGAAAAAAAAAGAATGACCAGTCTAAAGGTCAAATTATTGTATAGTGGTTTTCTTTTTGACTTAACACGTGTGACTAAGGTTAAATCAGACTTAAACATTCAGCAGTTCTATTGCAATTTCCTTTGGTGTAGTTTTTTAATAGCTGTTACCTTCAAGACGTGTTAGGACAGTTTTCAACTGTGACAACTTTTACTGCCACCTTCTGCGGTGATAATTGTCATGGAAAACCGATTTATTTTGTAAAATTTTTCTAGGAAAACAAAAATGTCATTGGGAATTCCCCCATCCACCAAGGACGTACCCAGGGAGGGGGTCCATGGGGTCCGGACCCCTCCCGAAATATACTTTAATAAATAATCCTTCTGAAGTTAAAAATTATTTTATAATAATCATAACTTAAAAAAAGAAAAAAAAATGTTCATTTTAAGTTTTTTAATCATATCGTTTGATCAGATTAGTTCTCCTGGGCAGAGGGGATGGAGCAATGGACTCCCACATTAATGACATTTGTAAAATGTATCAAACTGATTTTGTATAGCTATTTCTCATACATGTGCAACTTTTTAGTTATTTTCCCCAAGTTTTTTACAATTTATCGGAGGCAGTACTTGCTAACCACTACCGAATTAATAAATGACATAACTATAAATCATGTGTTTATTCTATTCACATGCTTTCGCTCTTCTTCCTTCTTACAAACTCTGAAAAAACTTTTTTCTTTTGTTATATTCTTCGGAATCGGAGCTTAGCGAAGCGACTCCTAGTTGGAATAGTATTTTAACACAAATTTCTGATATTCTGCCACAGTATTCAAAAAAAAAAAAAAAAATTTTATTTATAAAATTCGTATTTTTTTTTTTTTTTTTTTTTTTTTTCACAAGTAAATGAAATTAATGGATAGTTTACTTGTATCTATAACGAGCACAGTGAGATCTTTTTCTTCTATGAAAAGTGTAAAGACATTCATTAGAAATAGAACTGCACATGAAAGACTATCTTGTTAGCATTTCTTTGAATTCATCATAATGTACAGTCGGTAACAAAAGTGTCCGAACACTAGCAAAAATTCCTATGTAAAAAAAGTACACTTTGTAAGGTTTTATTAAATAAATCCTTGTCGAATCCTATTCTTAGTCAGTGTAAGAACATGATTCGATAAGGATTTATTTAACAAAACCGTATGAAGTGTACTTTTTTTGCATAAGAATTTGTGCTAGTGTTCGGACACTTTTGTTACCGACTGTAACATTAAAATTTTAAGATGTACCGAACAAAATGGCCTCAAGACAACAAAGTCTCAATTTGCTTCTGTAATTATTATTTATGTGTAAGCAATTTCATAAATCTATTTATATAATTTGCAAGAGAGGTGACCATTCCGGTTCGTACTCGTCTTTATAGCAAGTTACCTTTCATACTTTAGTTAATTTAAAAAAATCTAATTATCCGATCGATAAGCTGTTTAGTTTGACAGATTCAGAAAAATTGCCTCTATCATTTGGTACCTTAGTTTTGATTAGATTTTTTAAAATTAATTAAAATATGAAAATAAAAATCTGGTAATAAATTCAAAATTGGACATTTAAATTTATAATTGTTGCCAAAGAAATTTACCAGTTATTTTTTTTTTTTTCTTTTAGCATAAAATGAAATGTACTTTCACGCGAAAAATATAAAATTATATGCATATGAAAAAATGAAAATGGAGCAGAAAAAAAAAAATCATAACCTTTTTTAATATATTTCAATTTTAGATTTTTTTTTTCTTTTTCATTTTGTTTAAATGGTATGTTTTTTTCACAGATGAATTATGCTTGGCATGAAAGCTAATTCATTGCTAATCCATCAAATTAGTAATCCTCAGCATATTTAATTGCAGAACTTAAGCAATGAACCATTTAAGAAACTATACTCTTGTGATCTTCCAGTAAAACTGAAGCTTGTGTGATCCTACGGAAAAAACTTTAGATAATTACGTAACATGTAAACTTTTATTAATCCAATTTTATTTACATCATCCATTTTTTCATTTAGATGACTTTTTTACATATTTATATCTGTCTTTTGCATGGCGCAACCATGTTTTATGAACCTCTTCTATTTGTGCCCTTGAGACATGACTGTTTTCTTTTTCCACAGCATCTGGAAAAAAAAAAAATCTGGAGTGACTCCACTCGACTTTCCGAACATTGAGTAATTAACAGTTTTGTAGATAAAGTAAAGAAAGAGGAAAACAAACAAAAGGGAGAAAACCATAATAGAGTGTTTGAGTATTTTTCTCCATATGTTACACGATGTTTTATTTAACGCTACTGATCTTTGAGCCTATAGATCATAATGATAAAGAATTTTTCGTTGTGTCCCTGTAAAAACCTATAAATGCTAGATTCACCAAAATGCTTATAGTTAGTGCAACAGTGATTTATAATATTCATATAAATTTTCAGCTCAATTGAATAAGGCGTTTAGATGCTATCGCACTTTTAAAAATTTGGTCCCATAGGCCATAATGATAAAGATATTTTCTTTGTGTCCCTGTAAAAAAACTGTAAGTGCTAGATCCTCCAAAATATATACAAATTGAGTATCTGTGACCTATAATATGTGTATAAATTTTCAGCTCAATTGAATAAGGCGTTTAGAAGCTATCACACTTTTAAAAATTTGGCCCCATTGGCCATAATGATAAAGAATTTTTCTTTATGTCCCTGTAAGAAAACTGTAAGTCCTAGATTCTCCAAAATATATACAAATTGAGTATGTGTGACCTATAATATGTATATAAATTTTTTGCTCAATTGAATAAGGCGTTTAGATGCTATCGCACTTTTAAGATTTTGCTCCCATAGGCCATAATGATAAAGAATTTTTCTTTGTGTCCTTGTAAAAAAACTATAAGTGCTAGATTCACCAAAATCTATAGGGTTCGTACTATGGTGACTTACAATATGCGTACCAACTTTCAGGTTAATCGAACGAAGCGTTTAGACGCTAGCGTGTTCACCCACAGACATAACACATACACACATACATACACACATACACACACACATACATACATCATCGTAAAAATAGTGAAAACGGACTCAGGGGACCTCAAAACGTATAGAAACATCAAAATCTCGAATTCGGATTTTTGACATGATTACAATACTTTCCTCACTATAGTGTTCGGAAAGTAATTAATAAAAATTTATTATAATAAATAATACAGATGAAGTGTCCTATAAAAAATTTAAACATACTTTTAAAGCTCTATGTTGATACTTTGCGGCTCTTTTTTGAGCCATCTGTATATTAATAACAAAATTAACATTCAACTTTTAAACCTTAAAACTAACATACTTTATCGAAAACCTTTTTTTTTTCTTTCCCCTACCAGAATAATCAGTGAAGTTAACCAGTGAATAGATAATCCCATAATATTTTGAAATAGGAGGAGCGATAACATTCCACTACCGAAACAGGAGGTTTCTGTACAGCTTTAGTATGGACAACTCCCCCCCCCCCCAATTGGTGACTTTTAAATACTTATTGACATTTTGGAGATAAATTAAAATGGTTATTATAATTGCGTAACTAAAGACCTTGGCGAGTAATGTCCGACCAACTTCGGTGCCAAATTTAAAAAAAGGTCATATTAAAGCCAGGTCGGCCAACATTAAAACTTTTTCAATTTTTCTCTATTTTCCCTCCATTTTCTCTGTCTTATGCTGTGCCCCCTCCTCCCCCCCCCCCCAAAGAAATTTTTTTTCTCCAAAAAATTAGCAATTTACAATAACATACTTTCAAATATGGCTTACTTCAACAAAAATTATTACAATTCCCCGACTTTACATAAAATTAAAAAAAATTATAGTATTAATTTTTATTAGGTAGATTCCTTATAGGAAATCTACCTATTGCAATGGTTCTCATGACATGACTTCTGGAAAATTTCTTCATATCTTCACCGATCATGACCCCTAGAACCCAAAACCACCCTCCGTTCAAAAGTTTTATATATATATATATATATATGTGTGTATAACGCTTTTTCCCATCTTAAGTTGTGAACACGATAACTGGAGTAATTTTTATTTAAATTTAACCTGATCGGGATATGTTGTCAGGACAGCAAAAATCTCGGTCGAGTTCGTAGATGGAGTATCCAGCACAAAGGGGGTGGAAACGGTGGGGATGGAAATTTTCCTTTGTCCATAATTTCTTTAATATTGAAAATAGGAAAATATTTCAAATCAGGCGAATTACCACCTAACCCTAAAGAACAATTTTTGCATTTACACTTTTTCGATAGCTTCAACTGTTTAAAAGTTACAAGTCAAAAAGTGATTTTTCGTCAATTGTGATGAAGCAGACTCTTTCTATCTTTATAATATTACTCTTACGCGGTCCAGTTACGATTAGATTTTGTTAAAACGATACGATTGTAAAGTAATTAATGAAATATGCGAGGATAAAAAAGTAATATTTATACATTTGCAATATATAAATATTAGTTGTAAATATTTGCAAGTGGATTCAGTTCAATGGTTTAATTAGAAAAATGACATTTATCTGATAAGATCACTTTGTAGAAAAAATTTGCATAGTTTTAGAAATTGCATATTTACAATCTTTGCATGCGTTATTGTAAAGCACGGCCCTACTCAGGGCCGGCTCTAAGCGGTAGGCAAGGTAGGTACTTGCCTACGGCGGCAAAATTTAGGGGCGGCAAAACCAACTTAACTACAAAAAAGAAAAAATAATAATAATAATTTAATATATATATATATATACAGACACGACATTATTTCATTATTTAAAACATGAAAATCTGACATTGACAGATTTTAATTTAGTGCCAGAGGCCTACTGCTAAACTTGTTAATATCGACAAATTCTTCTTTAGTTAATTCGTGACGATCTAAATTCCATGATAAAGTTTTCATTAAATCAAACCAATGTGTTTCAGCTGCAGATACTGTAACAAATAACGTTGGAAGTCCAAGCTGTCTTATAGCCGCAAAACAACGTTTTTTCTCTTTTTCCCAATGAGGGGGAGGTGTGCCTTGGGGGGGACTCATGTCAAAGGTGTGCCTTGGGGGGGGACTCATGTCAAAGTTGTACCTTGGGGGGACTCATGTCAAAGTTGGGCCTGGGGGGGACTCATGTCAAAGTTGTACCTTGGGAGGGGGACTCATGTTAAAGTTGGGCCTGGGGGGGGACTCATGTCAAAGTTGTGCCTTGGGGGGACTTCATTCAATAAATCCCCATTCAATAAACCGACTGAAATAGGCCCTTAGCACTATTAAGAGTGTATTATAAAAATTCGACAACGCTGTACCGACTGAAATAGGGGTACCTTGGGGGGGACTCATGTCAAAGTTGGGCCTAGGGGGGACTTCATTCAATAAATCCCCATTCAATAAACCGACTGAAATAGGCCCTTAGCACTATTAAAAGTGTATTATGAAAATTCGACAACGCTGTACCGACTGAAATAGGGGTACCTTGGGGGGGACTCATGTCAAAGTTGGGCCTAGGGGGGACTTCATTCAATAAATCCCCATTCAATAAACCGACTGAAATAGGCCCTTAGCACTATTAAGAGTGTATTATAAAAATTCGACAACGCTGTACCGACTGAAATAGGGGTACCTTGGGGGGGACTCATGTCAAAGTTGGTCCTGGGGGGGACTTCATTCAATAAATCCCCATTCAATAAACCGACTGAAATAGGCCTCTAGCACTAATTAAGAGTGACCTATAAAAATTCGACAACTGTACCAACTGAAATAGGCCTCTAGCACTAATAAATACAACAAGAATTTACAGGCTTCTATGCAGGGCCCGATTAAGCTCTGAAGCTAGGGGAAGCTCAGCATAATTTCGGGGCCCCCTTTCATTTCGAAAAATCTTGTTTTCCTGTTATATATTGTAATATAAAAATGCTATAAACCAAAAAATTATTTTCATACATCTGGGTGGTTTCTACACAGAACATTAAAATTATACAACTTTTTAATAAAGAACATTCAGATTTTTGAGGTAAAATAGATTTTTCCCGAAATAGTGACTGTTTTGTCTTGTTTTAGGTAACCTTTCTCAGAAAAAATTCAATTTCAGTGTGAAAATATGAAACAAAAAATTCAAGACCATGTTTTTAATCCTTATGGGGCCCCCTCTTAGATTTTAGAGGGGAAGCTTGTGCTTCCTGAGCCTTTTGGATAATCAGGCTCTGCTTCTATGTCCATTCCTATGTTTTGAAATGCAAAACAGACAAGAATAGATAAACTTCTAAGCTCTGTATAGTAGGTATTATATGCGCGGCCGCGAAAAGAAAGGAGAAATGCGCACCCACCGCTGATTTAACAAGCTTTTTATTACCCTCTAATAAGAGAGAGTCAGAGTTTGCCAAATGTAGGGATTTGTCCCTACGCGTAGGCATTTTTAGCAGTGTTCTTCAGCATGTAGGGTCAAAGTAGGGACTATTTGGAGGTACCCTTTCTTTCCAGGACATTCTCAGTATATCCTACGGACATCTTCAATCATAAAGTAGGGATATTTTGAGCTGTCCGTAAAATCATGGCAAAATTTGAATTTGAGTTGGCAACTGTGATGCCTGATTTAAAATATAACTTTATTTATGCAATAACGTATGTCGGATTCATTGCATGGGAATAGCGATAAAGTTTATATAGTAAGATATATTTCTATTGACCAGTCAGAAGCGGAATTTCAATGAAAAATTAATGAACATTTTCTGGGTTTTCTTCCTGTTGAAAAATAGAAAGTTAAGGAATTATCTCAAGTTTTATTAAAAGTGTTGGAGAAAAATAGATTAAAATTAGAAAATATGAGAGGTCAAGACTGCGATAATTGCTCAAATATGAGACGTCAAGATTACGATAATTGCTCAAATATGAGAGGCGACAGATTCGGAGTACAATCAAGAATTAAAACTTTAAATCCCAGAGCATTTTATATTGCAATTTATCAAACTTACAGTCATTTGCAAAAGTTTAAGACCACCCATAGAAAAATCAGATTTAATGGAATTCCGCAAAAATAAAATACATATTTTACATACAAAAGAACAAAATAGACTGTACATGGTTTTTTATTGTAATTAAAGTCAGTATTTTGTAAGACCTCTTTTGTTTTTAATAACTTGTACAATCCTCTTAAGCATGCTATAAATAAGAGACTTACAGTAAGCTTTAGAAATGTCTGTGCACCAGACATGCTTTATTGCTTCAAGAAGTGCCGTAGCAGTGGACGGTTGCTCTTTGGTGACTGTTTTTCACAGTACACCACAGATTTTCTATTGGATTCAAATCTGGGCTGTTACCTGGCCAGTCAAACACTTTAATTTTCTGCGCCCTCAGATATTTCTTGACAATCTTCGCCCTGGGACACAGAGCCCCATTATGCATGAAAATTCAATATTTATGAACACGCATGTGAAGCTTCAACTTCTCACGTAACAAATTAAGGTACCGCTTTCCGTTCATAGTGTTTTTAGGTGGCGCAAAATACAGACTAGCATTATCGTATCGGACATTGCACCCCATATCATTTGACTTGGAGGATGTTCCACAGTTTGAATCGTATATATCTCATCATATCTTTTTCCTCTTAGGCGGCGAACACTTGTAGCATGTGCAGAAAACTGCTGCATACTTGACCCATCCGAACGTAAGACCCTACTCCACCTCTGTACTGTCCAATTCTGATATTGTCTACCGAAAGTCAGTCGTTTCTTTTTCATATTTGGAGTAATTCGAGGTTTCCTTGTAGGTTTATGAGATGATAAACCTAAATCTTTGTCCCACCTCCGCCACTGCCGAGTCTTATACTAGGCGAAACGTATTTAACCCTCGACGATAAGTTTAATGCCACGACCGTCCCTCCCGCTTCTCGATGTCTTTTTCTAGTCAATTTTGTCCTTTTATTCTATCCGGAGTTAGCCTTTTTTTTGTTTTGTTTTTTTACACACTTAACATTGTGAGTTTTTTTCTTTTTCATCCCATGCTTTTTCTATGGATTTTTAGCTTTTTTTCCCTCATTTTTTACATTCTAAAGTTAGGTGGAAACAGTATTTGAAATAGTACTCAAATTGACGTTGGAGTCTTTTGCAGCCAGAGAATGTCTAATCGTATTGCAGAAGGTTCTTGGATAAATTACGACCATCCTTCTTATCCCATGATCACCACGTGCACTCGTTTTTCTAGGACCAGGGCCCGATTAACTTTACAATTGAGGGAAAGCACAAATCCATTTGGGGGCCCCCACTGACTTCTTGGTCTAAAGACTCATACAAACATCTTGAAATATTTATAAATTTTTCATTAAATTTTGTAGTTACCTGGAATGGAGGACAAGTAAATTCGCTTAAAACATAGACAAGCAAATTCACTTGATTTTTGTACCAAGATATAAACTGGTGAAAGCCTATATTCACCACAATATATGAAATTATTCCATTACAAATGAATGTGCAAAAGCTTTATTAGCATATATAATCTAGAAATGGTAGTAGTGCAGTCAGGTAGGACTGTGACGTTTTATCATCAGACAATGCTTTTAGACCCCAAGCTTACAATTCGGGGCCCATTTTTTTGCTTAATTTGGGGCCTTTTCAAAAATTTCCAGGGGAAGCACATGCTTCTCGGGCCTATTGGGTAATCAGGGCCTGTCTAGGACGACCGCTTTCCTTAAGGTCCACAAATTTTCTCGAAATTTTAAGTTTACTAATAGCTTGATACACAACTGTCTTGCTCCCATTTACCCTCGAACTTATTTGACGTTCAAAAAATCCAATTTTATGCAGGGTCAATATTTCTGACCTTTTTGTAACATTAAATGAAGGTTTCTTACTCATTACAATGATTGCACAACAGCACTGTCTACGACAAAGTCCAATAAACAACTAAGCCACTGATTTATTGAGTAGCTCATTAACTGTTTTTTAAAGAATTAAGATCAGATGAATCCTTTGACAATGTTACCTTAGAAGCTGAAAAATTAGCTAAAGAAATAGATGTAGAAAAAAACTTTGAATTGACGACACCACGTCATCGTGTTCGATCTAAAAAAGAAAATTTTCCTAATGAGAGTGTAGACGAACCCATACAAGATTAAAAAGAGAAATATAAAATAGAAGTTTTTTTCTTTACAACGATACGATCAGGCGATCAGTGCAGTGGAGCTGAGTTTAAATTTATTGAATAATCATAACCATTCTTTTGAATTTTTATGCAATGTCTACAAACTTAAAGACATGTGTAAAAAATGAGTTACTGGCACACTGTAAAGATCTGGAAAACGTCTTAACAGATGGTGATTCCTTTGATCTTAACGCTTTAGAATTCGCTGATGAAGTAGACCATATTTCTTCACCTTTGAAAAAGAAAGAATGTCTATTTCACGTTCTTAAATTCAATACCTCCCTTAACATTGGGCCAAATTTAAGCATTGCTTTTAAAAAAATTGTCCAACCTTTTGCATAACTGTTGCTACCGGAGAAAGATCTTTTTCTAAACTAAGTAGTATGATGTGGCCACCACATAACTTTCTTCTATATAATTTTACACAAAATTCATTGAATACAAATTATTAATTACTTATTAAATTATTTTCCATTATAAATGCAGACGATTTTTATCTGACAGAATTACTAAATACCGAAAGAAAATCAATTTTTTGCCAATTAAAAAAAAAAAAATTCTAAAGTTTTTTCTTTCCGTTAAAAGATTTAAAAAAAAAAAAAAAAAAAAAATCTATAACTTTGTTTTAAATAATCACAGATCTATAGTTCAACCATTCATTTTAAAGGTATTGACGAGGTCTTTCGAAAGACACTTATATTGAAAATTTACTCCCCCAGGGGGGAAACGATGCTTCTCCCAATACAATTTTTTTTCTAGTTAACTACTACTATTACAAATAATTCATATTAATTTTCCAATCACATGTTTAAAATAACTCTCATTATGTATATTTATACGAAATTTTGTCCTATACTGACATACCAGAAAAAATACGATCACAGCGTTATCTGTTGAGCAATTGTTCTACAAATCTAATCAGCGCCAGTTTATGTCAAGGTTCAACTAAATACCAAGTTTGGTTAAATTTCGTTCATTGGTTCGTGAGTTACAGCGTCCACAAAATTTGTGATACACACACACAGATTGATAGACAGGCATTTTCTAAAAACAGTCAAATCGTGTTCAAGACATCCCAAAACATGTAAATCCATCGAAAACTGGAGTTCGAAAAATTTCACGAATCCAATACTTTTTCTATATATACATATAAAAGAAAATAAAAATGATAAAAAAATTACTTAAGAACCATGTCTACTCAAAATCACCTTAATGGGTTAGCAATGTTGACCTTAAGAGAGTACTTAAGAGAGTAATTAATAATTACTTTAAATTTTGTATATCGTACTAGTATTTTTTATTATTTGCTGGTTTGGAAATATTGTCTGTACTAGTTTTAGTTTCAAAGATTCCGTGTTTTTAACTTTAAAATATTGCATGAGTGTTATTGTCTTATTTTTATGATTATCTTTTTTTTTTTTTTTTTTTTTTTTTAGATACAAACTGTTTTTTTTTTTAATTTTTGAAGCTTGAGGGGGTGGCACTTGTGAGGTTTGCCTACGGCGGCAAAAACGTTAGGGCCGGCCCTGGCCCTACTAGAACACTCCTCGGCGCCAACGCCTTTGCCGCAGAGTGATCTAGTAGAGCCGTATTTTAAACAAACATAGCAATACTTTAAAGATATAAACAGAATTGAACTATTGCCATAAGTTGACTAAAAAATGCAATAGTAAATAGTATAATCAAAATAGGTACTAGATTATTTTAAATAAAATTATATCAAAATAAATAATAAAAAGGCATGTCAAATAATAAATAAAGGCATGCCAATAAGCAAATCATCAACATGGCATCAAAAATTAAAAAGTCGCCATGGGGGTTCTATACTAAAGCTGTACTGATTAGGGAAGTATGAAAACCAGATCGTCAGATATTAATTTTATTTTGAAACCTTTCTTTAAATGATTTTGGTTTCATTATCGCACAATATTAATTTGGTTCTAATAATAATTTGGATTTTGTTGAATTAAAATTTAAATTAGATGATGAAAGGATAAATTAGATGAGAAAAGAAATAAAATGCGAAAATTTCGCATGGGTTTGCTAGTAGATTTAATTGCTTAAATTTATAATCTGATGTTTACGTCACGTGCAAACGATAAAAAAGATGAAACTGAAAAACATGATAACTGCTTTAACTAATCATTTAAAAATATAAAATTAAAATAATACATTAGTCTTAATAAAAATATCGTTGGTGGTAACTAATTTAGAACGCCAATTTAGGCAAGAATTTAAAATTTACGGTTGAAATTGAGAGTAACATGTTACAGCTTCCTTTAACTTTTTATCTTGTGGAAACAAGGTATTGATTGGTCTGTGAAGAGATAAGAGGTTTTCACGTGGGAAGAAAATATAATGACGCCAAAGTTGTCATTCTCCATCGCCATATTTTGCCGTCAGCTATCAAATTTTGCCGCCAAATCACAAATTTTATTGCTAAGTCAAAAATTTTGTCACCAAAAATCTCGCCAAATCATACAATTTAATAAATTCTTAACAAATTAACATTGAAATTTAGTGGTGCCCAAATAGTCCAATGTTAATGTTATAACTGCAATTTGAAATTGTCATTCCATACAATGTAAAGGAATCTAACTTTGCCTTTAAGCTTGTCGAAAAGGGATTTTTAATCAAATAGTCTTGTATTTTCTTTTCCTTAACATACTAACATAATTATATATTAAGCTTATTTTAAATTAATCATGTTTTTAATCAACATAATGAAACTAAGAATTATATTCAGAGAACTTTAAAATATAACGATCAAAATTTAATTAATTTATTTATTTTTTAAATGATTGTCACACTTTTAGGTAGATTCCTTATAGGAGATCTACCTATTGCAATGGTTCTCATGACACGACTTCTTGAAAATTTCTTCATATCTTCACCGATCATGACCCCTAGAACCCAAAACCACCCTCCGTTCAAAAGTTTATATATATATATATATATATATGTGTGTATAACGCTTTTTCCCATGTTAAGTTGTGAACACGATAACTGGAGTAATTTTTATTTAAATTTAACCAGCTCGGGATATGTTGTCAGAACAGTAAAAATCTCGGTCGAGTTCGTAGATGGGGTACCCTGCTCAAAGGGGGTGGAAATGGTGGGGGGTGGAAATTTTAATTTGCCCATAATTTCTTTAATATTGAAAATAGGAAAATACTTCAAATCAGGCAAATTACCGCCTTACCCTAAAGAACAACTTTTGTATTTAAACTTTTTCGATAACTTCAGTTGCTTAAAAGTTACAAGTTAAAAAGTGATTTATCTTGTGATGAAGCCGACATTTTCTATAGCTTTCATTGCAAAAATTTATAATCTGATGCTTATGTCACGTGCAAATGATAATAAAAAAGATCACTGAAAATATAATAAAATTTTAATCATGTTTTTAAACAATATAATAATCTGATTTAAAAAAAAAAAAGTTTAATTTAAAAGAAAATATGACGTCACAATTACAACAATGTACTGAGAAAAATGAAATAAAATTTTATCCGTGATTTTAAACAAATAAAAGAAAAGTTAATAAAAAAATAAGTAAATAAAATCAACATACATTATAGGGCTAAGCAGATTTAGACTTAGCTTTATGACATAGATGCTATAATGTAAAAGATAAATGTCATCGTTAAAAAAAAAAAAAAAAATCTTGTGAATCCATGCTAAACGAATTAAACTGGCATGGTAGAAAAGGTTATAAATTTGGGGACATTTAGGTATCCCTTTAACAAATGAACTAGGGACGATTTTAATGAATTTTCCGTTGAAGTTTATTTTCATGAAAATTTAAATTTAAATTAAAGTATTTCATTACTCGAATTCCCTTATTTTGATAAATAAAAATATACCATTAAAAAAAAAAAAAAAAAAAAAAAAAAAAAACACTCTTTTATTGAAAAATGAACTAATACAGTTCTAACAACCACGTGACTTTCTTCTTAGCAACCGTACTTTGCTGAAGGACAATGCTAATTTTTCCATGCCTTTGGAAGCGTAGTAGTCGAATTTTTTTATGCTTTTACAAATACATTTACAACACTGTGTTACAATAAATTTGTAACACTATTCCGCGATGATAAAATGGGTCAGTGGGGTCAACTGTCCCTCAGCAAACATGCTCGTGACGTCATCTGTTAGAACTCTATAAAGGTTTTAGAAAACTATTACATACTTTTAAATCTTTATAAAAAAAAAAAAATTAATTGTTGACACTCGACATTATACAAATACATCCAAATCCTGTGTCACATACGATAGTTTTGTATAAGTATAGATTTTTTGTTTGCCCTTGGAACCTGCCCCTGAAAAGTGCCTGGAAACACTTGTATCTAGTATTGTCGTTGATTATGAAGTCGTGTGCAAAATTTCAGGTCCTTTGGAAGACAAGAAGTTGCCGAAAATTGAATTGCAAAATTCCGTTACATACATTAATAGTTGCATCATATCAAGTTAATAAAAATGTGTTAATTAAAAACCTTGTTAAACGCTTTAATTAATCATTTTTAACTTTCAATAATTCAATAAAAATTACAATGAAATAACTATTCAAAAACCGCTACCACTTATCTGTATTTGACTTGACCATAACAACGCCAGGCTTACCAGAACTAGTGAGATCACAAGTGCATTTTCACGTTTCTATTACTTTATCTTTTAAAAGAAAGATATCGAACAACAGTTATATGGATTTTAAATAAAAAATATAATTTTGATTAAGCTTGGGTGGGGAGGGGGGTGTAGCCCAATAGCCCCTTCCGGGATTCACCATTGCTGGGATTGTATATCTTTATGGCTTCTATTTGTTGAATGATTATGAGCTTGAATTTTAAAAAACTGAAACATTTACTGACCAATAAATCGAGCCTAAAATTTTAAGCAGAATGAATAAAACCCTTTTGTAGTTGAAAATTAAATTTCTTGAAAACAGAATAGCGACGTAAATAATGCAATGTGTGGGAACAAAGCCATTGGCTAGGTATTAATGCATATGTAAAATTTCTTTACAATTGTTACATTAACGTAAAGGAATCTACCTTTGCCTTTAAGCTTGCCGAAAAGGAATTTTTTTATTTGTGGTTGCGAAATAAAAAAGTAAATATAAAGTTAAACAATAAACACTTCTGCAAATACAGACCTATAATCATGCTACATAGCTGGGCAAAAATTTCTTTTTCCCAATCCCTAGGAAACTCTACTGTTGTGCTACATCATTCGTAAACATTTCAAGATCCTTCGTGTGTGGTCTTCATACATGGACTCTCCAAATCTTCTTAGTTTTGTTAGCTAAATGAAAAAACAAAAATACAATAAATAAATGATAAATTTAATTTTAGATGATGTATAATATTTGATCAAATCACAAAAGCATTACATACATTTACAATTAATTTACATGAAGTACACGAAAATTTCTTACATATTTCAGTCTATAGGAGGACGGAATAATTGAAATACATTTTAGAAGTTTTATTTTGCTTTGCTTCAAACTCTGTAGAATTGATATATCTAATTTAAATTTACATATATTCATGCATAAGGCAAAAAGAAAAAAATAAAATTAAAATTTTCAGATGCTAAGTCTGAAAGTCACAATCAGAAAGAATTCCCTCTCATTTTCTGTAATTTTTAAGAATTCAAAAGTTAATTTTTATAATTTTTAATAACTCTAATATCAGGAAAAAATTCCCCTGAGTTTACCAGATTATTTTAGAGGCAATGTTAACGACGTATTACAAGAAATGCTCCTCTAGAGAGGAGAAAATACATCTACTTCCCCTGTATGTCATGTTACTGCCGATTATGATAGAAATTCAAATAGAAATCATTGTTTACATAAATATTTCCACTATACTTAATATCATTTGAATTTTGATATGCAGTTAAACGATATAATTTAAGAGAAAGGAAAATATTTGTTTTTTCAAGTTTTATTATCTATTTTTCCCTAACTTTTGATGAAAATTATTTTCCCTTCTTTTTTTTTTTTTTAAACGAAATCTAAATTTCCTGAGTATTTATTCCAGTTTTTCCTTGATGAGTATGAACCCTAAATATACTATATATATATTCTTAAAACATTACTATTATTTGTTTACAGCTTGAGCATGAGAAAAATGAGTCAACATTTCTTTCTTTCTATATTTCTTTAAAAAAAAGTTATGTAAAAGAAATACGAATATTTTCCAAATCAAGACTTAATAAAAGAAAAAAAATAAAAAATGAAAAGAGAAGCTTCTATAAAATGACAGAAGTCAACAAATTCATGAGACTTAAAATGGACACTGAACAGCACCATGGAATATTTTATATAAAACTATTTATAATTCAAACAATGTTTATGCATTAACTTCGGTTAAAGGTACACTATTTAAATGTATAATGATCACTTTATTATGGATTTGCTGGAATAAATAGACCCCTTCCTCTGAACGGGGGGGGGGGGGGGGAATGCTCAAATATCATTGAAATTCAGAAAGTTGTACGAAAAAAAGTAAGTTTTGCACAATTACTGACCAAAGTTTATTTTCTTTTCGGGGGTCATTCCCACATTCACGTTTTCCCTAGTAAATGAATAGAGAATTATGCTGAATTATAGAATTTTACTTCATGTTTTAAATAGAATCAGCACGTTGTAAATTGTAAGCATGCATAGTCTCTTGACAACGTAACTTTTTTTTTTTTTTCGAAAGCATCCCCCCCCCCCCCAACTTTAAATGCATGTTTAAATACACCTTTTTTAAACTAGTAATAACTGTTTAGTGATAATGAAAAAATATATTAATGATAATGAGCTAAACCAAAAAATGCACAGGAAGATGAGAATAAAATTACAAGCCATTTTTGTACGTCTTCTTTTTTTTAAGAATTGGTTTGCCTAAAATTCTAAGGATTTAACAACAAATATTAAATATAGAACAAATATTATATACTGGCTTTGTAAGGTTTGCTACGTGTAAAAAATAAAGTTCTTTTGTTGCCCCTCGCAAACTTTAAATTCATAAAAATAACCTTTTAAAAAGAGTTTTAACTTGATAATACACATTTATATAGAACAACTGAAAGTGGAAAGTGTTAATTTTTTTTTTTTTTTTTACTAAAATTGTACCAAAAAAATTAAAACCTGGATCTACTCCTGACACATAAAGACTAAAATACAGACAGCAATAACTTTGTTTTGTCTTTCTTTATAAAAATAAATAAATAAATAAATAAATAATTCAAATATGAGTAAAATATGTCAGTATCAATATTATCAAAAATTTTGTTAAGACCACCTCATTCAAAAAATGAGCTACTTCACCAGAGATAGTAAATGTAGCCAGTGGAATGTTGCACGACGATTTATTCTAAATGATACAAAAAGGCGCGGTGTTGGTGATTTTCGCCAAACATGCCAAGCAGCACCTGCAAGCAATTTTTCTGCAGTAACGCCTTGATCTTGAGAAAGCGAGGGTTAATTACATAAAAATTTCTATATTTTATATTTTAAAATAATTTTATTTATAATTTCATAATAAAAATATAAGTAATTTAAAATTATAGAATTTTAACAAATTTTTCAGTTCAAGTATTAATATAATTTGCAATATAACATGTTTACATTTGTTTCATTTGAAAAATTGATGTTTCTTAATATTTTCAATTTTTGTAAATCATTTTTAATTTTCTCTCCTGCTATTTTTTTTTTTTTTTTTTTTTTAATATATATACTACTACATGCATGTGGATGAATGATTTTGTTGATATTTGTTTCACACATTTAAATGTAACCATATAAATTTAGATTGTCAAAGAAACTATTAAATTGGTATTTATAATGACTTAATATTCTTTATCATACGTATTATTATTTTGCAGTTTACTGTATTTTTATACTACTACTTAAGAAAATTTAGCAAAATAAAATATTCTATGTGAGTTGGCAAATAGGTCAAATAATATAACTATTGTCTTATAATAATTACTGCACAAAATATTACAAATTGGCACACATCATTAGGATATCTTGTTGAAAGCTGGCAAATATTAAGCAATAATTTAAATAAAAGTGAAAATAAGATCTGAAAAAAAAAAAAAAAAAAAAAAAAAAGACTGGAAATACAAAGTTTTTTCCTTGTACAATAATAAACACGTTTGACATTAAGTGAAATATATTCGAAAATAAACAGTTTAATTATAAACTATGATGTATGATGAATAAATCTTGCATATTTTTATAAAGATAATGAAAATGGGAAACTATTGTTTATCTTAAGCTGAACAATGTTAGAGTTACGATTTGGCGAATACTGATACAATAAAAGTTACATGATAAATAGTAGTACGTAGTACTACCTTTGTAACACAAAAACATACAGAAATTAGAAAAATAAAAATAAAATAAACCTTCATACACTGAAATGATTTTTTTTTTTTTCCCCCAAAAGTATACACAAACACGCGTACTTAAATTGGAATATTTTGATAGATTTTACAAAATGTCTTTTCACAAATAACACAAGGCAGTTAAAAAAATTTTTTGCGAAATTAAGTTTTAACAGTTATACTGAATAAATATTGCACATAAACAACAAAAAAAAAAAAAAAAAAAAAAGCGTCACGACAATGAATATTAACCCTAATGTCATTCATGATACATTTAAAAACATTTGATTTATTACAGAAAATTCAGACAAATCATTTTTATTTCTTTGAATGAAATTCGAAAATTTACTTACGTGAAGCAAATCGATGTAATCTTCCTTAATTACACATGAAGTACATAGGATAAAATGACGAGAAACAAAAATAGTAAACGAACAAGACCTAAAGAGCAATGGCCGACGCAGAAATGACGAAATGAGCGAGCGAGAGCAAACGAGGTATAATACCGTTGCCAATAATATATATGTTTTCCTCCCGCCAGTGGACGGCCTCCAGGGAGCTTAGAGTGCTTAGATCCCGCATATATCATCCTCCGGCTGCCTTTTTATGCTTCGTTCGGGATATAACCAATTTAGTTTGCTTAGATCCTGCATATGTCATCCTCAGGCTGATTTTTTATGGTTTGTACGGGATATGACCACTTTAGGTTTTGTAGGATCATTATGGGACATCCAGAGGTTGATTTTGGTTGTATGGGTAGTCTATGGTACTACATTTCGACTTCCATCTGATTTTTTCACAATAGATAACTACAAAACATCACCTGACTTAACATATGTCTCACAACTCTGTGAATCCATGAGAAAACTTTCTCCCATTAATCCCCTTAGTCATGGTACTTCTAATGTTTACATAAATCCATCCTTGCAGACATGTACTCATGTATTTTTGCGCATAGATAGTATTCAACCACCATTAACTCCTCCTTACACAGGACCTCATATAGTACTTAAAAGAAATAATAAAAATTTTGTTATTAAAGTTAATGGAAAACCTACAGTAGTATCTATAGACCGGTTAAAGCCTGCATTTCTGTTCTCAGATAACGCCAACTTATCTTCACCACCTGATTGTCACAACAACACAAATTCTGACTTACATGAACTTAGATCTAATACTTCTGCTGCACAAGAAAATTGACAACAGCAGAAAGTAATTACAACTAGATCTGGTCGAAAAGTTCATTTTCCAAAGCATTTAGTAACAGATTATTTTTAATATCACTGCAAATCTTGTATTTGTTTCTATTATCATTTATTCTTTTATATATTGCACTTATTCCTTGTTTATTTACTGTAATATAATTTTTCATGTGCACATGTATATGTATGTATATATATTTTAAGCAATTCTGTTCTCAGCAATACTTTTTCATATATTTCATTCTGTTATTGCATATGTGTACATATACAGTGCGTGTCGAAATGATAGGTCCACCCGCATTTTTCAAAATTTAGACTCTTAATTGAGAATAATAATCACTTTTTTGGTAGAGATAATTAATCAGTAATTGTTATAACTATTTATGGAGCAATTTCTTAAAAATAAATAATTCCTTTTTATTTTATGCAAATTTTCAGTTTCAGACCGTTTCGAAAAGATAGGTCCGCCTTCAGGAATTTTGCACCAATCACGTTTATTTCCAAAAAATTTGCATAAATATCGTTGCTTAGTCTTACTGCGGGATTACGCTGGCTGCTGTGGAGGTATTTAAACAGATTTGAACATCACGTTGTAATCAAACGAAATGAGTCGTCGTTGCAGTCTTTCGCTGGTTGAGCAGGGGAAAATTGATGCATTTAAAACGTGTGGAAAATCGAATAGAAAAATAGGAAAACTTTTAAACAGATCACATAATATTGTAAACAATTATTTGCGACTTAGAAATGCTTATGGCAGTAAAAAATCATCTGGCCGCCGATCAAAAGTGACACCCCGACAAAGAAGGATTATCGTAAAGGAGTTAAAATCTGGAAATATGAGCTTATTCACTGTGGCCAGACAATAAAACCCTCCAATATCAAAATCTACAGTCCATAGAGTGGTAAAGAAGTTCGGCAATATAGTTTACGTGAAGAGGAAAGCGGCTCCGAAATTGACTAAAAAGCACAAAGAAAACAGATTGAAATTCGCACATGAAGTGGATGTCCTGGAAACAAGATTGGCATCGTGTGATATTCAGTGATGGAAAGAAATTCAACCTGGATGGTCCAGATGGCTGGCAGTACTACTGGCACGATCTGCTTAACGATAGACAGATATTCTCGAAGAGGCAAGCTGGTGGTGGTTCCGTTATGCTATGGGCCGGATTCGGAGGTGCAGGAAAAACTGATATAGCATTTGTAGACAATCGTTTGAATGCTGCAGGCTATCAACAGCTGCTTGAACAATATTTTCTTCCATGTTCCAACAGTACAATGCTCCTGTGCACACTGCAAAGTCCACTTTCGAATGGTTTCTGGATAATGGTGTACATGTTATCGATTGGCCACTTTGCAGCCCCGACCTGAATCCGGTAGAAAACATGTGGGGTATACTCGCAAGAGCGGTGTATGCAGGCGGAAGGCAGTACAACAGTACTGCAGACTTGAAAAAGGCGATTTTCTCCGAATGGTCAAAAATCGAGAAAAAGTGTTTGCAAAAACTTGTAGAAACCATGCCTAATAGGATTTATGAGCTTATTCTGAAACAAGGTGGAAAAATTTCTTATGAATTCAACATTAATTTGATGCTTGGTTCAGTGGACCTATCTTTTTGAAACACCTTTTTCATGTAATTTTTGTTTTCCTTATTATTCCTATTATTTGTATATTATTCATGTATTATTTTACATTGAATGAAATAATGTAGTTTATAAAATAGTACTTTGTACACAATAAAACCTTTTTTACCAACATAACTTTCGTTTTTACTGGTGGACCTATCATTTCGACACGCACTGTATATTTTAAGTGTATTTAGCATCAATATTCTATTGTATTAGCATTGTATTATTATTATTTTATATACATAATTGCATTTGTAATTGTATTTGTATTTTGTAATTTTTTATCGTTCTCCTTGTTCACTGGGGGGATACTCCTGTAGTGATCGTAGCGACATCTATAATTTATGTACAACAACTGCTACTTTCACTTTCAGAATATGTACTTCTACTTTCACTTTCAGAATATGTACTTCTACTTTTACTTACAAATATGTACTTCAACTTCAACTCGCAGAACATTCTGTTTTCAGCCTTGCCGGGAGAAAGGTCCCGTAGTATGTCAATGTCAGTGAGTAGTACGCCGCGCGCAAAGTAATGCGTGCTTGTTTTATTTATTAATTGTTAACTAGCTGGAACCCGTCGAATGCGACGGTCACTTTATTGACCGTAATGTTTCAAAAACCGTCGCATCATTATTTAAATGTATTTCAAGTTAAAACATCTAATATAATTTACGACATTTCACTTTAAAAAAAGAAATTCGGAAAAATGCTTATAAATAGAAATACTATATACGACACCACTTTCTACAAAGTATTGTCATTGGTGACGTCAAACTGACTCCAAATAAATAGTTGCTATCTTTTATTTTCTATTTCGTTTAATACTATGACTACATGTTAGCTGACCCGCCCGGCGTTGTCCGGGCCTATGATAATAACTTTAAATAAACCTTAAATTTGCATGATTTTAAATCCTAAACTCGATTTTGTTTGAATTTCTATTTTTAAATAAAGCATCGCGAAAAAATAATCAGATGTAACAAAAAAATTACCTTGAACCAAACGAAACTCTGCCTTGTGACCACGGTTGCGGCAGCGCATACGCTGGCCGCTAATAACATAAAAAAATTCCCAAAAATTAATCTGGAACCAAACGAACCCGACCGGCGTTGCCCGGGCCCATGATAATAACCTTAAATAAACATTAAATTTGTATGATTTTATATCTTTAACTCGATTATGTTTGAATTTCTATTTTTTAATAAAATCATAGCATCGCAAAAAAAAAAAAAAAAAATCAGCTGTAACAAAAAAAATTACCTCCAACCGAATAAAACTCTGCCTTGTGACCCCGGTGCCTGCGGCAGCGCATACACGGATCGCTAACAACATGAAATATTCCCAAAAATTAACCTGGAACCAAACGAACCCGACCGGAGTTGCCCGGGCCCATGATAATAACCTTAAATGAACTTTAAATTTGTATGATTTAATATCTTTAACTCTATTTTGTTTGAATTTCTATTTTTAAATGAAAGCATCGCGAAACAAATAATAATCATATATAACAAAAAAAAATTGCCTCAAACAGAACGGAACTCGGGCTCGTGACCCCGGTGCCTGTGGCAGCGTATATGCGGGTCGCTAATACCATGAAAAAATTCTTAAAAATTAATCTTGAACCGCACGAACCTCTGAATCGTGTTTCTGCCGCCTGTGGCTGCGGCACCGTATAGCAGGCATGCTACGCACGCGCTGCAAAATTCACTTTCCTCCACCAGGGAGCGCAGTATGTTGCATACGAACGCAAAATCCTTTAGTTGTACTTTCTCCCGCCAGGGGGCATAGTGTGTTCTGTACGAACATCACCAACGGTCAGGAAATACCAAGACCTTTAAAATAAGATATAACATGATAGGGTCTACTACAAAATCACCTAGTTCCATTTTCCACCACCAGGGGGCGCACTATATTGTATACAAACATCCATAATCAACATGAAATTTCAAGACCCCTATCACTGATCGCCTTGGATTTCCAAGACCTTTTAAATAAGGTGTCACATGGTGGTGCCAACTGCAAAATCCTTTAGTTGCACTTTCCACCACCAGGGGGCGCAGTGTGTTCTGTACGAACATCACCAACGATCAGGAAATACCAAGACCTTTAAAATAAGATGTAACATGATAGGGTCTACAGCAAAATCACCTAGTTTCATTTTTCACCACCAGGGGTCGCACTATATTGTGTACGAACTTCCCAATCGACATGAAATTTCAAGACCTTTGAAATGAGGTGCTACATGTGTGGGTCTAGAACGGATTTACCTCTCAAACTAATTTCCCCCCTCCCCCCCTCCAAATCTACTTTCCCCCTTCCCCCCCCTTTAAAATCGAAAATTCCAAATTCGCAGAAAGTGTTTTTTTAGTATTCGACTCTAGTCCCCATATGTACACTTTCCACACCGTGAAGTAATTTGGAGCTTTAACCCGTTCCCCCCCGGGGGGGAGGAACTGTTCGACTTTTTTTTAATTTTCTCTTTTCATTGCACAACTACAGACCAAGACCTTTTTTTAGACACCTCAACCAAATTTTTACACCAAGTAGTTCTCTCAATATAGTGGAGACAGACAAAAACATGTTTCAAATTAATATATAGATTTTTTTTTCAAATAATTGATTTACACCAAACGCAAGAAAATCTTGAAAAATTCTTGAAAAAATTGAATGTAAAGTTGATTGTGCACGCGTAACTTTCCTCAAACTCAACGAATTTAAGCAGTTAATAGCTTAAAAGAAAGAGCTTGATCCACTGAGTGTTCTTAGACTTGTGTCAACAGCCTACGTTAATTAGAACTCTAGTTATAGAGGTTTGAGTGAAGGAAAATCTTGAAAAAATCTTGAAAAAATTGATTGTAAAGTTGATTCTGCACGCATAACTTTCCTCAAACTCAACAAATTTAAGCAGTTAATAGCTCAAAAGAAAGAGCTTAATCCACTGAGTGTTCTTAGACTTGTCTCAACAGCCTACATTAATTAGAACTCTAGTTATGAAGGTTTGAGTGAAGGAAAATCTTGAAAAAATTGAATGTAAAGTTGATTGTGAACGCATAACTTTTTTCAGACTCAACGAATTTAAGCAGTTAATAGCTCAAAAGAAAGAACTTGATCCACTGACTGTTCTGAGAGTGAAACGATCAAGATCCATTCATTAGAAGAGGAGCTATGAGAATTCGAATTGTTTGAGTGAATGTGTCCCATTAGAAATGTACAGGGAAGAATCGCGTTTGAGTATAACTTGAGTAAGGTGGAAGTTGAGTAAATTTCAATGATTGATGACATATCTGTGCCTAAATACCTTTCATTTAAAAAAAAATGAAGGAAATCGGCCGGATAGAACGGCCAGACGGACTGACTTTAGTTTTCATAAATTTTTTTAATATATAAGATTATTAAAGAGTTTATTTTTTAATGAATGACTCGTCAAAGTGTTAATTATCACGAAGACCTATAAATCTATACTTTGTATCATATTCATGTAATTACGCAATAAAGCATTCGAAACTATATCTAAATCACTAGTAAACACAAGTCCATGATCTTCATTAACATATTTGAGATAATTAGTTTTCTGGCAATAGCAAATGCTCTTTTCAGTGCCCCCTCTCAAATTTTTAGCAAAATTATTATAATTATAAATCATTCTACCAATGGGTTTGTCATTTTTAAAAGCTTTAACTATTTTTACATTTTTAATGGGCAATATGTCGTATTTATTTAATGTTGTATTAAGGTTTACTTTTACAAAACGCTGACCAATATAATTCAAAACCAAATACATTTTATAGTCAGATTTTACTTCTATTTCTCTTTTATGAAAATAACTCATTAAACCTTGTTTTTTTTTATCCTATATTTTAATAAATCTAAACTCATATCAAATGCCATATTACCCAATTTGTTGCTAGAATTCAAGCTATGAAACAACTCTACCAACTGTTTTTCTCTGATATTAAAAATTACATTCTTGATTGAAATTTCCTCAAAGTTATCTACATATTTGTCAATAGTACTAATGATCTCTATAAAACTTTAATAATATACGAAAACAACCTTACTTTCAGCTTCAAGCTAAGTGGTCTTGACCAGTGGCGGATTTAAGGGGGGAGCTAGGGGCTGAAGCCCCCCCCCCCAAAAAAAAAAAAAAAAAAAAAAAAAAACACTGACATTCACAATTGAATATTGCAATCGTAATTTTTTTTATTGGTCTAGAATAACACTTTGAAAAGTCTTACCCCCCCCCCCAAAAAAAAAAGTCAAGTTCTGGAACCGGCGCTGGCCTTGACGGTAAAGTACTTTCTAGGTAGGGGGATCCCCCTCATTGTCAATACCATAGACCTTATATAATAGACCACGCATCCCTCCTCATTATCTGTCTGCGACATGAAGTAGCTTCCCCAGCGAAATTATCACGTGATGTAGACCAGGAGTGAGGGACGAAAATGAATATTATGTAATTTTTCCATAGGAAAGAAAGTAGTTTAGAGTTTTTTAATTTCTGTATTGTACACACACTTTTTATTTAAGCCTTTAGATTTACGCATCGTTGGAAAGCTAAAATGTCATAGATTAATTATAAAAAAAATTCTTTTGTGAAAAACCATTCTGAAGGGGAGAATATTTTGTTTGAATTCTTACGAAAATAAGTGCTTTCTTATGGAAGAATCGCCCTCAACTCCATGTCACGTGATATACGGTGCTGACCGCAAAGGATGAAGGTTTCAGATTACACCCTCATGTTGAAGACATTCACTATAATGGGAAGTCCTATTGGTGGCGTAGTCTATATATATAAGGTCTATGGTCAATATCAGTCACTTCTGTGGTACTTGGCTCTTGTATTTTCTCAGCAAACTGATGAGTTTTTCTTCTTTTCAAAGGGCGGTGCCAGGTGGAATGTATTTCGACTTTTGATTCATCGTGTTTGCACGCGGTTGGCTGGCTTAAAATTTCCACTGTTTCACGGAACAAAGTGTATTGAGGACAAGAAAATACAAGAGCAAAGCACCACAGAAGTGACTGGTATTGACAATGAGAGGGATCCCCTTACCTAGAAAGTACTTTACTGTCAAGGAAACTTACCTTGGAGATGAAAGTAAGCTTGTTTTAGTATATTATTAATGCATTTATTAGCTCCAGTATTTGAATTTAAATTGACTCTATAAGACTATTTAACTTATTTTTAGCTTTAAAATGTTGAACGTTAGATAAACTTTTATAGTCCTTATAATGGCTTAATTTGTCGTAAATTGAATCGCCAATATCCATCCCTCTAAATACATTTAATTAATACATTTTTCCTGTTTAATATAACATTTAAGCCATGTGAGTAAATTGTACTGTACTTAGACGTATTCTCAATTTCACTTATTTTACGCTCATATTTATTTGGTACGATATTTAGAATAGAGATCTCAATATTGTCAATTCCATGTTTCGCAAAATGTTCTATCTCCACTTGTTGATCTGCTTTATTTAATTTTAACTTTCTTATATTGCTTTTGTGGTTTTTAAATCGAACATTTGGTGAGTTTGAAGTTTCTCCAATATAAGCCATATTTGCAAACCTTACATCTCAACTTACACACACAATTGTAAACCTTACAAAATTTCAATTTTCCCTCCTTATATTCACCACTATCCTCCATGTCATAGCATACACAAGTTCTACACCTCTTATCACTACATTTTTAAAACCTCAACAACTTTGAATCAACATCTTTACTAATGTTCTTATTATGGAAATATCTAGTTTTAAATTTCCTCAGCACATTCCTCTTTTTCTCATATATCACAGATCCCTTAACAAATGAACTGTTAAAAAAATGTCTAGTATTATACCGATATACTTTCACACTATCTCTATTATTTAAACCTTTATAACCATTAGAAATCAATAAACAATTTTTATTGATTTTTTCACAATTTATAAACTTTTTTTGATGTCTCCCGGATTCCCTCACAATCCAACTGCCTGCTACGATAACATCTATCATGCTCGATGTTTAACGATCCGCTGCATACCATGTAATCTGGAGCGGACCGGGCACTACAACTATCTACTAGCTATATCTTGCCAGTATCTAAATCATTAAATTTGCTATTCATTAATTCAAAAAATTACATTTAACTCATTCATAAATCCCATTACACCACATAAACATCGAGATTCATGTACAGTCGGGGAAAAGCAAAACGCAACACCCGCTGTAATTTCGTTATTAATTGATGCAGGAACATCTAAAAGACATCATTCAACAGGAAATTAAAAGCACTTTCTGAATATGTCGTCAAATTTTGAATTAGGGGTCATCTACATATTAAAATGAGCGCCAACTTTGATTTTTTGAATGGCAACACCCAATGTTGACTTCATTTTCAAATTTCTCAGAGTCTGGCAGTGCGGAAAAGTATACTGTTTGTATACTTTATCTTTATCTTTAGTATTTATAGAGTTATAATCAAAAATGTGTTAGGGGTTATCTATAAATGTAGAAAAATAAAATTAAGATCTTATAAGAAATAGAGAAAATTTTAATGTTTCACACCGGAAATTTTTCAGGAAAAAAATAATTACAGAAATTAATAAAACTTTGCCACTTTTCCAGTTCCTTAATTATCCTGAATTCAATGTTTTAGATTTGTATATACTTCAGTATTTTTTTAGATAATTTTAGGTCTATTTAAATACATTGCACATGCGATTAGTCCATACTCTTTGAAAAAAGTGCAATATTTTTCAAGTAAAAGTGTCTATTATGGCTGTACTGATCACCAATAAAGCTTAAATTTTCTTTCGTAGGTGTAACATAATATACGAAATGAAATAATATATATATATATCTATACAACAACGCATAAACTAAATCTTTTCGGATAAATTATTGTAAGGGTTCATAAAGTAAATATTAAACAATTTTAATCGCACTTACCAGTTTTGGGTCAGTTGAACTCTTTGGAACTGTACGATTCGTTTTCTAGATTCTATGAAAATATAATTTCTTAATTAACCCTTTCGCGACTGCTGACGTAGATTCACGCCATTTGAAAATCTGTAACTCTGTCAGTGGGCGTTTCTTTCGTAATTTGTGTGTTTCATATTTCTTAAGTGTGTACCCAGTGTTCATATTTTTGCAATAAAATATACTTTGGATAGAAATATATTGATTAGAAAAAATATAATTATAATGTATATCCATTTGTAATATAATTGTGAATACAGAAAATTTGTTCTGAAATATTTTATTTAGAGAGTATAACGCCCGTAGGCGGGTCTTACTGTCAAAAAGACAAAATCCTGCAGTCGCAAAAAGTGTTAAAATATATTTATAAAAGTTAAAGTATGTTTTTAAAAATGTATAAAGTTAAAATATAGTAATAAAATTTTAAAGACTAAAGTGTCTTTAAAATAATAATACTCCCCCTATAAAATAAATAAATAAGTAAATAAATAAAATAAAATAAAGCAATATATGAAGCAAATGATTAAGCCTTTTCTAACTATGACGGTAGTTAAGAAATGATTTTACAAGTCTGTCTTGCATTCCAATTCTATTCGTTTTTTATATTTGACTATTTCCCATTAAACCTATTTTTCTATTTAAAACAGTAAACCCTGCCTATTTAGTTAATTGTTTTTTCTTCTAGTGTTTGTTTAAAATATTCAAAATTTATCCCCAATTAATCGATGAAGTAAATACCACTTGTGCATATTTTTGTCAACATAAAATAAGGTGTTTAACACGAATACTCAATGTCACAATTACTTTACTTTTCTGTATTGTTTTGTTTTGAAGAACGTTGAAAGCGGGGCTTGTCTTCTTTAGAAAACAGGAATTCTTGATGCTAACAGTAATGTCTAAAAATCATCATTTTTGTTTCATTTCTTTGCGTTTGACGTTGTTATTATATAATTTGACCCGTAAATAAAAAATAAAAATATTTTGCTTAATTTTCTTTGTTATTTTTTAAGATTTGGTTCGTTATCTCATGCAAAACTTTATAAGAGACGGCCCCCTAAACCACTCCAAAAGAAAGATTTATTTATAACTCGAAAACTAATAACTGGAATGAACTGCAAATTTGCGCACCCATATTTTTCAGCATTAGGATTCATTTTATGTAAAAATTAATATAGGTCATAATTCATAATTTTTATGAATATGAATATATTAATATTTTTCAGGTCTAAAAATATTTTTCAGAATCAAAAGTAATGATGGATTATGTTTGGGTTTCTTCACTGTATCTTGTAAAAAAAAATGATATCGATCAAGTTATTTTTTGTGACGATATTAATAAAAGTTTGAAATATGAATTTAACATTAGCACCTTGAAACTTTGAATGCTTATAACTCTGTGAAAAAATAAGTAAAATATACAACCAATATACTTTTTCGCTTTGTCGCGATCCCAGGAACTCAAATATAAAATAAAAATAGGGTGTTACCATTGAAAAAATCAAAGTTGGTGCGCGTTTTAATATGTAGACGACCCACAATTCAAAATTTCAGTTCATTTTCTGAAACTACTCACAATTCCCCGTCGAATAATACCTATTACATTTTTCTACATCGATTAGCAACGAAGTTACGTTGAGTGTTGCGATTTATTTTTCCCCGACTGTACAATAAATTTCCTCCAATATAATGCAAACCATAATTCACTATTTAGTAACATTTGCTGTCAAATTAAATTAACCATAAGTACGCATCATTGAAATGTAGAAAAGTACCCGAGATACAATTATTTTTATCTTTCAACTAACAAATCAAACTAATGTAAAATACAGGGTTCGCGCTAGAGCACGAGAATCACACAAAATTAAAAAAAAATTCATATGCGTGCTTTTCCCGCAATATATATATATATTTAAATCTAATTCATTGAACTCCGCGAATTTATTTTTCCCGTTTTCAGAAAAATCGCGGATATCGTTCCTTAAAAAAAATAAAAATAAAAATGGAACAATCGGCGATCAAATGTTCTACAAAAGCTTCCGATTCCTAATCTTTCTCCATCCACAACATAAATGTCAATATCGATTTCAAACTTGCTTTATGAAATTCTAGAACCTGTAAATAAATACAATTGTTAAATATTTCTTGCTTATTTTTTGCCTCTCCCTTTATTTATCTCCATCTAGCGATCAGAAATCAAATGTTCTGCAGAAGACTTGTTTCCCAATCTTTACCCATCTGCAACATAAATTATATTTAAAATATTCATTTTAAACTTGGTTTATTAGATTCTAGAAGTAGAATTGAAAGAGTTTAATATTTCTTACTCTGAAATTATTTTTTTAATCCCCCCCTCTTTCCCCATCTCCGGAATCCGAATTGTGATCGATGATCAATTCTAGAAACAATACAGCAATAGAAGTGCTCAATATTTCTGACATATTTAATTATTTTTATACCTTTAATGCTGAACTTATTGAATCTATTTATTTTTTCTCAATTAAATTAAATCTTTTTGGGGTGTCATATCTATACCAAATTTGTAAACATGGAGGAAATAAAGAATAGATTTTTCAGGTAAGAAAACTTTTTCCAAATCAATTTAAGAAAATTAATGCTAAAATGGTTTTATGCACGTTAGAAACTAATAATTAGCTACTGCTACTTTTAAATGAATGATTAATGATAATTATTAATTAACTTTCACAAGAAGGCACTTCGACCCGTCTATTTTTAGAAGAGTTTACTTTGAAGAAGGGGCGCAGGAAGAGAAAAGAATGAATGGGTGGTGAAAACGGAGGGTTACTATGAGAACAACATCATGCCAATAATTTTGACTTCTCTGGAGCTGAAGACAGTTTTATGTTGACGTTGCCTCTCCGCTTCTCGCCATAGGACAGAGACCTGTTATCCTCTTTCGGTTAGCAGTGTTATTTTTCTCCGTAATTTATCTCACCTCTTATTATTTAAACCAACTATTTTTTTCAAAACAAATTGTTATTTTCATAATAACTGAAACCAACTGTTTTTTTTTTTTTTTTAACAAATTGTTATTTTCTTAATGATGATGTCCCTTAAAGGGAAAACAATTCATTCTAAAGAAAGAATGATTGTAAATAGAGTTACAGAGTTTTGTGAAAAGGAAGCAAATTCCCAGAATCTTTTGATTCCTTTGTGCCAAGCACAGAAAAGGGCGGCTGCTGCCACTGGTGTATCTCTACGAACTATTAAGCGAATAAAACAAGAATCTCTAGCAAGCCCGGATCAACAACTTTCAACCCCGGGAAAACATCGTAAGCAGCCTATGGAAAGAAATGCTGTTTTAGATAACTTTGATCTATGCACAATTCAAAATATAGTAAATGAGTTTTACGTGTATTTAAAAGGGTGCCGTCTCTTAAATACATGCTTCTAGTAGTAAAAAACCGAATTCATTTTCCTTGGAAAGAAGAAACTTTGTGAAAATTTCTCCACCAAATAGACTTTCGATGGAAAAGATGCCGTGATCAACGAAAGGCAATGATAGAACTTGCTGATATCGTAGCTTGGCGTTTCTGTTTTTTGCGGCAAATGAAAAAATTCAGAGAAAATATCAGAAATTATCTATCTCGATGAAACATGGATTGACTGCAATCTCACATTTTCTATGTGCTGGCAAGATGAAAAAATTGGTGCTCTAATAAAAGAAAGAGTCGGACACCGATTGATTGTTATTCATGCTGGATCAAAATCAGGATTTGTACAGAATGCTGAATTGGCTTTTAAAGCTGGAAGTATTAATGGTGATTATCATGGTCAAATGAACTATGATAATTTCGAAAAATGGTTGAAAGAAAAACTAATTCCAAACATTCAGCCCAATTCAGTCTTTGTATGGACAACGCAGCATACCATACTAAAGTGCTAAATCCTGATCCTAAACAGTATTCTTCAAAGCAAGTAATGTGTGAATGGTTGAAGGGAAAAAATATTTCATTTGATGAAAAAATGTGAAAGTTGAACTATTTGAAATTATTGCTGCAAATGCACCAAAATGAGATTCTGAAGTGTCATGGCCACGATGTCATCAGACTTCCTCCATATCACAGCGACATGAACCCCATAGAATTAGCCTGGGCTTCTATAAAACACTACATAAGAGAAAGGAATGCAAATTCCGATCTCAATTTAAAAACGCTTTTTACTCTGACAGCTGAAGCAATTGAAAGTATTAAAGAAGAAGAATGGAACAGCTACTGCAAACACGTAGAAAATGTCGAGAAAAAGTACTGGGAGACTAACGGCATTGTGAAAGAAACCATAGTAAACTTTTCTTTTATTATAAGTTCAGACTCAGAAACACACTGAATCTGATGAGCTGATAAAGACCATTAGTAAATGGTCAATCTTTTAAGTTTGATATTAAGCAAAGTCCTGCACAATAGAAACGTTAAACTTTAAGTTTTGGAAATGTAATATGACTAGTGATTAGAAAAAAGTTAATCTCAATAAAAACAAAAAAATTTAAAACTTAACAAAATTTATTAATATAAAAAAAAATATGTAAATATATATAACAAGAAACATTTATTCAAATACAGTAACATAAAGAAACAGTATGAGCTGGATAGTTACCTTTGAAGAACATTAACTTGGCATCATATAAAAGCGCTCAGCTTTCGATGAAAACACTTAATACAATAAGCTTGAAAAACCCCCTTGTCCCAAAGTCCCCTTTTAAACAAAAAAACTATAACACAATTGACATAAATCTCAAGTTCGCCAGGTTAACCATGGAGAAAATAAAACGATGATACCAACTGAAGAAAACGTAACTAATGCAGATAAACACAAATAAAACTGATAGATGATTTCATATCATACCAACGGTTCCCAGGTTGACCATCGGGGAAATAACTCTATATAACTTAATGTCCGAAAAACTTTAACTTCATACATGATCAGTCATTAGATTTTTTTATCTTCAAGAAAACCAGCATCAACTAACTTATATTAAACTTTTAATTTAATAAAAAAATCTTAACTTCGTAAATAGATTTCATCTTTAAACTTTTAACTTAATAAAAAACTTTTAACTTCATAAATAGATTTCATCCTTAAAACAATATCAACTCACAAAAAACTTTTAACTCCACATACGATAAGTCAATGGACTTCATATCTAAAACAACAGGAGACCAGCTCCCTGCAAACACATCAGAACATCTTGTTGCTGTTGCACTGCCTACTACGATGGAATCAATCTCTTTTATATCATTACCAAATGTAATATTTGCATAAAACCATCAGAAAACATCGATAACAATGCCACCCTGTGGTCAAAGCCGAAACAGTTAAAATAACGATGACTCCACCTTATGGCCAAAGCTGAAACATTTCACAATTTAAATTAATGAATTAAGGTACGATGGCAACAAGGAGAGAAAGTTAAATTAGCAATGCAGAGAATGGCAACAGCACTAAAGTAAACAAACCGCCATAGAATAATAATAAGAAGAAGGAGCATGCCAATACTCGTAATGCTTACAAACCCCTTCTAGTGAAATGCCAGCGAAAGCACCTTTTGCTACTCAAAACCTTAAAGTAGGGCCATAGAAAAAAAAATAATATCGCTGTTTGTTGTGGCAACACAACAGCTTATTAGAAACACTTATGCTCCTTCTTCCTTTATTATTATTCTATGACAAACCGCGATGTTTGCCGCGAAGCAGCATGCAGTAAACAAGAGATTTAAAAGAGTGAGTTAAACTTTAAATAATAGTAAGTTAAAGATATTTTCAGTTGTATATATAAAAAAAATTAAGTTAAGAAATGTTTTTCTATTAAATGTGAGGACTAAAAGATAACTTCAGTTATCACGAGCAGCCTCTAAATTATAATTCATTGGACTCGGACTTTAGTGACATTTATCCCTTGGACTAAAGTGAACTTATTCATTGCATAGTTTAACCTTTGGCCGCGGTAGCCCAGTCGGTAGAGCGCCGGGCTCGTAATTGGAAGATTGCAGGTTCGGTTTTCGAGCCGGCGAGACCGTCGTGTATATTAATGGCGGCTGGTGCACGTAAAATCTGTCGTGGCTGCAATGTCCTCCATGTTCCCATCAAAAATTATACCTCTGGGGGTCACCGAAGTGGGAGAGCCACCCTTCCGTGGAGGATCAAAATTGTGATGGCATGTCACCGGACCACCTCCAGAAGCGAGTCCCAGACTGTCGTCAATTGCCCGTTGTGCAGCACTAGTGAGGCGTAAATCCATGCACCCATCAATAGTTTAACCTTAATTGTACTTTGCCTATTTTATCCCATAACGAACAGTGAGAAAAATAGACTGATAGATTAATTAAATTCATAATCATACTTAAACATAGCTGGAAAGTGTTTAAAAACTTAACATAAACGGGAATGCAATTACAGCAATTTCCGATTCTAGTCCTCAATGTACCTGAATATTTTAATGAAATCCTGTAAATCTTAACGCTAAACATACCATATTCTACAGAAATAATTTTTTTCAGCATATGAAAAGGAATGTCAATTTCATTTGTGCAGTACAAAATTATTTAAGAATGATTTATAAAAATGCCTTCCATAGATCACATTTCATTAGCATAACTTTGGTTGTCCTTGTACACAAACTAGTCATGCTATTTATAATATTTTATATTTTATAAAGGTAACATGCCATAGAGAACTTTAATAACACACATCCTTTTGAAGAAATTCTGAAAATATTTATGGACGCTAGAGGCAGACAGATGGACAAAACTATAGACAGATAGATTATGAAAAATCATAATTACTTTCAAACCTTGTTAGAAAGTGCTAAAATCGCTTAATTAAAACAAAAATGCTACTTCAGTAATTTCCAGTTATGGCCCATAATGTATCTGAATATTTTTGTGCGGTAAATCTTAATGCTAATTGCACTATACTCTAGTTTCTTTCTTTTTTTTTTCTTCACATGAATAACAAATTTCAGTTTCACTATCATCTGAGCAAAATAAAGGTATTAAAATGTGGTTTATAAAGATACCTCATATAGAACACAATTACCTTAAATTCTTTCGAGTGCCGCTGTACACAAACTAGTGGTAGTATTTAATCCATTTTCAATAGGGAACATCCCACAGTAAATTTGAAAATACAGGGTGAGTTTGACATAATCTGCCAAACGAAAGGAGGTGATAGAACAGCCCATAGGGAACATAAAACACAATAGAAACCCTGTCCTATCTCTAACCGTTTCCAAGTTATGGTAGATAGAAGAAAAATCTGTTTTTTTTCCATCCCGTCTGAAAAAGCCCAAATTTGTGAGCTTTCTGAAAAACTTAAACGCAAAATAAGCCCATATTTGGAATGGGCAGAAAAAATCCTATCGGGTGACACCATTTACATCAGGATACCTTAATTTGACGATGAGCTACAAGTGCTAAAACATTGGCGAAGTTTAAATCAAGTTGTCGCCAAATTCTTTAACCGGAAATTCTGCAAACAAATCTACCAAAAACTTCTCCATTCCACAAGCTTTAGAATGAATCCACAATAAACCATATCGGTGTTCCAGTTCAGGAGAAGTTTAGCCTTTTGTTTGCAATACATCACTGAAAACGGTGTTCGTCAAAATTCGGAAAACGAAACGATTGTGAGTAAATGGAACATATGCAAATTCGTGACTATCTGCATGTGGATTCTTAGTGATATGCAGATGTATTACAACCTTCTTGCGCACGCATCCCACTCGCGGGTACAAAAGGCGAGTCAATCTGTAACGGCTCATTAGCTCGTCATTTTCTTTTACGTTTTATGCTGCTTCTTGCTTTAGCATTTTCTGGACTTTTCCTGAGCTCGGCCGATTCTTTTCACGCTGCTGTCACATCTACTTGGTCTCTTAGTTTATGCTTAGTATGTTTTCCTACATTGGTACGAATTAACCAAGTTGGTTCTTATTCCGTTGCACTTTTTTACTTTCTTCTATATGTAATATAGAGAAAGTATTGGATTCACGAAAATTTTCGACCTCCGTTTTTTGACGGATCAACACGTTTTGGGGTGTCCTGAACACGAATTGGTAGTTTTTATAAAATGTCTGTCTGTGTGTGTGTGTCTGTGGTTTAGTGTTTTCACCGTATCTCACGAACCAATGAATGAAATTCAACCAAACTTGGTATATAGTTGGAACCTGGCGGGGCATTGTGCTGATTAGATTTGGGGATCAATAGCCCAGCAGGTGGCGCTGTGATCGCATTTTATGTAAATTTTTAACATGGCAGTATAGGACAAATTTTCGTAGTTTTCACCGTATCTCACGAACCAATGAATGAAATTCAACCAAACTTGGTATATAGTTGGAACCTGACGGGGCATGGTGCTGATTAGATTTGGGGATCAATCGTCCAGCAGGTGGCACTGTGATCGCAAAATTTCGTATTTTTCACCGTATCTCACGAACCGATGAATGAAATTGAACCAAACTTGGTATATAGTTGGACCCTGACATGGAATGGTGCTGATTAGATTTTGGGATCAATCGCCCAGCAGATGGCGCTGTGATCGCATTTTATGTAAACTTTTAACATGGCAGTATAGGACAAAATTTCGTATAAATGTACATAATGAGCGTTATTTTAAACTTGTGATTGTAAAATTAATATGAATTATTGATAATAGTAGTAGTTAACTACGAAAAAAATTTTGTGCATGTGGGGGCACCGGTTCCCCCCCCCTGGGGGGGGGGGTACATTTTCAAGATGGGTATCTTTCGAAAGATCTCGTCAATACCTTTAAAACGAATGGTTGAACTATAAATCTGCGGTAATTTAAAACAAAGTTATCGATTTTTTTTATTTATTTATTTTTTTTTTTTAACGAAATTTAACCAAACTTGGTATTTAGTTGGTGCCCGACATAAACTGGTGCTGATTACATTTGGGGATCAATAGCTCAACAGGTGGCGCTGTGATCGCATTTTTTCTCAATTTTTAACATGGCAGTATACCACAAAATTTCGTATAAATGTACATAATGAGAGCTATTTTTAACTTGTGATTGTAAAATTAATATGAGTTATTGATAATAGTAATAGTCAACTAGGAAAAAATTTCTGTGCATGTGGGGGCATCGCTTGGGGGTAAATTTTCAAGATGGGTATCTTTCAAAAGATCTCGTCAATACCTTTAAAACGAATGGTTGAACTATAAATCTGCGATAATTTAAAACAAAGTTATCGATTTTTTTTTACTTTTAACAAAAAAAAAACTTAGATTTTTTTTTTTTTTAAATATTGTTACTGGTTGAATATGTATTACTTTTAACAAAAAAAGAACTTAGAAAAAAAATCGTAATTTTTTTTTTTTTTTTTTTTTTTTTTTTTTTTTTAAGATTGTTACTGATTGAATATGTATATAGGAAAATATAGAAGAAAGTCTTGTGGTGGCCACAACATACTAGTTTCTTCTACCTTTGTAAATTAATATTGAAATTTTATCCCTTTTTGTTTACCCTTCTGACTTTTATTTTCAACTGAAGTCATCACAGGGATCAAATTGTCATACTTTCGAACCTGTAAACAGATATGCCTAGTTTTACAAATGAAGAATACGCAGATATGCATTTTGTGTATGGATTTTGCGATGGTAACTCTCAGAGAGCTGAAGAAGAGTACCGTCTACGTTATCCACATCGTAGTGCGCCCAACCGTGCTGTATTTGCCGCAATTCATCGAAGGCTTAGGGAGAGTGGGTCGTTTGTTAGGGTGTACGAAGGGCCATGGTCACCGCTCCGCCACTGCTGAGGAGTCCGTACTCGACCGAGTGGAGGAAAATCCAAATATGAGTTCACGCATACTTGCGAGAGAAGGTGGAATCTCCCAAAGTAAAGTGATAAATGTTTTGCGCAAAAACCAATATCATCCATACCACTTCACACCGGTACAAGAATTACGCCGCTCAGATTTCCAAAAGTGGGTAACATTCTGCCGCTGGCTTTTGGAGCGAGATATTGAGGAGCAGCATTTCCTTAGAACGATACTGTGGACAGATGAGTCACTTTTCACTCGGGATGGCATGTTAAATTTACATAACTGGCATCATTACGCTCAACAAAATCCATTTGTAACACGAAACTCATCGTTTCAGACGCGATTCAGCTTAAATGTTTGGCTTGGAGAGGTTGGCGATCGCTTGATAGGTCCACATGTGTTCCAAGGTCATTTGACAAGCAATACATATTTGGAGTTTCTGGAACATCATCTTCCAGGATTACTTGATGTCATTCTTGTACCCCAACGAGCGGAAATCATTTTCCAACATGATGGGGGCCCCTGCACATTCTTCCAATGCCGTTCGGGACTTCCTGACTCATCAGTATCCGCGATGGATTGGTCGTAATGGACCAATTCCTTGGCCACCTAGATCGCCAGATATCACTCCATTGGACTTCTATGTTTGGGGTTTCCTGAAGCAAGAAGTTTACCACACAGAAGTTGCCACTTTGCAAGATTTAAGCAGCCGGCTCGATGATGCAATAATGAAACTGAGGGATGAGCTTTCGCTAAGTGCTACTGTGGTTTCCGTTCGTAAGTGGGCAAGGGCATGTATCAGGTGTGGGGGTGACCAATTTCAGCAGCGGCACTAAATTTCACACATCCTTTCGAATGCATATGTGCTTTAATCATAAACGTGAGATAGGAACTTTTTTTTGCATATTCCTTTGTGAAAGACAGGAGAAACGTCATACTTCTTTTGTTTCCATTCCATTGTGTTTGTAAACTTAATACAACTGCTACTTTTCTTGTATGTTTTCTGAAACTTTCTTTTTTGCATCTAAAAAACAGCGGGCTGAAGGCGGACATGAAATCAGGAACGACAATGGCATCCCGTGAGTCTCCTCGAGAAACGTCGAGTTCAGTGATGAATGTTTTTCAAACAAAAGGCTAAGTTTCTCCTGAACTAGAACACCGATATGGTTTATTGTGAGCTCATTCTAAAGCTTGTGGAATGGAGAAGTTTTTTGGTAAATTTAACCGATTGTAGCTTGAACGGTGTTTGCAGAATTGCCGGTTAAAGAATTTGGCGACAACTCGATTTTAAACTTCGCCAATGTTTTAGCGCTTGTAGCTCGCAGTCAAATTAAGGTATCCTGATGTAAATGGTGTCACTTGATAGGATTTTTTCTGCTCTTTCTAAATATGTGCTTATTTTGCGTGTAAGTCTTTCAGGAAGTTCACAAATGTGGGTTTTTTTAGACGGGATGGAAAAAAACAGATTTTTCTTCTATCTACCATAACTCGGAAACGGTTAGAGATAGGACAGGGTTTCTATTGTGTTTTATGCTCCCCATGGGCTGTTCTATCACCTCCTTTCGTTTGGCAGATTATGTCAAACTCACCCTGTATATGTTAGTTTCAAGAAATTTCATGAATATTTATAGGAGTTAAAGCACGGACAGACACACAAACAATCAGAAGTCATAAAGACTTTTTTACTTTGCTGGAAATTGTTAAAAAGAACATGTGTTAATATTTAAAAATCAGTGGCACAATAATTAAACGAGAACGATAAAATCATGCAGTAAGCATTGATTATTAACATATCCAACCGTAAGTACTTCTTGTATTGCATAACTTTCAATGTTCTTTGCCTACGTTATCACAATGGACAGGCAGAAGGACCAAAAGGCATACAAATAGACTAAATGTATTTATAATCACACTTAAACGTTGTTGGAAAGTGCTAAAAATGCTTAATGGAAAAAAAAAATGCAGCCCGGAGATTCTAATTGCAGCCCGTAACATATCTGTATATTTTAGTGTAGCCTTGTAAATCTGAAAGTTAACCATACCATATTCTATACAAAACATTTTAGCATATTAACAATAGACTAGTTGGTACCCGTCCAAATTTGACAGTTTAATAACGTTTAAAAGTGCACAACTGAAATCCTCTCATAGCACACCAGCTGAGAACCACCATTTTAAACCAACTCCTTTAAATGAAACGTAAAAAGGGTGCATGGTTTTCTTTTAGAATTGTTGCTCTATGACAAATTCAACACAGTCACTCTTTTGAATATAATTATAACATTATCTCATTCAATCGAAGAAAAATAAGTTGAACATTTATGAAATATTCATTTAAAAAAATCTGATATGTAACAACCATATTAATTTCATTACGCTCTATAAACATAATTTAAACCAGGAGTGAAACTAACAAATATGTACAAACCTGAAAACTGCTACTTGCATGCAGATTTAACAGCTGGATAGTTTATAATGATATATTATATGTTTATTTATCTAACAAGGAGAGGTCACGACATGGAAAATTCAAATCGGGTCGAAATTGCGCAGGATTGTAGTATACTATGAGGGTAACAACATATTAAAGCAGTAGGACCCACTATCCACAAAATTTCGAGAAAAAAGCATTTAAAGTTTCAGTAATCTTTAAATACAAGTTATTTCGTACACAAGCAAGTGTCCCAGTGGTGCGATCTTAAAGCGCGAGTCTGCTAGCCAGACGACTTGAGTTCGAGGCTACCTCGAGACAACTTTTTTTTTTTTCTTCTTCTTTAACTTTTTATGTAATCTAAACTTTTTATTTATTTTTACTTTATTTTACAATTCAATTCAAAATTTGAAAATTTTAATAAATTATTTAATTTTCTTGAGTATAAAATAACTTTTTCAATTTTTAATATTTATAACTTAAAAATACAATAAATTTCTATAACTTAAAAAATAAAATTTAGTTTTACAAAACGCTAAATAAGAAACATAAAGAAAACAGACAAATATTAAAATAATTAAAAAATAAGCAAGCTGTAAACAAAGTGTAAAATAGTTAGCAGGTGTTCCTTAAATCTTGGTTTGAGCTTCCTGATTTTGTTTGAATGTGTATAAATTACGTAAACGCTTCTAGCTTGTTAATAATAAAGGACAGGTGGAATTTTATTTTGTGCAAGGAAGGATAAAAAAAAAGGAAGTCGTTATCTAAAAAGAAACGATGTTCATTAACATTTAAAATCTACATTTAAAGATAATATTTTTTTACCTGTAATAATTTAATTAATACTATAATTTTTCAAGAAACTGTATTGATTGGAGAAGTAATTATTTAATTTGGATAGTAATTATATATGCAGTTAAAATAATCATTTCTCTGTATTATTATTTTCTTTTTAAATTTAAAAAACAAAATGTACTATTGTTTCAAGCATACCTAAAATAAAATAAGATATATTTCGATAAATAATCAAAAACAGTTTCTTTAGTTTTACCTTATTTTACAGTTAAAATAAAACTAAAATTTATTTTTTAAGTTATAGAAATTTATTGTATTTTTAAGTTATAAATATTAAAAATAGAAAAAATTATTTATTTTATATTCAAAAAAATTAAATAATATTTTATTAAAATTTTCAAATTTTAAATTGAATTTTAAAATAAAGTAAAAATAAATAAAAAGTTTAGATTACGTAAAAAGTTAAAGAAAAAAAAAAAAAATAGTAGTCTCGAGGTAGCCTCGAACTCAAATCGTCTGGCTAGCAGACTCGTGCTTTAGGATCACAATACTGGGATGCTTGCTCGCTTGCGAAATAACTTGTATTTAAAGATTATTGAAACTTTAAATGCTTTTTTCTCGAAATTTTGTGGATAGTGGGTCCTATTGCTTTAATATGTTGTTACCCTCATAGTATACTACAATCCTGCGGAGTTTCGTCCCGATCTGAATTTTCCATGTCGTGGCCTCTCCTTGTAAGTTAAAATTTAAACTTTTCTTTATAGCTTCATATTTGGAGTTGGTGTGTTGGTGTATCTGTTTTTGCGAGGGGATGCACTCCGCCATCTGTACCCTCCTCAGTGGTCGGTGATGCTGGAGCCAAGTGAGGTTTTCCTCTGTCTTTTAATTTTTCTTCCAGTAGGTGGCATTACAGTCAGTGTTTGATTTGTTGCCATTGCAGAAATTGCTATTATTAACTATTTCCACCATTTTACAAAAGAATGTGTAATCAGGGTTATTGTAATTTGTAATTTTTTTAGTTTCATTAAATTTAATATCAGTATTACAATTGTCTTGGTATGTTTTATTTAAGGAGTTGGTGGCTTTTCTGTATCTTATATCGTTTTTATGCTTCTTAAGTCTGGTGTTCATCTTTCACTTAGATATTCGAATGTCGCAACTTTCTTAGTTGTTAGAATATGTAAACAGGATTTTGTAGATACCTGCGGTCTAGGGGGGGGGGGAACCTTTATTGCAACTAATTATTTGATAGATATTGGTTTATGTTCAACATGTATATTTACGTTGTATTTCCTAATTGTATTTCTGATTTTAATTGAAACTTCTATCCAATAAATTGTAATGACAAATATCCTCCCCCTCTCGACACCATAGGTATCTACAAAAACCCATTTACATACTCTAACAATAAAGAAGGTTGCTACATCGGAATGTCTAAGCGAAAGATTGACACCAGAAATAAGGAGCATAAAAACAATATAAGATACGAAAAAATTATCACTGCCCTAATTAAAACATACCAAGACAGTAATATTGATATTAAATTAAATGAAACTTCAAAAATCGCAAATTACAATAACCTTGACTACACATTTTTTTGTGAAGGGGTAAAAAATATAGTAAACAATAGCAATTTCTACAATGGCAATTACTTGAAAGCTGGCTTAGATAGAAATCCTTTTTTCTAGCTGAAACTGATTGCCACGCCATCTATTAGAGATAGAAAAAAACATCACTTTGCTCGAATGTCACCGACCACTAAGGAGAGTACTGAGAATGGAGGAGATCCCCTCCCGAAAGTGGCTACACCAACTCCAAACATGAAGTTATAAAAGTAAGATTTCAACTTTAATTTAGTTAAAATATGCTTCAATTAAAATTTTTATAAAAGTGTTTATTCATACCAATAATAAATTATACTTAGGGAGTTCGTAATACATTATAAGGCAAATTAAACCTGTAGAATAAAAATTTTAATAAAAACTAAACAATTTATCCTAATTCAGAAGCAGCAAAATTTTCAAAAATTCTGAATTCAGGTATAGGAAACAGAGCCAGGTGAGTGTTGGTGTGTCAGTACATCATTATAAGTCAAGATGTCCAACACCTCTCATTACTCTGTGCAGAGTTCCGATACAATATCGAACTTTGTCATTCTGGTTTCATTCTCCTCTGTAATATTTATCTATATATATATATATACATACATAGAGTGATCCGAGGAATATTTTCAACTGCCAATCAACTGATTTACTGAAAGTGTGTTGATGTGTCGACACCATAAAATGCATTGAAATGCTTATCACTAAGATATAGCCCTGAAAAGTTTCTCCCCTGTCTTAAGTGATCACTTAAGATAAAGTGATCAGAAACGAACACCAACTTACCTGTGATAACCAACTATGACTGTCGTAAGATATCTAAAGACTTTATATAGCAAATTAAAAAAAATGTAGAGTTGTTTTTTGAAACACCCATTTGATAAATATATAAAAACTGATCTAAATAATCAGAAACATATCTTTTTTTTTTTTTTTCTAACCAATTAATTCAGATAAAAAGATATTTAGACAAATGTTTACGCTGCAAAATTAATGAAAATCAACCTTTTTTTAGATACCGATGTTGGTATTCCAAACTCCATCCAATTTTATCTAAACTTTACAAACAGATCTGTACACTGGAAATCAACTAATACATACGAAAGGATATTAAAAGGGTAGATAAAATGGTGATTTTGCAAACAAACCTGTAGAGCTTTTTTTTTTTTTTTTTTTAGAAATTGAATGCAGAGTTAAAATTGGACTACGAAATCAGAACATATAACAATTTTTATGCAAGTAACCAATAAAAAGCATCTGCAAGATGGTATAGATGGTATATTAAAATAAAATCATTAAAATAGTTTCTGAGATACAAATAAAAATAAATTGTGACTTGATTTACAACTTTCCAATTTTTTACCAAAATTTAGTAAACACATCTGTACACCCAACTTATCTTCATTATAAAGATAGATTGTTTTTACTTTTTAAGATGTGATAAACAAAATATCCCCCCCTCCCCACCACACACACACACATCCTACCCCACATGTGAATTGTGTTTAAAGAATCACATTTTGTAAATAAATTCAGCACACAGCTTCACAAATTTTCTCTCTTAAAAGTATGAAAAAAAAGAAAAAAGAAAGAAAGGAAAAGAAAGAACAATAATTCATAATCTCTAAGTAGATAAATTTTGCAAACTTTCGCCCAAGAAAAAAATCAGTGCTCCCATAAGCAGGCGACAGGAAACTAAAATTGAGAGATACCTATACAGCTAATGGCAAATCTATCGTTCAAGCATGCTAGGCTTAGTGCGACAATGGCTCAACACTTTTCATAACTTGTGGATATAAGCATCATGCTGCTACATGCACACACTTAAATAAGGAACTGTTGTTTGCACTGCTTGATGTCTGGTACTAATAAACCAAAACTTGTTAGGTGGTAGTTTCTACATATTGTTTAGAAGAATAATATTTCTAATTGACCATATAGGAAAATAACATAAAAAATAATTTGGATATAAAGGAAAAAACTGATAATTCTGATCATACACCAGTGGAGGCCAAATTGCAACAAAATCCTTTTTACTTCCATTACCCTACTACCGTAGGTAATGGAAGTATTGTATTCGGTCTGAAAATTCGATATCGGGTTTTCACCTGATTTACACGTTTTAAGGTCCCCTGAGTCCAAAAAAGTGGTTTTTGGCAATTGGTCTGTGTGTATGTATGTGTGTGTGTGTGTGTGTGTGTGTATGTATGTGGAGAATCTTCTGGCTATTATAGCTCAGAAACTAATAAAGATAGAGCTACGAAACTTTAGATTTCAAATACGTCTGGCCTACAGATGAAATTTCCAAATTTTGGTGAAAATTGAAAAACCGGAAGTGGGACATCGGAAACCGGAAGTTGGACCGTAAGTCCGTATCTCAAAAACGGCTCTAACGATTTTCTTCAAACTTGCTATATAAACACTCTATTAGATGTCCTTTCGAATGATATAGTTGGTTAGTTCAAGAAAATTGATAGGCGTCCTGTATAAATAGCTCAATTTCAGGCCTCCCAAGGGCGTTCCTTTAAAAACGGTTGTACGGATTTTTTTCAAACTCGCCATTTTAACTCAATTTTAAATATGCTTTTGTATGTAATTATTGTTTTCCTGTCAATAATTGAGTTTAACCGGAAATGGGACATCGGAAACCGGAAGTGGGACCGTAAGTCCGTATCTCAAAAACGGCTCTAACGATTTTCTTCAAATTTGCTATATAAACACTCTATCAGATATCCTTTCGAATGATATAGTTGGTTAGTTCATGAAAATTGATAGGCGTCCTGTATAAATAGCTCAATTTCAGGCCTCGCAAAGGCGTTCCTTTAAAAACGGTTGTACGGATTTTTTTCAAACTCGCCATTTTAACTCACTTTTAAATATGCTTTTGTATGTAATTATTGTTTTCCGGTCAATAATTGATTTTTTGTAAACGTTGGTAACTCAAAAACGGCTCTAACGATTTTCTTTTTTGGTCACTTTTATGTTTTCTGATCACATTATCTCTCAAAAATGCATGTAATACATGTAATAGCGGGTAATGGAAGTCGTGTGGTTGTTTCACACCAGATTTTTTAGCATTGTTTTGGAAAAAACCACAAGTGCAGCACACAATTTCATTTGAATTCTGATTAATCTTTTCCCCTTAATTTTTTCACATTGCTCTGAGTATTTCATCAATTTTTTTAGTTCAGTTGGGTAATACGTTAATTAGTTCGAAGCCTGTAGTGTTCTTTATTTACTTAACTTCTATAAAAATTCTTGATTTAAAAAAAAAGGGGGGGGGGGGATATTATGTAAGGATTTCAGAATGCTTTTTAATTATAAATATTTGTTAAGAGGATATATGAAGTGTTGATTATAACAACCAACAACTACAAAGTGTGAAGGCTAAAATTTGCAATAATTAAATGTTAAATAATTTAGGTTATTCCAGTCATTGCACTCTTTGAGTGCTCAAAATCAAATTGAAAATAAACATTAAAACAGATTAAGTAATAACATGAGCAATTCCTTCTGCATTTCTGATGAAAATTAAGATTCTGAGTACTCAAGTAGTACCTGTCATTAGTCGAAAAAAAAAAAAGGGAAAGAAAATAAATAAATTTCCATTTTTAACATTTGAATTTTTTTTTTTTTTTTTAATTGATTCGTAATTGTATTTCTCCAAAAAGAAATTTGCAAAAAGTAAATTATGTAATTTCTCACTTAAATTTGAAATATCCCACTTTTTTTTTTGTTAACAATAAAATGCATATGCATTTTGTCTTATTTTTCCTCTATGTGTAAATTTCATGCCTTTCTATGAGTTCTAGAGTATTGTGTATATTTTATAGCACTAGAAACTACTTTTATTTTTTATTTTTCTGCTTTTTATACGTTTATTTAAAATGTTACCATTTACAATTTTTCTCTCTGCTACATATGTATATCTTATTAAGTATTTTCAAAAAATTATATATGCTTATGCGCATTATCATTATTTTTTTATGGCACCGAAAATAATCAACAAACTATATAGAATGATGGTATTTATTTACTCAGCATAGCGTTTTAAAATATGCAAAGAAAAAAAAAA